>JAWWLV010000001.1:38507935-38554689 GCA_035041135.1 Platyrinchus mystaceus
CCACATCTTTGGGGGCATTTGATGGGATTTGTTGTGCCTTGTCTGCTGTTTAGAAACTAAGAGAGAAGTAAAAAAAACCCCCACCAAATAAAAAATACACACATCCTCTTAAAGGGAAAGAGCTTATCCCCACATATTTTTTCCTGCTTACTCCTCTGTAGTACTCCTGTTCTCCAAGATAAACACACTGCACAAGCACACAACAAGCAATCTTAGGCGCAGCCCGGTTTGATGTCTTCTCAGCAGAGAAGCAAAAAGTGAACTGCCAAGGGAAATGCTTTTTTCCCAAACTTGAGGGGAGCTTTTCCAGTTACGATTTGTATGTGAATAACTGTGTCTTGCAGTAAAAAGCTTGTCAAAGATAATAAATCAACAGGAAAAGAGTATGGCCAAAGAAAAGGTAAAGTAAAAAAAAAAGAATTAATTTCAAAGCTCAGCTAGTAGTACCTGGTACAACACAAAGCCTGTTACAGCTCACCCTCCTGATCTGAAAGCTGAACCTGCAGAAACAGCTACTTATTAAAAAAAAAAAAAAGAAAAAAAGAAAAAAAGAAAAAAAGAAAAAAAAGAAAAAAAAGGTTTTGTTTTAAAAAATAAGTAATGAACAAAACTCCCCAAGCAGTGACAGCAGTTGCCCAAAGTCAACATGGGTATTATCAGAGGAGCTCAATAAGACAGAAAGGGCAGAGTAATTCTGTAACCAGTTCTTTTGTTTCACATGTGCTTGTGTCTCAGTGATGTTCTCAGATAATAGGAAGGCCTTACCTGAATATCAATTTTTGCAAAAGTATTTTGGTAGTAATTGCCAGCACAAGATAAAAGAGCACAGATCTGGTCTTATATAGGTTCCTTTTCAAAATGCTACCAAGAATTTAGGAAATAAAAAAAATCCTTGACTTTTTTTTTTTTTGCAATTGTTAATTCAAAGAAAACAACAACAACAACAAGAAGAACTTTACAAAATATATAGCTCATTTTGGGGTTAGAGATGCAAGAGGTGGGCTGCCTTTTTTCATGAGGTAGGAATATAGAGAAATACTGTGACATCAAGATGAGACTGCGTTTTAAATGTCTTCCTGGCATTAGTCATTAGCAACTCATAAGGAAATACCTCATTAAGCAAATAACAGATAAATTATAGGGTAATTTAAAAATACTTCCAACTCATTACAATAGACTGATTAAAAAGCAGATTTCTTTCATAATATCCTTTGTTTATCCGTAATGACATTGAACCTGACTTTCATTCTGTTCCTCTGAAGTCCAAAATGTGGGAACTCTGTGCAGTGTTTCCTCCAGCTTATGTACCAGCCTCTGGATCCAGATATCCTTCTTCCCTCTTTAGGTGCCACTGAGATGGGCTGTTAAAGAAAGTAAATTCTTATACCAGCAGACACACAGATCTGGAAGTGGACTAATTGTATTAATAGGCTTCAGCACCTAAATGAAGCTATGGGAAAATTTCTGGGGCTTTGTAAAAGTTCTCATAGAAGAGTCAAGTCAAGGATCTGTTTTGCCCCCCACCCCTACATGCTATTGAGAATCTGCAAGATTTATTTTCCTTTCCACTTGAACTCAGACCTTTGGCTTGTCAGGTTGGTCTCTCAGTTGTTCTTTGAGCACTGAAGAGCTGCCAGACTAAGCAGACCATAGTTCTTATAACAAAGAGCTCAACAGCAGTCAGATGGCAAGAATTCCCAGATACAGATTTTGGAAAAGGTAAAAAAAATAAAAAATAAATCTGAGCCTGTTCTCCAGGCTGCCTGGAATGTGCCTACATGAAAAGCAAGGCTGGAATTCATCCAAACTGGGTATCTTTAGAAGGGTCCTAGGGGTCCATATCTGAATGTCGTTTGCACAGAAACTGGAGTGTAATCGTAACCTATTTCTGCCAGGGACTTACCTGATGGGAATTTAACATACAGATGAGCCTTCATGGCCCTGAGACGGGATTTTGGAACCACTCAGAGCCAGAGGGATACACAAAAACACATATACATGTATAAATTCTTTTGACTTCTCTGGGATTGAGATTTTTTTTAGTTTTGCCAAAGAAACCTAGAAATTATGTTTAATTGGGTTCATGTGGCAATGCTTTGGCAGTTAGGAGCTGCAGAGGTGGCTTCTGTGGGAACAGCCCAGGGGCTGCCTCATGCCAGACACATACAGTTGCAGCTGGCTCTGCAATGGACTGCAATGGGGAGAAGATGGACTCAGCCCACTGACTGATCCCCGCAGTTTTGGTGGGGGTTTTCTCCCACTTTCCCCCTATCTCCAACTTACTTTTTATACTATTTTCTTTATGTTTGGATGGAGTTTGAGTGGCTCTAGTCATAAATACCTTTTATTTCTGATTGGTGCATTTAATGGAAGGGTGTGATGGTTGTGGTTTGGCACCTGAGGAGGGGGTTTGATATGGTTATTGCTTTCAGCATAGAGCAGCTTGATTCTCCCCAATCAGACAGGTACTATATGGTCTCAGTGCCACAATGTTCTCCCATTCTGTTGGGATTAGAATGGAGGGGGGGCACATAGTCTCCATTTTTTTCCACACTCTGTTCTGTTTCTGTGAGCAGATGTTTATCGTTGTACTGGGGAACATGTTGATCTCAGTTCGTCCAGGGAGTTGCAGCTGCTTTTTACCTTAAAATTCTGAATCCCCTCAAAGTTTATCCATCATTCCACATAATGATAGAACAAAGACCACTCCCCAAAAGGGACCCATAGATAAGGTCACACTGAAGCAGATACTCCCTTTAATTGCACTACAGCCTATAGATGATCCCTCTTGGGGTATGGAAACTGTGTGAGAAGAAAGGAGCAACAGAGAGAAAATTTTATATCTTAGCCCTGACAACTTGAACCACCTGTTACTCACTGAAGCTGTTGCAGCAGCAAGGTGGATGGACAGAAGTCAGGAGTAAAGCCGAGCCTGGGAAAGGAGGAAAGGTGTTTTATAAGTGTCTAAATGTTTCTTTTTTGTCGTTGCTGTTTAGCAATACACAAATTGGTACCCAATTATTTAGATTAATTGTCAATAAATTAAGTTAAATTCACCAAAGCTGAGTCTATTTTGCTGCGATAGCAACTATTAAATTATCCTTCCATCCTTATCTCAACCTATCAGTCTTCTGTTTCTGTTTTCTCCTTCCGTGCTGGTGGGGTAATATGGGGTGGGGAGTGTGTGAGTAGCTGGGTGAGTAGCTTGACTGTGAGCCAAGGCCAATCTACCACAAACATATGCCACTTGTTGCTAGCATCTTTATTTATCTATTCCCCAAGTCTATATGACTTTTCATTTGAGAAGAAAAGATTGTAGTGATGATAATATATTCAACAACATCTGTAATTAAAGTTCTCTCATTAATCTCTAAGCAGCAAATGCCCAATTTTTCAGTGGACACCTCTTTTTAGCATGGCATCCTGTCATCAGTGAACAGATGAAGTAATTTTTCATTTATAATTCACAAATAAGATTGTGTTCAAATTACGAATAATGACCACAAAGGAAGGCATAATCTATCACTCTCCTGTGCAAATCTTCTGATACAAGTGTGACATAGAAATATAATAATTTGATTATGCTCAGTTTCATATTATTTTATAATGTTAAGAATTTTACTGGGAAATAAATTTAACTTTTTCCTACAATGTTGCAAAACAGTGCACTTCTGGTGATGAAAATGAAAGGATACTGATGGAGTCTGAAGGTGCAGAAGAGGAAAACACTTGGTTAAAGAAAAAATATTTTCTATATTAAAATTGAAGCAAAAAATTAATTAAGGAGTGTCATGAAACACTTCACCAGCATCTTTCTAAGCATCTAGGCCTCCATCCAACAAAAATCATAACCATCTGCTTTGTTTCAGTCTAATGTTACACCACTGAAAGCTGTTCACAAGTCAACCCGTGAGGTCAAGCACGTGCTTAAGTGTTTAACTTGCAAGGTTACAGGGTCTTTTCAACTATGGAATGGAATTACATCACTCAGGTCCTGCAGGATGTAAGCCTGAGTCATTGCCTGCTGAGTTGGAAGTCGGGCTTATTCCTGTGATTGCAATGGTATTTTTTTGACAATACAATACATTCAGGAATGTATTTGACATAAACCTCTGTATAGAAGTAATTTCTTAGCTGAAGACAAGCACTTCTGACTTTCAGAGCTCAGTTCTAGAGCTTTTTCTCCATGGATGGACATGAAGTACTTTAAGTCATGTAATCATTCCAAGCAGCTTTCTAACTGCCGATCTTTGCAAGTCAGATTATACCTGATTTGAAAAAGTAAAAAGCCATTGCTTTACCTCAGGTCATTAGTGCACTAATTGGCCATTACCTAACCAGAAACAGATCCGTTGCTGCTGTTATAAATCTTTCTTCTATTTTTTTTTTTCCCCCAACAGGAAATGAGAAGAAATGTAGCTAGAACTGGATGCCAATCCAGATATCTTTTGCGTTTTCAAATTATTTGGTGCCCAGTCTAGAGATGGGTTTTCTTTGGGTACTTAATGTGTTATTTATATTCAGATTTGAAACGTTTGCATCAGGACAGTTGAGTTATATTCACTAAGAAAGGATTTGGAGCAGATATTGAATTTTCTGTACATTGCTGTGAGCAGTCAGTTGTTAAAGATGGTGTGATAGCCAAAACCAATGCCCAGAATCTGGAAATGTTTGGATTTTGTCATCCTGTTAAAGGAGAAGAGTGTGTAAGAGAGAGATGGATGCCAATAAAAACAATGAATCTCTGGCAAGAGAACTATTTGAAAAATAGTTTCCTTGGAAACCCCTTTATATTTCATACATGCTATCTTTGAGATAACAGCCTTTTCTTATCAAAACATCCACATGGCAGAAAGTACCTGTTTGTACTTTCCCCCTCTGTTTAAGGGGAAAAAAAAGGTTACCAAAAATTGATCGGTTCAGAATATTTTCCCTTTCTTCTGACCTGTTTTTTCCCAATACAATTATTTTCCATCTCAAAAGGAAATGCAAGAAGGGTTGTGTATGTCAGTCCTGCTGCTTAGCTCATGGTACTGATGGGAGTTAACATTTAAAGGCTGAGAAATGATTTACTGTCTCTGAAAGTGTTTCATAACTGGGAAATGCCACAGAACTTGTTTCCAGTCCTTTATAAAGTCTTTTGTATCTAAAACAATTATTGATGTGATAATTATGTCCCAAAGGCTAATACAAGTTTTATTTTCTTATGGTGAGAGCTGATATCAACTTTATTTTCCTAAACCTTGCTCATGCTTTTCTTTTGAACCCCAAGAAATATATGGATACAGTTTAATGAATTGTGAACCCTGAAAAACAAACAAACCTTTCCAAAGAATATGGAGGCAGAAACACTTTTTTTTTTTTTAATGTAGCATCATTAGATTGAATTATAATATTCATGAAGTTTGGAACATGTACTTGCTTTAGGAGTCAGGTATACGACATTACTATGGCCTCAAATTTTAATGAAGTAAACATGGCTTTAAGTCAGAATTTACAGTACAGCTGCTGCCTCACATGATGGTACCTGTGCAAACCTGAAGGACTTATGTGAACTATGAAGAAGTATGAATAAAAGAAATTACTTCAAATGAAAGTTGCTACAGGTTCTTAAACTAGAAGTCAGCTCTACACGTGGGGTGGAATCCAAAGTTTTGGGATGGTTATAGTCTGTATACTTCTATATTGTAGTATCTGACTCACTATCATCAGCATATTTCTTCTCATAATGCTTGTTTTCTCATAAAAACTTAGCAGCTTAACATTTCATGTTGGGATTCATTTTACCTAACTTAAGATACCTAAACCCAAAATATTTTATCTGAGATGTCTGTACTTTTTCCACAGTAAATAGTGTGTGTCAACCATCTCTAGAGGATAATTCCCAACACCTACAATGGTTGTATAGAGCAACCTTGATAAGTACCTCTCAGACATGCCTCTTTCTTTCCATTGATGGGGACTGGAGGCTTGATGACTAAGTTGGACAAAATATAGAACTTTTAGACCTGAAATATACATTGCTCAGGACACGATTCAGGGAATGGGATGCAGGTCATGATCTCCCACACTCCTTTGCAGAGGCCCTGCTCTCAGAAATATTAATCAATTCAAAAGAAAACCAAAACAGAACAAAATAAAACAATAAGGTAGTTTCCTTTAATGATGTGCCTAGAAATTAATTTTTGCTATGGAATCCAAATCTTCAGTATTAAAATATGCATCTTGAAAAAAGAGTTCTGTTTTTGTTTAGTGACCTTGTCTGGTCACAAAAATTGTAAGCCAAATGCTTTTCCAATGCCTACTCACAATAATTCCTGATAATTCAGTTATTGAAATTCCTCTGGGTGTCTACAAAAAGGAAAGCTACTAAATGAGAGAAAATTAAGCTACTCAATACACGTAAACTGAATTATGATGTTCTGCATTTGAAACAGGTGGGTTTTTTTTATTCAACTCTTTTGGCTAGTGAACCACTGGATGGTAAGTACAAAATAATATAGCCAATTACAATTACAGAAGGACAGCTGCATTGCAGTCTTTATTGGGAGTATGTGTCAATGAGAGAGCATGTCTAATCTTGCTGAGAAATAGAAATCACAGTATTTGGTTTAATTGGCCTTTATCAGTGATTTCTGCTTATAACCCCAAAATTTCAGATGATGAGCTTTCTATTTTTGTTTCCTTACCCACATTTAATATAAGAGGGGAAAAAAAAAAGAAAAGCAGCACAAGGAAAAACAACAGCCTGGTGCAACTCTGAGTCATGTAGCTATGAAAGACTACTGTTATTGTCTAAAAATTTAGAGAAACTTGCTAGTACTGGAAAAATTGATTATGCAAATAAAAGTGACTCATGATGACCCATCTTTTCTTACAGCTTACAGCTTTGCATCTTCTTGCTTTGCCTTGGTAAAGATAATCAATTAGTTCAGTCTGGATTATAGGGTTTTAATACAAGCATTTTCACTGGATGTGAAGTCTGTTGACTTATGTATAAACTTTATTCAGGTTGTAGGAAAAGTTGTATAAAACTGGATTTGCCAGAGTGAGTCCAATCATGCAATCTTCCTGGAAAAAATGCTTCTCTCAAGTTCTATAGTTTCTAGTGGTATAAGCTATTATTAATTGCCTTTGCATGCCTTGTTAATCTAGCTATGGCTCAATAGAGGTACAATCCTGTATCTACTGGAGTAATCTGGAGATTTTTCTGTTTAGGTCTTCAGGGGTAGTACCAAGTCTTAACCAAAACACTGTGGTCTCTCAATTAATTTTTTGAAAGATTTTTTGGGAAAACATACTTCTGGTTCTAATTTGTTTTAATGGTTGAAAGATTAACTATTTATTTATTTATTTATTTATTTATTTAGTTAGTTAGTTAGTAAGTTAGTTAGTTATAGGGCTTATCCTATCTGAATGTTGGCACTTCATAAAGGTGCCTGAATTAAAGTCTTCAGTTTAATCAAGAAGCCTCAGCTCCCTCTGCAGTCACTGGGGAGGTGAATGGACTTCACATCTTAGGTCGTAAGGAAATGGTCTTTCTTCACGGACCATGAAGAAAGTGAATGTGCATTCCTAAATGGTTGGGATTTGGATTGTACATGTTTTATTTAAATGTTACCATAGCCATATTGTGACTGTCAAGAACTGAATGAATACTTCTCTGTACCAATTTGGAAAGAGACATTTAAGATTTTGTACCTGACTGCTGCCTCCTATGAAAGCCATAGAAGTTCCAGCCTCTGTTATTTAGCAACTCTAATTTCCTTGACTGCAATTAGGATAAATGGGAGTACCAGGGTACTGTTTATTCTCTTTTGTTCTCAGAAACATTCCAGATTTAACATCCTTTGTATGATAATTTAGAAAAACACTTGTGTACAGGTTCCTTTGTGTTTATTTGTCTTCAGTGTGACACAAGTCCAACTTGGGTTTAAGTATTTTAATATGCTTCTGATTATGGTCCATACTTCTTTATTTATGCTTATAGATGGAGTTAAAAAGCTTGAAGAATGATGTTAGTCACAAGCAGTCAAAATTTAAGATATTTTGTGAAAAACATTCTTTTTAAAATGAAACAAAAGCCTTAAAA
Organism: Platyrinchus mystaceus; assembly: GCA_035041135.1. Lineage (NCBI taxonomy): Eukaryota > Metazoa > Chordata > Aves > Passeriformes > Tyrannidae > Platyrinchus > Platyrinchus mystaceus. Next base: position 38,516,028 of record JAWWLV010000001.1, read on the forward strand.
CATAGCAAGGAAAAAAGGAAGTAAATGAACTACAGTGATTAGACCCTGGTGAGTGTTTCTGCAGTGCCTAATTTTTTACTGCTCTCCTGTTAGTTACTGAACTGTTTATGTAAACTGAGAGCGTTGCAGCCAGGGAACGTGAGAAGAGCTGCCTTTATAGGTTGGAGATTAAGGCACTCATCTGAGCTGTAGGTAATCCTTTTTGAAGTTCCTGCTGTCAGCAAGAGTTCTCTGCATTCACTCCTCATTTTGACCATAAATTTAATATCTGTAACAGTTTGGGTTTTTTTACTAAGTAAATTTTTTAGGGGAAGAGGGGGAAAAGTAAAAGAATAACTTGGTTAATTGTTATTGTATATAGGAAAAAAATGTAGGACAATTCCCAAATCATGACAGAAGGATAAATAATCAAGAGAAGAAACAGAATCGACCTGATGATGTCAGCTTTCTATAATATTCTGGTAACTGGTCTTCCCTAAATATAGTGCTCTCATTTCACTGAGTAGTAAGAGTGTTAAATCCTCACAGCCTTTAGCACACCAGTTAGAAAAAAAAAAAAAAACACAACAAAAAAACTCCCCCAAAAAAGGACATAGAAACAATTGGCAAATGTCTAGCACAGCTGCATTATTGCCTACAAAACTGTGAATGCAACAAACTCAGGTTCAAGGTAAATGAGATAGATACACTCATATAGTGTACCCTCCAAAAATGATTTTAACTCATCATCGGTAATGAGAAAAGTGTCTAAATACCTTAAAGAGACATTTGAAAGGTATGTAGTTTGACACTTAAAAAATTCAGAAACATCCAAAGTAGAATGAAAATAACAGGTCTGGAGGTTAACAAAAATGCACAGCAATCTGCAGTATAATTCTCAGTCAACCAAGTTTTATTTCAAAAGAAAACTTCAAACAAAATTCCAATTTAAGGAAGGTAACAATTTCATTTTAGAATATAAACAAAATTCACAACCAAGACAAAGAAAGGTATGAGGAGAACAAAATGTTAGGGGCTTAAATGTCAACTTCTGCTCTGTCAGCTGCTGATCATAGTTCAAGATTCAGATAGTAAGAAAATGTGCTTTGCAGCCTACATTGGCTAAGAACTTTACTTTTTTTCTATATTTATATAGGCTGTAATAATTTGATTTAATTTTGTTTCCAAGGAGATATTTCTTTGTCACTTTATTGCTATTTTATGTGATACTTCTTTTGAACCTTAGTATTTTACCTAATAACTCCACCCTGAAAGATAACAAAAGTTCTTGCCTCTCTCCACAGGAGAACTTTTAAGCATGCTTCAGCATTAAATGAATTTAATTCAGGATAAAAAATTAAATCATATCTAACTTCAGTTATATGGTTCTGCCATCTTCTTAAACAAATACCCTGCTCTCAATTTCAGTTTTTCCTCTTGTGCATTTTGTGTTCTGGGCATCTGGCAGCACCAATGGTCTCTGTGCAGGGTGGTCCACCTATCTTGTGCTTAACCAGAATGTCAAAGCTAGCAGATTCACCTATCTTTTTGATAATCCTTATGGATATCTCACTGTAAGTTTTGTGTGGTCAAAAGAGAGCTTTTAATTTTGTCCCAGAGCTCTTCTGTTCCATCTGTTGTTTTGACATCTCAGGACTACATCATCATACCACCTATCACTCAGGTGTGTAACTTGGGCATTAGCTTCAACTTGAATGTCTAAGTTCTTCCAGCTGGGATACGGCAACATCTTTCAGATTTTTTCCCCCATGGCCTTCGAGCACAACTGAAACTGTCTTCCAGGCTCTCCTGAATTAATTACAGTTTAATGCTTTAGCTGGCTGATAGCTGTGACCTTGCCATGTCGAAGTTGAATTCTGCTCCCATAAAAGTTATTGCTCTGGTCTGTGTCTTGAAGCATTCCATCTCACCCCTCTTTCTATTTCCCTCATGGTTGCTCACTTGGAAGTACTCTTGCCACTTATATCTTAAAGAACTTTTATGGCCTGTCTTTTTTTTTTATTAATTTTTTGACTCCTGCCTCTGGACGATGTCTACTGTCACTGGCCCATACAATTTTGATTCATTAATTACAGTTAAAGAACGTTTTGTGACTATTTCCTATGCTCTTATGCTCTCCTTTGTATGTGGGAGAAACTACCTGGAAAAACTACAGAGCATTTTGTTCCTTTGCATCATACCCCTCCACACAAATCATCTTTCCTAAGCTGCTAAAGCTCTTTTGTTCGTGTTTCTTTTCATCATGCTTACTATATATTCTCACAACTTCTCTGTATTTCTACCTATCTATTTATAGCTATCAGTTTTCTATTGCATTTCACATGGTTTATATAATTTTTGAGGTAGCAACCATCTCTGCTGAAGGATCCTATAAATTCGCAGTAAGAAAAAAACATTTATAAAGAAATCGTTATTAAAGATAAGTCTAATCTAGAATACACGCTGCTATAATCAGGATAAAAGTGCTCCTTGCCTTTATGGTATGATTTTCTAAATCAGTGCTAGCTACTCTGTATGCTGTCAAAATAATATTTCTTTCTGAGCAAGATGAGCTCTAAAATAACTTTTCCTGCTAAAGAACAGTCAGTTCAAAGTAGGAGCACATATATATGCTATTCATTTGCTGGGTTTTTTACTATCAATGGAAGAAATGCTGCATTTTGTGGTGTTGCAATATAGAATTATCATTAAAGTAATTTTCAAACAATGTCTTTCCAAGTGTACTTTTTCTAATGGATTATAGTTTCATCTGAAAGGGGCATAAAAAGTCTTATGACAGGAAAGGAGATGCATACCAGATTCTGGATCCATCTTCTTTGTGCTAAAACTATTTTGCTTAAGTGAAATTGAGGGACAGTTGGCTACTTGTGCAACAGCAGACTCCAGGAGATTCTAACTCATTTTCCCAGTGGCAAAGCATTCTTCATTTACTTCCTCTTCTGCTCTCAACATCATCTTCTTTCTACTATTACACCGTAATTCTCCTGACCAGACCAAATGGCAACTGTAAACAATGACTAAAGGAAATGTTTCCAGTATTTAGAGTTTGGGCTGAAAGACAATTGTTCCTAATTTATTTGTTTTCAACTTGAGTTAACTAAAACATTAGGTTATATGCGATCAATTTCACTGCTGCATATGCAAACTTATAAGTTTGCAGTGATTTGAATTAAGTTTTAGAATTCACTAGGTACTAATGTGTTACATAAATCCCACACTATATATGTTATTTTGTTTTCTGTGCACCAAGATGCTTGAGCCTATAGAAAGTATACTGCAGGACAAGATATCTGCTCCCTACAATCTAAAGGGCTATTCTGTGTGACTTTATCAACAACCTTTCATTTGATATATTTTAAGAGGAGTCTTCTCTTCATTACCTCTATGGCTGTGTCTCCATTTAATTTTCATCTACCTTGGAACACTGATCCTTGCTTTGTACTCATACAGTTTACATTATTTTTTCTTCACTCATCTCCAGACAACATGAATATACTGCCTATTTCTGTCATGTGAATTTTCCTCTTTTTCACTTCCGTTGTGTAATCTCTTCACACAACTAACTGTGACATTTCTGACATTTCTGTGACATTGCTGACATTTCTAATGACTTCTTCCTGCCTGCATCAAAGAGCATAGTCCAATTTCACGGCCTGTGACCTATCAGGTGCTTTAACACCCCTGATCATTACTGCAGTCTTGATTTCATTGATTTTCTTGATCACATTCTGTTTTGTCAGCTTTTGCAACTCCATCACCTCCACTGTCTCTTATTATTGCTTGAAGTGACCACCGGGGTGACCTCCAGTACTGTAATGTCAGTCTCTTCCAGTCCATTCAGAATGCTAATGGACAGTCTCTTCACTGTCACAGAAGACTTGAGCCTCTAGGAAAATGGTGCCAGTATCTTCCACAGGCAACTGCAACTTGAAAACAAATAAACCCCATCAAGTTCAAACATTTTGAGAAAAGGTTTTGCCACAATACTATTTATATTCTTAGTTTTGTTAGATCCAAATGAGACAAGGACTAACATTCCTTTTAAGATTTTTACCTCCTTTTGTCAGAGAGACTAAAAATGAAGATGGGATGGGAAAATTTCATTCAGTTTAAACCAGAATCAGAATTCTTTTTATTTTAAATCTTCAACAGTTTCACAAAACACAACAGAGTGAATGTTCCAAGCCTCTCCATAAAGCACCACAACAAGACAAAGTGAACAACCAAAATGACAGCTGCAACCTCATTTCCTTCAGCTTGTAATACACTTGTAATACATTACTGTCTCTTTAATTGAACCCTCTCTGTGATTCAGGGGTTTTTTTGTGTTTGTCTGACATCCAGGATATCTGAATCACAACTGGAATAGTGAGTTTTGGACTTGAATTCAATATGCTTTTAGAACAATAATATCTGCTTCTCTTCTTTTAGTTATCCTGTCCAGATCCATGTTAAATTTTTCTTTTGCCCTCACAACCTTGCCTTCATGCTTTCCTTTTTGCCTAGAGTTTACACTTCCACATATCTAGCAAGCATCTCTTATACTTTGTCACGCCTCTTCTGAAAAGTCAGTTGCTATGTCAGAACTCTTTAAAGAAAGTCTACCAAATTAGAAAGGATCAGGCTGCTGCTTCCATACACAAGGGTTTTTCAGATGTTACTAAGCTCTTGCTCATAACAGGCATGTCTCCTTTACCTTGATACTCCAGCGACTGGTCTTGTGAAGGAGAGTGATTGAGACACATTCTGCTGTTTTACTGATTCCTGTTGACCTCACCTTCCATGAGGCAACATAGTCTGGCTGGTGGGGAAATGCTGACAGCCAAAGGAGCATGCTGACAACAAGCCCTTTTGAAAGTAGGAAACTATAATTAGACTGCACTTCTGTGAACAGTCATTCACTGTAGAAGGCTGTTTTCCACCATCAGTGAACTTTATGGAATGTCTTCTGTAAAGCACAGTCATTCATTTTACCTGTGGGAAAAGAAGCATGCAAAAAAAGGAATGCACAGATTTTCAGCTGTGCTCATCTGGATATTTTTTAAATCTCTTTCCCTGTGTGCAAGATTTCGTATATGTTTTAGACACTTTTCAGGGGTTCTGGATGGAGGACCAGTCAACTTTAAAGGAGTTATACAAATCTCTAGGAGCTAGACTGTTTTTATCTCTTGCCAGTACTTGAAAATTGGAGGCTGCTTTTGAAAATTTGCAAGTATCTCACCTGTCCCCAGAAGCCCAGGGTAACGCTGGATCTGTAATACTGGTCCAGCACTCTCATTTTAGCTCTCCCATCTCCTTCAGAGCAGCCTGGCTTTTTCTTCAATTTCTTCTAAGTTAGAAGTGCATTAATAAGGTGTATTGGTTGTTACTGCTGTTTTATGTATACGCAAGGTTATTACCCTGACCTCTTAGAGGAGAAAACTCCAGAAATGCTTTATACAGACCCATGCATATTCAACACAACACATAGTCATGAAGGAAATAGATTAAATAATGCTTCAGAAAGTTGAGGCAATATGCATATAAATGCATTCTGTTTATGTCTTCCATGCTGACCTCTGGTGAATGATTATGCAGCATCACCTTTTCTCAGAAGTGTACCTGTCATGAGATGGGGACAAATGCTTTCATGTCTGCCACTTACAGAGGGCCTTCGTGGAGCTTCACTGCTGATTCTGAACGGAGAGGGACAAGCGCTGGTGCTGTGTCTGTCTTCCTCAATCAGTAAAGACAGTTAGTGACATGAAGCAGAAACCCAGGCTGTACAGAAAAGTACTGGGTACCATGTGAGGTTGTTTGGAACTAATGCTGATCACTGGATAATTCAGAAATTATGATGAAAAGCTCGTGACATGCCTGAAAGATAAATGAATCAGAGATAAGAGCTGGAAGAAACCTACTGTGTCACCTCATCTACAGCCAGCTGCCAGGGGAAGATTGGTTCCTGCACAAACACAGTGAAATCAGACTTGAAAACTTCTAGCCTGGATAAAAGAAGGCTTTTTTGTTTGTTTGTTTGTGTTTTTAAACCATTTTCTAAATAAAGGCAATATATTTTTTTTTCAGGTTCTTCACTTTTTTAAGTGTTTATTTTTATGGTTTTATATAAGTGTTTTGAAAAAGCTAAATATAATGTCTAGTTTTACTCAGGAATTTCCATGCAGAATATAGGCTGTATTGGACTATTTACTGTACAGATAAAGAAGCTTTTATGCCTGGTGCAACATAAATAGTGATGGTGGTGGGCTGATGAAGTGAAAACAGCCATTTGTACTTGACAGGGAAAAATAATCCTGCTTTAAATGTTATTGCTGGACGACAGTCTCACAGAACTCTTAGCTTTCAACTTTATTAATAAAAATGTTCACAAATTCATGTTTCTGTCTCCAGCCTTCTAGTCACACATACGGTGTCCAGCATCCTGGCATATCTCCATTGGTTTCCTCCTACAGTCTTTTCTGTCCTGTAAAAGCTCATATAGATTGTTAGAATCTCAGCAAAAACAATTAATTCTTAATCTGTGGTTGCATGAATGCACTCCAACAGTTTCTGCAGATTATAGAGGTGTGGTTTTTCCTTACAGCATTGGGGTGTCTAGACTTTTTTGTGTAGCTATTCTGTATTTCTGCTCACCCAATTCAGATAGAAAATTAGGAGCCACCACTTTAAGAAGCTGCCACATACTACACGTTGCAAGGAATAGGAATTGGATGTTATGATCGAAAAATTAATGAAGAGCTTTCATGTTGGTGACTAATTCTCAAATGGATCAGGTCTAACGTAAGTTTGTTCAGAAACACAGATTCAGAGGAGTCTTTGTATATTTTTAACTTGTATTGCAGTAGTGTTACTTAATGTCTTTGTTGGATAAAGACCAAACTGCAGTTTTACCTGTTTATTTTATAAGCTTACTGTTCTGTGACACAATGAATGAAAAAATCCATTTTTCTTATGGGTTTCCAACTCTGAATTTCAGTTAGAAATAAAACCCACAAATTTGAAATTTGCCATGGATTTTCAGGGTCTTCTTAGTTACAGGCTGGATAGGTAATGATCATGTTAGAGATCAGGCAGAAAGCAAATTCAGCTTTATGAAAAATTTGGGAAAATGCAGTCGCTTCCTCTATGTACAAGCAATGAAGTATCGTATTCCAATGAAGCAAAATGTCAGTACATTTTTTTTCAACAAACTCAGTATTAATACATTTTTTTTCCTAATTTACTTGGTTTTTTTCTACCTCAACTGTCCAGCAGATTGTAACATTACTATTTACATCAGTGGGAGGGGTGGAGCAGGAGATTTTGGTCTTTCATTTAATTCATTTCTAGGAAGCACTGCTTTGAAAAAAGGCTGATAAATTGAAGGCAGTTCCGAGAAGAGCAACAAAAATGATCGAGGTAGTCAGGAGGTATTGACTTAGGAAGAAAGATCTAAGTAGCTAAATGAGTTTGGCTTGGCAGAGGAGACAGGGTGACATACCACAATGATGACATGAGGCAGGTGAGAGAAATTTTGTAGTGCAGTAGACAGGGTGGTAACTAGGAGTAATGGGATGGAATTGCAAGAGTAATTTTTTTCACTGAATCTTTGTGCAAATACCCTGACAGTTAGATGTATTGGACTGTGGAATTGTGTCCCAAGGGGTGCAGTTGAAGCGTTGTCACTTGAGTCATTTGGTGCTAGAGATGACAAAATACAAGAAAGGGAACTAACTATTTTTGCTCTCTTCTGCCACTAAGTTCTGTATTTCTATAACACACTGTAGTGGGTTAGCCCTGTCCAGATGCTGGGTGCCAACAAAACCTGTTCTATCATGCCCCTCCTCAGCTGGACAGGGGAGAGAAAATATAACAAAAGACTTGTGGGCTGAGATGAGGACAGGGAGAAATCACTCACCAATTATTGTGACAGGAAAAACAGACTCAACTTGGGAAAATTAGTTTAATTTATTACTAATTAAATCAGAGTGGGATAAAGAGAAATAAAAACTAAATCTTAAAACACCTTCCTCTCCCCCACTCTGTTCTTTCTGAGCTCAACTTCACTCCCAATTTCTCCATCTCCTCCCCGGCAGAGGAACAGGAGAATGGGGAATGGGAGCTATGGTCAGTTCACCACATGTTGCCTCCACTGTTCCTCCTTAGAAGGAGGACTCCTTACACTCCTCCCCTGCTCCAGTATGGGGTGTTGAGGAATGCATTTAGTGCAGGCGTCACACCTTGGTGTGCAAGCTTCAGTGCTAGCTGCAGGTTGTCCTCTGGGAGGCAGGGAAATGGTAGGAGCTACAGGCAAAAGGCCATGAGCTAACGCCGACCTTTTGCACAGGGAACCTTTGGGGCCATGCCACATAGAGACACAACAGGATCCAATGACTCAGCAGGAAGACCCACTCTATCACATGCTTAGACTGTAAGGGTATAAAAGCTCAGGGTGTCCTTTGTTTGGGGTCCCTGTTTGGAGGTGTGTAGGGAGTCAAGTGGGGCACCCATTGACTCACTGGAGCTGCCTACTAAGAAGGGGCTTCAGTCCCACTAGTTAAAGTGTCTGCCGGTGGAAGTGACTGCCAGAGTGCCTCTTCAATGGTCGGACAGGAAAGTTTCCTTAACAGGCATCCCTCCCATGGGAGACACTCCTCCCTGAGCTGCTCCCTCATGGGTCCCCCACAGGGTCACAAGATTTACTAGGAAACCTGCTCCAGCATGGGCTCCTGACTCCACAGGACCACAGGTCCCTGTCAGGACTCTGCTCCAGCACAGGCTTTCCATGGGTTCACAGCCTCCTTTCAGGCATCCACCTGCTCCAGCATAGGTATCCTCCACAGGCTGCAGGTGGATCTCTGAATCTCCATTGACCTCCATAGTGGGCAGGGGCACAGCTGCCTTACCTTGGTCTTCATCACGGGCTGCAGGGGAATCTCTCCTCTGGTGCCTGAAGCACCTCCTCATCCTTCTTTTGCACTGACCATGGAGTCTGCAGGGCTGTTTCTCTCACATATTCTCACTCCTTTGCTTTGACTGCATAAGGTTTTTCCCCCTTCTGAACACTATTATCTCACCGTCACTGAAGGGCTCAGCCTTGGCCAGCAGCCAGTCCGTCTTGGAGCTGGCTGGCATTGGCTCTGTCAGACATGAGGGAAGCTTCTAGCAGCTTCTTGTAGAAGCCACCCCTGCAGCTCCTCCATTACCAAAACCTGGCCACACAAAACCAATGCATGTACAATTATGAATTCACTGCAGGGGAAGCTCTGTTGGCATAGGCAAGATAAATATAATTGTCAACAGCAAAGAACACAGGAATGTAATGGCTAAATTTATTTTTTTCTTTTGAAAATATTTGCATTTCCAAGTTTGGTTGTGTAAAACTCATCTTTACATTCACACATATGAGTGTGATTGAAAGCTGCGATTGAAGGATGCTGATTTCAGACACACAGGAGAGGAAATCTAGTAACTGTAAAATAAAAACAAGAAAAAAGGGAAAAAAGAGAAAGTATCTCTCATGGGACAAAATGGCAGTTCACAAACTCAGCCAGCTCAAATGACCAAAATTCTACCACTTGCATCATGATCCAGCTCCCAGTCTGGCTCAAGAGAAGTCTATGTAACAATGTCAGCTTTCTCCCATACTGCTCTGGCTCTTTCATTCCCTGCTTGATAATTCACAGTTCTCTGTCAATTGCTCTCTTTTCTCATTGCAGATTAAGTCTGTTATTTACTGCTGTGATCTGCCTGAACTGCATTTTGTAGGGGGTCAAGGACAGTTAATACCTCTGTGAGCAGCTATTTCATACAGTGACTAAACAACTCATACAAAATTTAAACTGCTTTATCTCCATAGAATCACAGAGTCATAGAATCAGCAAGGTTGGAAGAGACCTCCAAGATCATCAAGCCCAACCCATGACCTATCAACAACCACGTAAACTAGACCATGACACTAAGTGTCTTTCCTTAAACACCTCCAGGGACAGTTACTCTACCACCTCCCTGGCCATTCCATTCAATATCAAATAACCCTTGCTGTTAAGAAATTCCTCCTCATGTCCAAACTAAACCTCCCCTGGAGCAGTTTAAGACTGTGTTGGAACTATTGCTAGTCGCCTGGGAGAAGAGGCTGACTTCCACCTAGCTACAACCTCCTTTCAGGTAGTTGTAGAAAGTAAAAAGGTCACACCCAAGCCTTCTTTTTCTCCAGGCTAAACAAACCCAGTTCCCTCAGCCACTTGTCATAGGACTTGTGCTCCAGTCCCTTCACCAGCCTTGTTGTCCTTCTCTGGACCTGCTACAGCACCTCAATGTCCTTCCTGAAGTGAGGAGCCCAGAACTGGACACAGTACTTCACATATGGCCTCACCAGTGCCAAGTACCATGGGAGAATCGCTGCCCTGATGCTGCTGGCCACACTATTGCTGATACAGGCCAGGATGCCATTGGCCTTTTTGGCCACCTGGACACACTGCTGGCTCATGTTCGGCCAGCTGTTGACCAGTATCTCCAGGTCTTTTCCACTGGGCCATGTTCCAGCCACTTTTTCCCCAGCCTGTAATCTGCATGGGGTTATTGTGGCCATAGCTCTCTGGGCCCAGACATCCAGCCAGTTCTTAACCCAGTTCTCTGCTCTCTTAAGCAGAGCGCCCCTGTCCAAGCCATGGGCTGCCAGCTTTTCCAGGAGCATGTTATGGGAGACTGTGTCAAAGGCTTTGCTTCCACAGCCTTCCCCTCATCCACCAGGTGGGTCACCTGGTCATGAAAAGAGATCAGGTTGGTAAGGTAGGACCTGCCCCTCCAAAATCCAAGCTGGCTGGGTCTGATCCCCTGTTCATCCTCTAGGTGCTGTGTGATCACACACAAGACGATCTGCTCCATAACCTTGCTGGACACTGAGGTTGGGCTGAGAGGCCTGTAGTTCCTCAAATCCTCCTTCCAGCCCTTCTTGTGGATGAGCATCACACTGGCCAACCTCCAGTCCTCTGGAATTCCCCAGTTAGCCAGGACTGATGATAAATGACTGAGAGTGGCTTGGTGAGCTCTTCCACTAGCTCCATCATCACCCTGTGATAAATCCCAACTGGTCCCATAGACTTGTGAGCATCTAAGTGGCTCAGCAGGTCACTTCCTCCTGGATTACAGGGCTTCTATTCTGCTCCCTGTTTCTACCAGCTCAGGAGGCCAGTTGTCTTGAGGATAACTGGTCTTGCTGTTAAAGACTGAGGCAATTTTGCTCCCTTATCTGGTTTGCACCAAATTATGCTTTTCATTCCCCCAAGTTATCTTGTACACATAAAGACAGATATTAAAACTTAAAAGATCCCATAGCAGTGGCTGGGATCTCAGCAGACTCTCTGAATCAGGTTTTTATTCAGGTGTGTAACCAAAAATCCATGAATATATATGAAGCCCTGTATTCTGCTGGATTGTGTGGACTTGAGTCTCCAACGCTTCTCTGAGGATCTGGGTCCAAGGCTGTGTACAGATTTCCTGCAATAGGTGCTTAGATCTGTGAACACTACTGCTCAAGAGAAAATAATTCATATCAAGATCTTGGTTTTCTAAGGCTAAAAGACACTGGCTGCTTTTCCAGTTATTGAAGCAAATGGCTGTGAAACTTGGATTAATAGGCTGCACAAGGCAGTTCAATATCATCTCTCTCTCATTACTGGAGGTTGACTAGCAATCACTGATGACAGATCAATTTTCTTTACTATATTAAACACAACTGTGATAAAGTTGGCATCTGAATATAAGAGAAACTTATTTTGGGTATCTCTTCCTATCTAAATCTTAGTAGGCATGTGCTACCCAAAAAAGGTTTTGAGATCTAAAAGCAGTCTTAATGTGCTATGAAAAATCAGTAGTTTTGGTCTTTGCTTCTTGCTTCTGCAGTGTTCAAGGCTGTTTCACATCCAGAAAACTAACACTGCCATAATGTTATTTGTAGAATGATTAGTTAAGCACATGAAGTGTGAGAAGCATCATTTTATTTTGAATAACTAGTCAGATGAGAGATTAAATACTAAAGTGCATATTTTTTTATATAATATCTTGAACCTCTCGCTCATATCTAGACTAAAAGGAGCAAAATCAGAGAACATGAAGGCTGATAAAAGCTAAAAATATTGGGGTTTGAAATATACAAAAGAGAAAAAAAATTTCTGATGAACAAAAGTCACAGTGAGAAAAAGGGCAGGGGAAAAGGAGGGGAATTGTAGCACATTTAGTACTGAAATGATCTAAACTTGAAAAGCTTTTAGTGAAAAATGAAAGAGCTTTGTGGAAACCAATTTAAGATGCTATTGTTTACAAAGGTCCCAAATTATTCTTAACTCCAAATTACCCTCAAGTAGGTACATATTTCTTCCTCTCCTTTATGAGACTGCCAAAATTCAGCATTCTAACCTGCGTCTAACCTTCCTCATGAGACTCATTCCAATCCTCCCTGGAAGTCTTAAGAGCGGCTGGACTGCTGAAATGCTTGGCACTTTCATGAAGATGATTGAATAAGAAACCTCTACAATAAGAAAGAAATAGGTGGGGGGAGGACAACTGTGATTTTTTTTCTCATTCTTTTCCAGTAAATGTGGTGAACTTGAGGTATGGTGTTCAAGTAGAGCTGGTTTATCTTTAGGAGAACAGCTCTGTGCCACACAGAACAATGTGCCTCTGAAGATACATGCTTCTTTAGATCCTTTAATGCAGAGATTAAGTGTTGTGCTCTGACCCTCAGCAAATTAATACAAACCCATTAAAAATCTGATAAGGGAAGTGTCTGTTTTTGTTGAAAAAAATGGGAAGGAGAGGAAGTACATGTATGGAAAATAACATATGAATGAGCTTGAGAGAAATACTTTTGAAAATTAAGCCTCACTGTACTACTATATTCCCATGTAATGAAAAGTGGAAGGATATGCAAGTTTGAGTTAAACAATGATGTAAAATCATCCTAACACAGGTAGAAGATGGACTTTCCATGATTTGATATATGGCTTGAAAATCAGGTACAAATATGTGCCCATGTCACTCATTAAAGGATATATTGCTTTCTTCAGAGCTTCTATCTTTAATCATAGTAGCTCAGGACTATCCTGGATACCAGGACCACCAGCCAAGTTATAAAGAGACAATATGGTAGTGGGTGGAGGAACGGGGGTCATTACCTTGGAAGTGAGATTCTTTGATAAAGCTTCTGATCCAGGGAATGTTTGACTATTTATATAAAATATAAAAGCATTAACAGAAGAGGCAGTGATTCATTCCCTACCCTCTTGTCACCCTACAGTTCACTCAGTTGATTGCCTCTCAGAGAGAGGAATGAGCTAAGCCTAGAATATAATTTGAAAATATTCAGTGAAGTTAACTGATTATATTAACATCTTTTCATGGAAAAATCCCTAAATTTTATTGGAAATTCAAAAGAAAATTTTTTTCTGGTTTTCATGTTCCCTGAAAATACCTATATATATCTCTATATATCTATATTTCTCTCTCTCTCTCTCTATATATATATATATATACTTTATATAATTGTTATGTATAGTATACGTATGATGTATATTGTTATATATAATATTTATATTCTTATATATTATATATGTTATATATATATATAAATTATTTATATATATATATATATATATATATACACACCATTCCTTACTCTCCTGAGACTATTCTATGACCTGACTTATCTACTCTTATTGAAGAAATTATTAGGTAAGTTTTTTTGCCCTGTGTCATACTAGTTTAGGTCTAAGTCCAACAAGACTTTATCAATTCTCTCAGCTTTAAGTCTGTCAAAACAGTGCACAAAAAAAGCCCAATCAGTATTAACTCAGCCTAAAATAAACTCCTGCATGTCCTTCTGCATTTTGAGTGACCGTTGTCACCTTATTTTAACAGACTGATCTGGGATCAGTGAAGTGAAGCCTACTCTTGTGTCTCAAGTTTTCTGTCTCATAGGTAGTCTCTGATACCTAACAATGAGTTCTTCTGCAGCGCATCCTTTCTGGTAGTCAAAAAACTGTATTTTTTTTTCTCTCTTGATCACCTGGACACCTATTTACACCAGTTCCTCGAAGCTACTAAGAACTTATCTTTTTGATAGTTCAGATCTACTGCCAAATCTGACTGCAATTTTTTTTCTGCAGTTATGCATTGGAAAAAAGTTGGAGAACATAGAGAACTGTGCACAGAGACAGTGTGATTGCATAATGTAATTTCCTTAGAGAATCAGAATTTTAACAGGAAGCCTTTATGGGCTGGGCTGCCTGCTTCAGACGAAGTTCTCCTCTTCGACCCTCTGACTTTCATTTCAGCCTCTCTTCTGATACTGTAGAGGTAAAAACTTTCTGTGTAACACCTCTTACCTGCAACAGCAGTCAAACTTCTCTCTGGGTCTCCTCACTTCTCCACTTAATTTAAATCACGTGCTGGAACTTCATGTGTTCATATCCTACTCACTACCCTTCCCAATGCCATGCCTCACTTGTAAGTGTACTTTTTGTCAGATGTATTGGGATATATGGTTGACACAAGGTAAGCATATACCGTCCAGGCAATTTGACACATAGCTCTGAGAGGTATGAGCATGGTTGGTATTAAAAAAACACCCTACCACAATGTTTCTCCCTTCAGTCACTGAGAGGATTTACCAGAGGAGTGCTGGATTAGCTTCAACAACACCAAAACCACCAGAAGGAAGAGGAAAAGGGTGCTTTCTCTAAGCATTGCTCTGCTATGTGATTTAGGGGCCATGTTCTGCAAGGTTTGAGACTCCTTATCCTGGATGCTGAAGAACTTTTACACCCTTAAAGGTTTCCATTGTGGATGAAATTGCAGAGTATGGAGACACTGGAGCCAGGTATGCCTACACTAACCTAATACCTGTACTGGGCTGAAGAACCCAGATGCCTAAAGCCAGTTTAGAAGCCATTCTCACGCCACGCACCATCTGAAATAATAAGCTTCTGTGTCGGTCTGCCTAGACAGATTTCAGAGCTTCCATGTGATGTTGTCCTGAAAAAGGTAGATTTACTGCCCTTGTTACTAGTATTAGATTTATTGGCTCTTTGCACTGGTTTTGGCTGGTACAAAGAGACATTTCTTCATAGTATCCATCATGAGGCTGTGTTTTGGATTTGTGCTTTTGATTGCTGATGTCACAGGAATGTTTTAGTTATTGCTGAGAAGTGCTTACACAGTCAAGACCTTTTCTGCTCCTCACCCCAACCCACCAACAGGGAGGCTGGAGGTGCACAAGAATTCAGGAGGGGACACAGACATGACAGCTGATCCCAACTGACCAAAGGAATATTCCAGACAACATGGTGTTATGCTCAGCATATAAAGCTGGAGGAAAAAGGAAAAAGTGAGACACAGTTGGAGTGATGACATTTGTCTTCCCAAGTTACTGTTAGGCGTGATGCCCATGGGAAGTGGTGAATGTATTCTTTGTTTTGCATTGTTTGTGTGCATGGCTTTCACTGCACCAATTAAAATGTCTTTGTCACAGCCCATGAATTTTCTCACTTTTACTTTTCTGGTTCCCTTCCCCATGCCACTGGAGGGAAGTGAGCACGTGGCTTCATTGAGATGAGCTGCCAGCTGGGATTTAAACCACAATAGTCTTCAAGCTTAGGAATTCCTGCACCCTGCTCCTTAGTGTAGACTAGGTGTTATTTCTCTCCCTTAACTTCCTCACTTTCCAAAATATTTACAACCAGCTCAATAATGCAATTCTTGCTCTCTTTTATTTAGCTTTGGGGAATTCAGAAGATTGGTCCCTTGCTGATTAGAATGACTGAATAAATACTTCCGCTTCAAGCAGGTGATTAATTCATATGGCACATTTCCTCTAGGAATTTATATATGGGTCATAGCCTCAGTAAGCAAAGTCGAAGATGATATGCCACCTTATAACACCAGAAGATATTAGTCCACCAGAAACAAGATCTTAATTCATGACTCTCTGGTAAGTGGCTTTGAAACAAGCAGGATAATTCTGGCATAAGATAAAGCACTTTCTGGCGACTTTTCTAGGCTTGATGTTGTGTGACATGCACAAGTAATGCTATTCTATTACTTTCTAGAAGTTTTCTTCTACTAATTTCTTTGTAAATTAAGCAAGAATAATTTAAAATGAAAGTTTTTCTCCCTTGAAGCTGTTAAAAAGTGATATGGGAATGCAACAATGTTAGAATTTTCACACTGCTATGGATGCTTTAAGTTTTCATTAAAAAGTTGATGTTCTCACTGCCTCCAGCAAAAATTCTAAACAAAATTAAGGCAGCACCATTCATACTGCTATAGGAAAGGATGCTTCTGTATCAATTTCCTACCTGTTGCTGTAAATATTCATTTTTGAGTTGAAACTTGGTATATAGTGCGTCCTATTGCCCTTAGAATGATGATTTTTTTGCATTGTGGTAACGGGTCTTTTTGGAAATGAATACTATTCCAACATGCAACACTTTGGCTTTAAAAGCCTTGCCTGCTTCTGCATCCATTGTTTCCCAAAAGCATGACATGTACATGTGCAGTCTGCTTTACTCTACAAAAACAGATGGAAGTTTTCCTGTATTAACTTATTGTGAAGACTTATTTGGATTGGAATTAGTGTCACATAACTGGAGCTGTGTAAAAATTTAGCATGTAGCTGAATTTCTGATCAGGCTCCCTCTGGAACAAATGTCACCCTCTGGAGACACCTAGTCATTTTTGGAATTTGTCTTCTATTTAGGGATTTCTTCTCTCATGCTCCAAGTTCCCCTACTTTCACTCCAGGACTGGCCATTAATTTGCCAGCCAGCAGCAACATCGTCCAGAGCCTGCCTCTTTTCCATCATCATGCGTCATTCAACTGGAACTCAAGGCTGGATTTTTGCACAGGTTTCGTTACACAGATCATCTTGTAAGTCACGAATGTAATGTGGTGGTGTTGGCACCAGCTAGCAATCAGAAGTATGCAGCCAGCCACCAGCCCATGTCCAAAGAATCTGAGCTAAAATTCCCCTTTTGTGTATAAGCTAATAATTTTAATGTTCCCATTGCACAATTGTCATTCAGTTCTTAGTTGACTACTTACATTCCAGACACAACTTGCTCAGGCTCCAATGAACAGAAGCATACTGCATTTAGTTTATGCTATGTATACATTCTGAAATGCTCTGATAAGTTGGACAAATTAAAATATTCTCTTTATAGATCTTTGTGAGTTACTTGATGGACTACAGGTTGGATCATTTCTGTTGTAACTGGATCAGTCACACTCTCAGGCTTCTCTCTGTTTCACTTGCATAGTCATGATAATTAGATGCCTTTTTTTCCAGGCCTGGAAAACACTGTTTTAGCCGCACACCATGAAATATACAGGGATAATAGAAGATTAATTTAGACTAGCTACATAGGTTTTAGATTTCTACTTTTATATGAGTTTAATTCCAACACCTTTTCATTCTGCTTACATTTTCATTAAGAAAAACAGGTAAAAGCAAGTCTATCTCACACAGATGAGCAGTTTTATTGAGTTTGTCTTCCTTGTTCAGCAGACATGGGGAATGTGTGTACATGTACAATGAAGGGTAGACATACCTTGGTAATTTTATAAAATATTTTTTAAAATAGTATCTTGTTTTGTTTCTTAAAAATGCAATATTATTAGTAATAAGTGCTATTAGAAATAAATATTTTTCTAAGAAACCAGAGTGGAAATAAACACAGTGTTGCACAGGGTTACTTTTCACTTGTCTTTCAGAAGGTGCAAGATCATTCTCTCACAAAAGGGTGACAACCTCAGAGCTAAATTAGAATGAGTTTATGAAGTAGTCTTGAAGTATGTTGGGGCCCACCTAATCCTTCTCTTTCATGGAAACATTAGAAACAAAACGGTCTGTGTTAAGCAGGGTCTTGAAATATGAGGCAGAAACATTTTCTTTTTTTCTATAAATAAAAGTAAATTTTTTTGCTTCTCTTTGACAGCAAGAATATCCTAGTCAATATTTGTCTTGCAGTTAAAAACTCCACCTGAGATTACAGCAAAAAAAAACCAAAAACAAACAGCAGCAAAATGATTAGTTCCTTTTATGGCTGGTTGAACAGAGAAGTTATGAACAGTTTCTTATTTTCCTCCATGTTATTAATGAAACACTTATGAAATTAATTAATGTTTTTCTAACAAGAGAGTGTTGTGTGTCTGACTCTAATTTTATTATTTCTGTAGAAATGTATGAATTGATTGATTTGATTTCTTATTTGGTGTGAGTGTGTGGGTGTATACCTTTTATTAGGTAAGCTCCATCACTACAGGTATTCATTTTTAAAAGAAGATACTGGTTAAAAATTGACAGTTCTTGATTCCAACTTGTCTGGATGCCTCATAGAAGAGTAAAGGTCCATCTTGCAACTTCTTTCTGGAGGTTTCCAAATAACTTGCAGAAATTAACTGCGAGATTCATTTAGTGGTGAGTTTCATTTAATCTCACTTTCTTGTCTGAAAATTAAGCATCCAATCTAATCTATTAATCTGTGCTACCTCACTTATTAATGGAGACAGGCTAGTTCTACAAATTGCAGTTTGATGCATCCTGAAGTGGTTAAGAAAAACTCATGCTGAACAGTAACCCTTGTCCTATGCCTATGCTGTGCCTACATTTCATTCATAATTTACAATGTTATATATTTAAGCTCTGATCACTCTTCTGGATATTCATAAGCTTACTAAATAAAAGTAGAGTCAGTATAGTAAAGTCCTGTCTTGGGTCTGAATGTGCTGGGATGGGCAAGACAGATAGACACAGACTGTTTGAAGAGTCTTGTTTATGGGTCATTACTTGTTTCCTCAGGGTTAGCTTTGATTCCCAGCTGCTGCCATGTGATTTCCAGTATTCAAGATTTTTCTCTCTTGTCTCTTTTTGTGCATACACACACACACGCACACACACACACACACACAAACACACACACACACTTTGTTCTTTCTACTGACTTGCTGTGTAAAATCATATCTGATATATATATACAATTACTGATCTGACTTTCTGAAGTCAGTCAGCAGACTATGAACTGAATCAGGTGCAGCAGCAGGTATGGAAAGCATAAGTGATACAAAAGGCTCTCCTTGCAGGCAGTGAAGACAGATTGTCCATTTTACTGTTCAATTCATCTAATCCTGAAGGAGCCATAAAAAAAAAATCATATGACTCTCATTCTGAATGCAACTGTCTCTCTGATGACTATTAAGAGAGCTTAGGGCAATAAGAGTAAATGTCTACATCGAATGTGTCTACTTTGGGTCAGATACATTCGTTTCCAAAAACACATGTGTAGACAATATTGACAAGTCAGAGTGAAGGTCTCATATCTAAAAGGACTTCATAGGGACCCTGATGATTAGCTTTAGGCTGTGATTATGTGCTATTGTAATGATTTAACCCCAGCCAGCAAAGAAGCCCTACATAGCCACACTCTCTCACTGGCAGGATCAGGGAGAGAATTGGAGGGGTAAAAGAGAGAAAACTCATGGGTTGAAATAAAGACAGTTTAATAGGGAAAGCAAAAGCCATGCACACAAGCAAAGCAAAACAAAGAATTAATGCACTGCTTCCAATGAGCAGGAAGGTGTTTGGCCACCTCCAGGAGAGTAGGGCCTCATCACATGTAACAATTACTTAGGAAAACAAAAGCCATCATTCCAAACATCCCCTCCTTCTTATCACTTCATATACTGAGCATAATGTCATGTGGTATGGATTATCCCTTTGGTCAGTTTTGGTCACCTCTCCCAGCTGTGTTTCCTCCCGACATCCCTTACACCTCAACCCCCCTGCCACCATAGCAGTATGAAAAACAGAAAAGGCCTTGGCTCTGCGTAAGTGTTGATCAGCAACACCACCACCACCTCCATATTATCAACCCTCTGTTCAGCACAAATCCAAAACACTACTTTCTTTGCAGTGGCTAGTATAGGGCAAACTCTACCCCAGTCAAGACCAGCATAGCTATGAAGACCTTTATTTATCACATTAAACTGCATCTGCTCATACCACTTCACAATCCCACAACTCAGTCAAGACACGCTTTCTTGCTCAAGTGACTGTGCTCTGACCTTAGCAGCAAACTTTTTTGGTTTATGTAAGCAACAACAATGTTGATTTTTTAGCTATATCAATTTGACTAACCAACCCCATGAATGGCTGTTATAGGACAACTAAAGGGAGAGTGTCCTGTGGTAGGGAGAAGACACAAGAGAGGTGATGAAACTGGTAAACTGTGATTGCCAACAAAGCTGTGCAGTGTTGAAGCTGCAGTTTAGAGACTTCGGAGAGTCCCTTCTTTTAGCTGCTTAGCGTTGCATTTCCACTTAGCACCAAATGTTTATTAGATACCTTTAAAGTTACATTTGTAACAGTTTGTTTTGATTGTTTTGTTTAATTTTGTTTTGGGATTTTTTCAGCAGTTTGTGTTTAAGTCTTTTGCTCAAAGAGGCTCTATTTTTAAACAATAAATGTCATTTTGATGGAAATGCATGCATTTACCATCCATTGTGAGGTGATGTCTACTGTGACCATAAAGCTAAACTTCATTGCCTTGATAAATGGTTCATCTCTTGGCTGCTCAGCAGAAGGATTTTCTAGAGGCCTTAAACTAGTAAGCTGTGGGCTAAGCGCCTTTGAAAACTATCATTTGTCTTTTGATTATAATTTCTAGATGAAATTATTTATCACCTTTTCAAGGAAAAATAAGCATGGAAAAAAGAAAGAAATTTTTCAAGGAAAAATAAACTATCTGCCTAATTGTACCTACCCTTTGGGTCAGCAGTGGAACAGCTTTGTAGTCCTATGGTAATGATTGATTTAAGCTGTGTCGCTTCTGTTCTGATGTGCTTTATAAACATCATCTTGTGCACATCTTGTGCAATTGAGGAAAAAACATGTCAACACGGAGCATGCACTGTGCCAGAACAAATATCAACAAGTATACTCCTTTTCCTTTGAATGCACTTCCCATAATTCTGTCTTCTTTTTTTTTTTTTTTTTTTAAATTCAGATGCAAAGCACAGTATTCAAGTCAGAAATACCGTAGTGTTTCTCTATCTCCAGTTTAACTCATAAAAAAGGCTTTCTGGTGAATATATGGTGGGACGCCACAATCTAGTAGGTTTTTCTTCTTCAAACTTTCATTGTGTCATTTAATAATAATGCTACATCACAAAGAAGGACGTATAACCTATGAGCAAAAAGTAGGTAAAGACATATATCATGTACCTGGTAATTACTTTGTAGCCTGGGGGGCAAATGCTTGGCTGGAGTAAACCGAAGTAGCTCTTTGAAGTACATACATTCATTCCCACAGTGTACACTGACAGGCTCTGGGGCAAACAGGCAAGCACAACACACTGTGGCAGGATCACACTGTGATGTTGTGCCAAGCAGCTTCTTCATTTCACTTCTGCACAGAACGTTTCTCCACTTCTGCAGGCTGTAAATAATCTTCTGCTCCCTTTCCCCAGCTACCTAGAAATGCAATCTAAATCCTGGACAAAAATCCATATTACAGAGAAAGCATTTAAAGAAGACAGCATATGTGTGTAACAAAAATGAACAGCACTGGCTGTCAGCAAGTGCAGTTCTCATTAATACTGCCCTAGGAAGCAATTGAAATATATAGGGTAAAGAAAACTTTCTGGATTGCTTCTTTCTACCCATTGTGGCTTCTGCCCTTAAGAAACAGACACAAACCAGGGTGGGATTTTGTTGTGTCTGGTGCCAAACAGCTTTTTCTTGCACTGAGGTTCCTTTGCCAGTCATCAAATGCCATCGACAAAGGGATTTTTCTCAGAAAGTTCTGAGTCCTGAATATCCATGTCACTGTCAGGTGAAGTGCTCCCAAGGAAAGTCTTTTTTCTTCCACTGCCTGTACATCAGAATGAATATTTGGGATGTAGACGGTGCAGATATCTAAAAGGAATGGGACAAGTTCTGTCCCAGGTGTCTGTTTTTTCAGTCCTGTAACCTGCACAACTTATCTATGAACATCCTCACAAGATGTCGGTGAGGTAAACCCGTTAGAGACAGGTCTTCACCCCTTTGTCTGTTTTGCTCTGTGAGCAGTAATTTGATGAGAACACATCTGAAGCTGCAAAGCTTCTTTTGCCTCTGTCTGCCTACCTACCCAACAACCATGTCCTTAACAGAAAAATACCTCCTTGGTTTTGAGTTATCTGTGCATAAGCAAGTGAAATCTTAAAATCCCATGTGCATACAATCAGGACTTGTGGGCAGAGATTCATAAGTTCAGCTGCTGAAGGGTTAATGTCATATTTGCTGCCAAGTCATCCATGATTGTCCTTTTCTGTGTGACAGAATGCATCCAGTGCAGTTAGCAGGGTCATCACTCAGACATTGATCTTGCGGTGGTAGCACACATCAGCTGAGGATGTCTGGCCCAGCAAGTTGATGCAACATGTTTTCTGGGTCCTAGGCTCCCTCACAGGAATGGGGAGAAATGAGTGCTCTCAAACCATAGGTTCAAAGGATGGTTTGGTTTTAAAGGGACCTTAAAGATTATCTAGTTCCAACACCCCAGCACATGCAGGGAAAAGAGCACGTTAGATTGTCTGGCAGCTATGTCCTTCTACCATATTCAGAGAAGCTAAGCTGTATTTCACTATATTTGGTGACTTAAAAAATGTTAGATTGATCACTGAAATTCAATAGGTGCACAGGGAGGTTTTCTAACCTCTTGATCTCCGAATTTGCTTAGATTTATCTGTCAATCCTGTTTAGCCTTTTATCAGCAAACTGTAACGTGACAGGCCTCATTACTATTGAATATAGGAATTAGTGACATGTGTCAAACCGATGGTCTGTCATTTAAATGCAAGCACCCTTTGGGACCAGAAAGAAATCATTTGGTGGAAAGCAGGGAGGGGCAGAGCAAGGATGACTAATTTTTTAGTTTTAAAAAAGACCCATTCCTAGTTCTAATGGCTGCTATTGATAAAGAAAGCAGCGGTGGTTAAAATGTGATGAGATCTGTTTTGCGATCTGCTGTGGCACAGTTTGCTAATTTTAATGTATTAAATGCAACAATATACTGCATTTACTCAGAAATAATAAGAAGAGGCATCTATGTTGTGTCTGCCTATAAACGGCAGGCTTGCCTCTCTCACAAAGAATTGGCTGAATTCTGTGATTCAGAATTTGTCATGATGAAAGCACATTTTACAAAGAATGAAGAGGATGATTTTGCTTAAAAATCAGCTGCTGAAACAAACATCTAAGCATTCATTTATTTCTCATATGGCAGCATTAAAATAATTGGTAGCACTACAGGAACTGTAATGGTAAAATGTATTTGTGCTTCATGCCACAACAAAACGATTTTAGTAGGGGCTAGCACAACTTGAATGCCAATAAGGTACTGAGAGCTGTGAAACATAACAACCATACTGTATTTGAGGTTTAGGATTTAAACTTACTACAAAATCAATAATAGGATAGTTTGTAACAAAATCTATTTGCTGAGAAAGAATGTCAGTGCAGGTGTTCATCACAGGAACGAGAGGCAGACTGTACAGTGCCAAAGCCAAAGACACAAATGAAGGTCTTTTATAGCACAATGATTAATAGCTGACAGTTTCAGAAATCTTGGAGACTAGAAGGATTTAAATGGAACTAAGTGGATGGGAAGACATTATGGAGCATAAACATCTACAAATCTGTTGAATTATTTTTGAAGTCACATTTCCCAAGACTAGCTGGAATGACTATCCCCTGTCATGCAGTGTTTCTTGGTTTCTCTTGTGAATACTGTTGTTGGATTAAGTGAGGCCACTGAAAGTATAACCCTTCAGTTTCCCCTCTGAGTCTGGTTATGAACCATGACAGAAATGGAGTTTTTTATCCTTTCCATAGTCCATTAAATTTTTCATTTGTATTTTTCCTTTTCTGCCTTATTTGTACTTTGGCTCACAGTCTTTCCAAATTAAAATGTAAAGCCAAAAACATGTGTTCAAAACACAACTGATTTCCAAAGGAAGTCTGATACCACTATATCACCCAAATCACTGTTTTTGTAAGAACTAGCAGTGTTTGTGAAACAACTAAATGTGCTAAAGATGAATATCCCCAAATGGAAGTACCTCAGTTTGGCAGGTATTCACAAGCCTTGGCCTTCAATCATCTTCAGTAAGGAATGGATCTTGTTCGAAGAATGTAGGTCTTTACCTTTGAGGAGGACTTACCTAAAATTAAGAGTTTGGGGTTTTTTGAGTTAGAATTTTTTTTTCTTTGAATGTCTGCTCTGTTTCTAGGCATGTTCAGTGAAAGTGTATGTCTAGGAAGGTCTAGGCAAAATGGCTGTTAAACATTCTTCATCCTATCTGAATGCATCATTTTTGAGCTCTGTCTCTTCTGGCTTGTTTTTTGTATGCATAAACAATTCCAATGATAAGGATCAAACAATGCCTCATTGCTTCAGAGGACTGGGTTGCCTTCCTCTAGGATCAGCTTGTGACCCTGCATGTGTGAAATGGGGAAAAAGACTGCTCCCTTTGCTATGGTTTACTATTCAAGAGTGTATTATGTTGGTATAGACTCTGTCATCTCATCTCCATCAGACCAAATCACACCTTTTTTCATGTTCTGATCTCCTCTACATCCTTCAGACTAGGTGTCTCCTAATCTGTATGTCTGAGAGCTGTGTGTGATCCATACCATCTTCTGTCAGCGTTCTACACTTCTTTGACACTGCTTGATTGTGTATTCAGTGGGAATTGCTAAGGACAGACCAAACAAAGCTTGTAATAGGAGGTTTGGATGTGGCATCAACTTTCAACTCTAGTTTCTCTGTGAAGTCAGAATCTGGTGCTTCCAAAGAGTAGGAACATAACAATGTTGATTTTAGAGACCTTTGTAGGCAGTCTGAATGTTACTCAAGGTGGTATAAGATCCCACCAGAACCTAGAAAAAGGAGAGAGGTTGAAGTTTACCACAGGTGAAAAGTTCCACATTTTTTAAAAAACTGAAACTGTTTGTCTTGGCTCAGGATCAACATTAACATTCAGGACTGACAACATAATGTTGGAATTACACAGAAGATAATTAACAGCATGTGCTACATATTCACAGTTTTATGGAAAGACAGCAGAAGGAAAAGAGATTGCTGCTAAGTTGCCCTGCTTTCTTAGGGAGAATTGAAATGAATGGTTTGATTTCTGCAGTTGACAAAGCAGTTTTGGAGGATGCTAGTGGAGGGCGAATAGTAGAGCAGTAAAGAGTAGGATACCAGTGGATAAAGTACCCAGTTAAACTGAATCACATATCTCAGAACAACCACCACAACTGCAGCACCTGTTATCTGCCATTATTGCTGCGAGTTGGTTGGCATAAAAGGACAAAAATTTTTACAGTGAATGTCTACTACTATGATTCATAGTATTACCAAAGTGTTTTCCAGCAATGAAAACACAGCAGTGTATTCACATCAAAAATAAGGACAAAGTCTTTTAACATCTCTTCTATATAGCATAACCTACATCTGTCTGACAATAGTGACTCAAAATACAGAAATAAAATAGAGACTAAGAAGTTCTTAAATGTTTAAAGTATGAGTGTAAACATTCAATTCAAAAGTTAAAAATGGGTGAAACAAATAATTCTAAATGATTGCCTGTGTAATGACAATTCTGTCAGCACAAATGAAAACAACTGTTTAAGCCTTGCCATTATGAGAAAGGAATAGAGGTTTTTATACCATGAAGTTTTCTTTCTTTTCCTTTGCAGTATATGATACCAAATAAACGAATCTCTGTGTAATGAGCCAAATCTGCCACAGATTTTAGTGAGTGACTCTAATATGGTGGCAGATGGTGTAAATCAGTGCAAAATTTGGCTGCAGATATTAACTGGAATCTCTGATGTTTCAGAGGATTTATATGTATGCAACCCACGAGTGTAACCTGAAATCACATTTTTTTTCTTGTGTTTAGATGAAGGCATGAGCTTAATTTAGCCTCTCAGACTGTTCCTGGCATTTAACTTGTCATTAGTCTTCACTCTGATTTAGAAGAAAGGGTGCGCTAACAAGTCAGTTAGAAGACAAAAAATAGTGACTTCCAGCCATTAAAATAGATGTTTGGCAATTTAGAGAAAAACCTACTTGGACAAAATGTTTACTGCTGCTGCATAATAAGACATTTTTCCAGATCTTCACTTTTAGATTAACTTGAGAGTTTGTCAGAAGGGACCCAGTCAGTGTGGAGATTGTTTGTCACATGTTGGAGGATTTAAGTCCAGGAAACAGGACTCTGACTAAACACACCTAAATACTTCTTAGCACTGTGGAGAGAAAAGCCAAGGACAACTTATGATGCAGTTTTTCTTTTTTATTCCTTTATTCTGTTAATCTGTTCTTAGGAACAATGTATCACTTTTGCTAATCATCTTGTGATTTTATGTACTGGTTAAGACTTACCAAAGAAACATTTTTTATAAATATTGCACTCTTTTTCCTTAAAATTTTCACCTTAATTTCATGTTGAAATTTAGTATGGCCACAGACAGTGCAGAACTGTATATTCCCAGAAGAGCTCAAGTTCCTCGCAGTTTCACCTAGACACTCTCTTTCTCAGGTGCAATATGATCCTTCCTCTTCCTAGCATGGGTTGTAACCATTATCCCATGTCTCCTATATTTGTGGTGTTTTGTCTGGGGCACTTTGTAGCTACGAGAAACCAATATAATTCCTATGTTTCAAGTGCAGATTCTGAAATTAATTTAGCTCATGAAAAAATAGGGGCAATATTGAAATATTTCTCCTATCTGTTCTTTATTATGTATTAAGTTAAGAAACTATATGCCCTTATATGTCTTGTATACTAAGGTAAGGATAATCTTTTTTAAAAAAAAAGTGATGAGGTATGTGACTAGAAGAGTTTATTAATAAAGAGTGAATACACAGTGATTTATTTCTTATTTCTTTTTCTCTTAATGTTATGTACATAACATGCAAATATTAATATCCTAAACACTCTACATATATACAGTTTTTAGCCATTAAGGGAAGACAGACACCTCCAGACAACAATGCATAGAGAAACAGAAAAGATCTTTTATCTCATGATTCTTTGATTAGCTTTATTATTTCTAGCTACCTGCAATATTTTATGTGTGGCTCTGTGGATTTTTTTTTATTATTTTTTCTAGCTCATATTTAAAAGTTATGAAGAAATCTGCTCTCCAAGGTGTTTACTGTTCATGCCCAGACACTCAAAGGTCATAAGCCTCTGTGAACTAATAAACCCCGTGCTCCACCATTGAGGCTGTAGATGAATAGATCGATGAGGACACATACACTTGCAGGACCTGAGATCCCTCTTAGTCTTTCCATAGTAACACAGAATGACTGAAAATCTCTCTTTGTACAAGGTCTTCTGAATAGTTTTATATCCAGTCAACAACATCTTGTCCACAGCTTGGAAAGGTTGAAGCATCATCCTGTAAACCTGTCTGTCCTTTTCTGTTGACAACAGAAACAGGGAGGTTCCTAAATCCCAGTAAAGGATTTAGTAGGGAAAATGCTATTCTTTTTAGCCACTGTATAATCATTGTGCACATAAGTGTTTAAAAATGGTTACTGACAACTGAGTGATGAAGGAAGTTTGAGGGCAAAAACAAAGAGGTGTTCTGACAGCAAACAATATTTTTTTGTTTGCTGCATCTGGACCATGTGTAAGTCTGGGCAACATCATGAAAAACTGATGCATATATACAATAAATAGCTATGGCTACATACCTCTGGCCACGAGAAGTGAGAAATGTTTCTGATATCATCTATTATTGGTAAAATTTCACTTACTCAGTGTGTCCTGCAAAAAAAGAGAGAAAAATAAAAAGCTATCTTGAAAATGAATTGTGATGAAAGATTACAGTGATCGACTCCATCCAAACTAATTTAATGCCCTCAACTTGAGTGGTTGATCTGAAAGGCAGAAAATACTTTGAGAAGATCTAGTGGCTTTCTGGAAAATCTAGGTAACTTGAGTTTTCAGCCATGAGATTCTTGATTTTATACTGCCTCTTTTGATGAGATGAACTGTGTTTTGCTGCATATTAACATCTCCAAGTGATTTCTCTGTATTCTGATAGTGTTTGTATGTAAGCTATGTCTCTATCACATCTGGTCCTGCCCTTTTTACTCTCTAAATGGAGTGCTGAGGATTTCCCTTCTGCCATGAATTCAGTGATGACCTAAGGTGAATGACTGTGTTGATCCCTCCTAGATGTCTCAGGGGAGGAAATGTGCTGGAAGCACACTATGGAAAAAGGTATTGCAGAATGTCAGTGGTCCTCTGGTGGTCATTACTGTTGTCAGAGGATTAAAAGCTTCAGAAGCGCTTTAAATTATGCTGAGAGTTCAGCAGTTCCTAACTCTAGAGAGAGGGAATACAGCCCCAAGTTGTTTTTACAGTCTTTGAGGTTTCTGTCATATCACATGACTGCTTTCAGAAAGGATTGATTTCCTTTAGTGTACTGATCTAATTTTTGCATACCTTCTCCAGTTGTTGTATCTTGTAATCTGGTTTATAAAAGGGAGTGGAAAACAGAATAAAGGTTTAATTTAGACTTTTTGGTGTTTCTGATGCAAATTCAGAATCAGTAAAAAAGGTTAAGGCTTCAAAATTACCACCACATCGAGTAGAAGGTTCTTCTCATTCTTTTTCTGTTCTCTTTTAATAGGAAGGAGACAGACAGAGCCATAATAGATGTATACATTGCACTTCTGTGTGTCTGATTGCTTTTATTTATGAAGATCATCCCTCATGCCCAGTTCTCTTGGAAATATCATCAGAGATTTTTCTTCTTGACAAATATGCTTTAGGGGATGAATCAAACATTTTTGAGCTGTCACTACCTACAGGTAGTTTGGGAGACCTCTCAGATTAGTTCTTTTGCCTTTGGATATTTTAATAGATTCCCATATTAGAATTGAACTCAGGCCTGTAGTTACAAAAAACTGCAAATTGAAGCTGCAGTTCTCTTAGCAAATTGGACAATTTTCTCAACTGCCTTCCACTGGACAGCTTACAATACCTATTTAATTACTAAGCTGGGAAGAAAAAACTAACTTCCCTGAGAGTGTCAGAGGCATTCTCATGTAGGCAACAGGGAGAAGGCCAAAAGCTGAGGGAGCAATGCTTTTGTATCAGACATTTAGTACCAAAGCTATATGTAGAACAGTTGGGCACTGACACTCTGAGGTCTCGGGATTTTGCCCTAGCCTAGAGGGGAGGGTGTTGCACAGAGCCTTTGATGGAAGGCATGAGATGGGTCCCCAAGTGCAATTTTGCTATAGGTTATTATCATTGTCTTTTCCTTTGTTCAGCTTGGAGCACCCATGTCCCTCCACAACAGATGAATCATGTGCATGCATGACAGACATAAGGGGGCTGAAGATTTTTATCTTGATGGGTCCTTTGTCGTGCTGAATGTCTGTAAAACTGTTGTCAGAAAGTGCCAGATCTCATTAACAAGCAGACACTCAGTCACTATGTTTTCCATCCCATATTGCATCTCATGACTCTCTGGCTTCAAGTATCCCATAAAAAAGCTGTTTGTACTATGCCAGACATTTATTCACCTTCCCTGGATGCCTCCCAAATATTCAACTAATAAATGGCTCATTCTTCCCTCTCTCAAAAACTTCTATAAATCTGTTTTTCCTCCTGTAAGCTACAAAGGTACAAGATGCCGCTTCCTGTGGAGTTCTGCGTGTGAGCTTTCCCACGCTGCCAGCCTTAGGTCTTGCAGGAGTCAGATTCCAGTGTCTGATTTACCAGCACAGACACAACTGAGTCCCCTCATTTCTGACCAATTCAGGACACAGTTTGAACCTTAGGGTCTCTGTCTCTACGTGGTCTTGTGATTTTGAGCAGCATAGACGTATGAAAATTGTACAATTCTGGGAAGAAAAAGCCTACAAGGTATCACTGGTTAAAACCACCTATCTTTTGGACAAGGAGATTTTATATGCTCATTTATAGGGAAAATATCTTTCACATCTTTCTATGTCTCTTTTTGCATCCATCTCACTTTCATGGAGAAAAGAGCTTTTGCTTACAGATTTCAGTCTGTACCAGAGTTTGAAGCCAAGGCATCGGAAACAGTAAGAAAGATTTATGCCTTCTGAACTTGCATGCCCAATTTTTGTATGACTGCAACATCCTGTGGAACTATATTCATCACAAATACATTCTAGGAGAAGCTGATCACTTTCATAAACACCTATACAATTTTTATTTGTCCCAAAATTAGAAATTTCCCTTGAATATCTCAATAAAGAAAAGAAATTTGCAGGTAACAAATAATAGGTTTTAAAGATACTTATTTATTGGAGTACACATATACAAACATTGTGTATATATATATGTCTATAAGCCTATATTTATGGAAGTTTTATTACACACACACACATATATATATCTCCACGCACACAGGCTTTAGAATTAGATAAAAGGCATTTCTTTCTGTAAATAGTAATAAACCAGCTCCAACCAATAAATGGCTCAGATGAAATGTTGTCTAACTTCACTTGACATCTGGCCTTTTTTCCCGGGCTTTCAGGAAGCCTGTTCAGTTGTTCCTACACAGCTTTCATGTGTTTAATTATGTGTGTTCTTTACCTGCAACTCATGTAGTAACTCCAGCACCTGTTTTGCACCTTTGTGGCAGCAGTCACTGTAACTGTATGGCAGCAGTTTGCTACAGGTCTTACTAGAGTATGCTTCACCTTATGTGTTTTTATAAAAGCATCTGATCTGTAATTAAAACAAAGAAAAACATTTCTGGCCTGTTTTTACTACATGGGGTAGGTAT
The DNA here is from genome assembly GCA_035041135.1 of Platyrinchus mystaceus. NCBI lineage: Eukaryota > Metazoa > Chordata > Aves > Passeriformes > Tyrannidae > Platyrinchus > Platyrinchus mystaceus. Next base: position 38,546,897 of record JAWWLV010000001.1, read on the forward strand.
AAGGAAATTGTTGTTTTCTGCTTGATTATTACCTGCTTGACCATTAACCAACTATCAAAAAAAAGCCAGTGCTCTCCTAATGCAGTTACACAAGTAGTATGAACTTTAAACAGACAACAGAACAGGTGTTGGAAGGTCATCATAGAGCCAGAAATTATGTACCTTTAGATTTAACATGTTGGTCTGATTCCCAGACAGCTGATTCCGCCTTGATTTTATACAAGAAAAGAGTCTTTTGTTTGGTGTTCATGCAGTGTATAGCACAATAGGATGCTGGTCATTCAAAAAGCAATGATTGATGATAACTCCATCTCTCTGTTTGTAATGGGTTTAAGCAATGATTGCTGCATCAATGCCAAAAGATTTAAAAAGGTCAAAATCAAAAGGGAGAGAAGACCCTGTCCCTGTCCCTGCCACCAGGAGAGTAATTGTTATCAGTAGCTCCAATAATTTCAAAAGTGCTGATCTTGCTTTGTTGTTCTGCCTTAAAAACTTGATTATGTTTTCCTAGCATGAAAACCTCATTGGCAGGAGCTGCATGCTGATGACAGTCATTTTTCTTCCCACTTGATGTTGACCATTGCAGTTGTCCTTGTAAAAAAACCCACAATCTCATTATAGCTTCAGCAATGCTCTTGCTGAACAACAAAAGAGGCTCAACAGTAAATGCATCGTCTGATATTCCAGCAGTTGTGGACAGCACTGGTGCAATTGGATAACAATTGCTCTTAGTTGGAACATAATCTGACATCCTGAAGAGGCAGAGACACTACGTGGGTTTGGAAAGAAGGATGTCTGAAGTCATTTTGTAAGCAGGGATGTAATTGTTGGGGATGCTGGTGGTGCTACTATGCTTTTCAGTTCAGTCTTAGACTCTGCCACAGATGTTTTGACCAGCATTGGTTGGTCAGGAATAAAATGGCCATGTACAGGGAATAGGTTAGAGACTGATAGTGATAAGGGAAGTGCTGATAATTCTTGCCCTCCTTCATGTTTGTGGCTTGCCATGCAGCTCTCTTGTCCTGCGAGACACTGTGAACTTCATCATCTCTGTTCTTGACAGGAAAAATGTTTTACATGGGTGGGAACATGTCCTGTCTCCTTGTCATTGACTTTGGCATATGTAGGAAAGAGTGTCTTTGAATGCATCTCGAATGGGCTTGGTCCTTTTCCTCACTTCCATAGGTGTCAAGGCAATACAAGTTAATTATTTCTGTAAAGCCACTCCTGCCTTCTGATGGTGCATCTGATTAACTATGCACTAGTTTATAAATTTTTTTAGTTACAATTTCCATCACTTAGTTATGAAGCTTAAACTAGACACAAATGAATTCAAGTATGAACAATAAATTCTGCCAAGTCTGCCTCAGTTTATATTAGGTCCTTGTATCCTAAGAAAAACTGCAAACATTATTGTTTGTGCAAGATTTCAAGAGACTTAAGAAGCATCAAGGGAGCCCCCTATCCCAGCATCAGGCCTAGAAGACCCACTCAGGCCAGCTCAGGTTGTGGGGAAGACCTGTGGAGGACAGCCATGGGCTTTAAAGAAGGCAGACATCTGGAAGGAGGGTTCATCCCATGAAAAACATATTTCAGAAAGCTCTTGATTTCTGCTAATTAAATAAATCTGAAATTACTCCTTGACCCACTGGAGTTTACTCTCTTTTTTCAGCCTCCTTTCTAAAAGTCAACAGAATTACCGATGGGCGGTTGCTCACTGAAACATGATGATGTTTCCACCCCAAGGTAAAGCCATGTTTGTCTGGATGCACATCTAACTCACTGGATTTGCTATACAAGTTGTCCTAGTGTAACTAAGGCAATTGGGTTACACAGTGCATATCCTTGGACAATCAAACCAGTTTAAAACTATGTTTACATTAACTTGAAAGGGTTAGTTTCAGCTCACTGGATAAAAGTGAAACTTTAACCACTGTGAGTAACTCTATTAGATCTTCACATTCTTATAACTAGGTCAAAATTACATTAACTCAGTTACTCCACTGATGTGTTTCAGGCTAAAAAAGCCTCCCTAATCCCTAGAATTCATCACCACTGAGGTCTCAAGGCTTTGAATCAGACTAGACAATGCTTTACGAAATGGTTAGAACTGAACACAAACAAGATATTTTTTCTTGTAATAATATTTTCCTCCAAACACCTAGTTCTACTTCCAGTCATCTAATTTATTTATAACTCTTTGTCATATTCTATACATCATAGAATCATAGAACACAGAATTGTTTGGGTTGGAAAGGACTTTAAAATTTATCTAGTTCAAATTCCCCTGCCGTGGACAGGGCTGCCGTTCACTAGATCAACCCCTCAAAGCCCCATCCAAACTGATCTACATGGATGGGACATCCACAACTTCTCTAGGCAACCTGTTCCAGTGTCTCACCACATTCACAGTAAGAATTTACTTCTAATATATAATGTAAATTTACCCTTTTTCAGCTTAAAGGCTTTACTCCTTGTCCTATCACTACAGGGTCTCATCAAAAGTCCCTCTCCTGCCTCCTTGTAGCCTCTCTACAAGTACTGGAATGTGCTGTAAGGCCTCCCTGGGAGTCTTTTTTTCTCTGGCTGAACAACTCCAGCCCTGTCAGCCTGGCTTCATGTGAGAGATACCCCAGCCCTCTGATCATCTTTGCAACCCTTCTCTGGATGCACTCCAACAGGTCCACGTCATTCCTAAGCTGGGGGCCTGAGAGCCAGACACAGCACTCTGGATGGGGTCTCATGAGAGCAGAGTAGAGTTAGAAAATCATCTCCTTTGACCTGCTGGCCGCAGTCCTTTTGATGCAGCCCTGGATGCAGTTGCCTTTCTGGGCTGCAAGCTTACATTGCTGGGTCATGTTGAGCTTCTTGTCAACCAACACCCCTAAGTACTTCTCCTTGGGGCTGCTCTCAATCCATTCTCTTCCCAGAGTATGTTTGTGCTTGGTATTGCCCCAACCCATGTGCAGGCCTAGCACTTGGCCTTGATGAACTTCATGAGGTTTGCATAGGCTCACCTCTCAGGCCTATTCAGATCCCTCTGGATGACATCCCTTCCCTCCAGCGTGTTGACCACACCACACAGCTTGGTGTCATCAGAAATTTGCTGAGGGTACACTCAATCCCACTGTTCATGTCAGCAACAAAGATTTTAAGCAGTGCCAATCCCAATACTGATCCCTGGGGAATGCCACTTGTCACTGGTCTCCACTTGGACATTGAGCCATTAACCACAACTATTGGAGTGTGTCTATCTAGCATATTGGGTAAACAAATGGGTTCCTCCACACCCCTGAGACAAGGATTGCACACTAATGTCACCCATGACCTTTTCTTAGTTATGCTGGTTATACAGGGAGCTGATGGGGCTGCCTTACCCAGCCCCAGTGTCTCTTTTGCTGTTATGGGTCTTTCCTCTTCAGTTTGAGAGTGTTGATGTGGTTCTGCAAGGGCACCTCAGGTATCAGAGAAAGTCTCTTCCTCCCTCTGCTTCTTGTCATTGCACAATTCCAGTCTTCTGCATTATTGCCCACCATCTCCCTGTCTTTGTTGGTGAAGGATTTTTTGGCTTTTTGGCCATGAGATGTAGGTTCACTGCAGTCTGTTTGGAACCAGCTATCCAACTCCTTCTCAGCCCCTCCGATATTATGCATCCTTCTCATCACCTCCTGCATCTCATCCACCTCACTGGATGGTCTCCAGGTCTACTATCTGGACACACTTTCGGCAGGAGGGTCTGCTGCTTGTCCTTGCCTCAGAAAAAAGTTCCAGGTATTTCTGCAGTCTAAGATCTGCACTGCAGCCTCTCCCTTCAGCTGTTCCATCTGGGTGGAGGGGTTGGCCACCACCAGAGTAGATGGTACAGTGGAATGTCCCTCTTTCAAAGACCTGCCATCCTGTGTGAACTGCCATGCCAGCCCTGGCCTGATATGTACAGTCTTTGAAATGTAATACTTTTCAGAGTTTGTCTATTGGCAGATTCTTAATGCTTTTCCAATTGAAGTTACAGGAGTTCATCGTTCTAGATTAAATAATCTTCTCCATTGCTTTTACAGATCTTCCTGTCAGTAGCACTGAGTTCTTCTTTTCTATTTGATATTTTCCTTTATATACTTCTCTCCATAAATCCTTATATAATATGGTATAGTGATGAGACACATTGCTAAAGTGACTAGGGAACTGGTACTACTATGATGTCACACTTATCTCTGCACCCCATTTGCTACTATCCTTTGCCTCCTCCACCCTCTCACTCACATCCAATCTCTTCTTCTGGAACAGTTCTCCCTTTCCCTTTTTCCACTACACTGGAACAAAACAGATCCATTTGACTTACTGGTCAGTATGGAGCCCTTAGCTACAGGCAGGAAAATGGGTCAGAAAGCAGGTGCCAGGACAAAGTTGCATTAACTGTACTCCAGATTATGCCATGAGAATATTCATTATTTAACAGAAGCAATGGTTTAATGAGGAGTGAAATAATCTCATGTCCCTAGAAATGCTTCTGGGCCCTTGTTGAACACACAATGATATTATAACAGTTTTCTGTGGTACTTACATGCCATATTTTGTCAAAATAAGCTATTTTGTTCTTCCCCCCAAAAAATAAATTTAGTTAACATAAAATTGAATTATTAGTTGTTTTGAAGCTTTTTTCCCAGTGTAATATGTTTAAGTAAATCATAACATATTTTTTCCTAGATAGGTCTGGAATTATACCTCACATCTTTGAGTAAAGTTGAGTTAGTATTGCCTTTTAAAACACTGCTTCCAAAGGAGGGATTTATCTTGTCTACCTTCAGCTACATAAAATTATATGTTTATTCTAAACAGATACTTTTGTCTGTCTCAATTATCAATAGAAAGAGTTAGGTACCTCCAGAATATACTTTACAATATGAAATAACTTTACAGTATAAATTTAAGAGAAGTGAGAAGCACAACTTTAGAAGTGGATGTATATGATACATCAACACTTGGAAGCACATAGGTGAGTGTTTATATTAGGAATGTGTAACATCAGAAGGGGGAAATCAACCTCACATTTCCAAAAGCCACCAATGTTCAATTCACTCACATTATGATTCCCGAACATATGCAGTCTCATGGATTTTCTAGAGTGGCTCCAGACAGTATCACCATTGTAAAGCAAATATAAGTCAACATCCAAGACTCTTCTTTTGTTTATAAATCAGCTTCTGTTTGAAACTGATTTCACATTTAACCAGACAAAGCTTGCAAAACTCCTGGATTTTCAGTTCATTGCCTCCAAGTGGTCCTACAATATAGTCAGAACAGATCATCATTTCAAATCTATTGACAGAGGAGGCATCAGGTTTATGAAGTCTTTTATCAATTGAAGGATACACTTTAATCCTTATACCTAATAGCTACTGAGCTCTGCTCCCCTTGTCCGTGCAATGTTTTATAATAACAGAGTATTTCTGCTTGCCATTTCTGTATTGATTTCCTCATTTATTTCCTCTTTTCACCTAGCTTTTAAATTACTTTATTTTTTAAAATTCATTTCCATTTTTTGAATTTTCTTTGCAAGCCCTAAAATGTGCATTTTGTCCCTGAAACACATGTGTACATATCTTCCCTTTTTCAACTAGAGAAATGAATGGGACATATATTCATCAGTCTCTGGATGCTGTTTTGCATGTATCTACAAGTGTTTGAAGACACTAATTTCAGATTTCCACAAACTAGGGAAGTGTACCAGGACAGAGTAGTACAAATTTTGTTTCCTGTATTCTTTACCTATGTCTTTAGTTTTGTTTTCACTTGAAGACATGGTATGGCAGTAAATAGACCTTTAAACTAGCTCTGTATGTGTATTATTTTTATTCAATTTATTTCTTTCCTGTGTTTCCATCTATGTCATGGCTTTTATTGAATCCTATGGACCAATTCACCTTTATTTTACCTGGTTCTTTAACTTTTTCTCTGCCCTTCCCTCTGTTATTGTAAAGCACCAGGAAAGACCAACTCTCTGAACCAAAAGTGTCTCAGCCAAAACTCAGTGCTATGCTTCATATGTTTGTTTTGCTTTTAAAATTTGTAAGTGTTATGTGATGGTATTAGTATTATTATAATCTGGTATTATTTTAAGAAGTGATTATTTTAAGAAGCAGTATCCTTTCACCAAAAGAGTGTTTGCACACCTTCATATCAGACACAAAGGTAGATTTTTCTCATCTTGAAGAATGATCTAGTTTGTCCATGGTGTATATATAAGCTAAAATACAAGATCAGATGGGTGGCAAATAAAACTTTACTTATTTGTGCTATTTAAAAATGTGTCTTCAAATGCTGATTTGTTTGAAAGAGCTTATAGTGTCCTTCACAATAGTTGACTACAACTGCAAAGAGATAACAACATCAGTAATATAAAGAATGTAGGAAAACTTCATTTCTATGTTCATGCCCAGTTTTTTGACAACTATTATTCATTGAGTAAAGGTTGAGAGGTAGGAAACAGATTTAAGAAATAATGAGAAACTAGAAATAAGATATTAATCTTATCAGAATTTAGTTAGAGGAAGATGGGTGTAGGCCAGAATTTAAAATTGGAGATGAAGAAATTAATGTCAGAGAGTGATAAGTGCTGTAAATCACGTGCATTTACAGGTCATCAGTCTTCTCATACATGAGGATTGTACCATAATTCACAAGGTAGGAAGTGTTAATTTGTAAGTATCAAGATTTTCAAGTTAATGGAATTTGATCATAAGACTCACTAAAGGTACAGAATTGAAATATTTAAATGACTTAAGAGTGAAACATAATTATTCAGGAAACTGATTTGAAGAAATCTAGGAACTGTGTCTTTTCCTCTCCCCTTTGACTGTAAATATTTATTATTCTTGTGTATGTCCCTGGCCCATTCATCAGACTGTCTCGCATAGATCCTGGACAGGTTTGTTGTCTTTATGCCTTTCACTTATTTTATACCCATTATATATTTTAGCCTGTTTTGTTGAAACATCATAAGTTCTCTCTCTTTCTGATTTCCCTGTGTACATGAAAGGGAAGCTCTTCTAGCTGTGATTGCTCTTATCATGTACTTGAAAGTGGATATGGGACAGAGGTTGATGCACTCTAGAGGATTAGTTGCATCAGGGGGTCACAAGAGCTATTTCTCCCCTGCTATTTTTATTCCTGTAGCGGGAGCAGTTATCCACAGGAACTGGGTGTAATGCATAGCAGAAAACCTGCTGCAGGCTCCAGTTAATTTTTTGCCATGAGTCTTCAAAGAAGATGGACCATTATGTTATCTGGACCATGATGTTTTTCCACTTTCCTCTGTTTCTTCTGTTATCACATTCTAGTCAATACTATGAACTATAGTAGTGAAATCTTTGATTGCTCTCTGCATATCCAATTCTTGTTGCTTGTACTTCCATATTATCCGCTTAATGAAATGTTATCTGAATACAGGAAGCAGCATAAAAGTGAGCAGCTGCTGAAGGAAAGAGATTGTGAGAGGAATTTAGTGCTCAGCCTGTAGTATGCATGTTAGCTTTGTATCTGTGGATTTTCTTAAAATCAATGGCTGGTTCAGTTTGGCACTCATTATCATAGAAAATTTATAAACATGTTAAGATGTTGCATAGCACTGTGGACTTGTTTGGCACATAACAATTTTTATGGTGTTTCCCCAGATCTTTACCTGTGTATCCTGGTCAAACATGTTCAGAGTCCTGTATGCCACATGGGGACCCCCGGTGGCCTAGCGGTTAAGATGCTGGTCTCTCAGCGCCAAGGCCACAGGTTCTAATCCCGGTCCC
>JAWWLV010000001.1:38554789-38595321 GCA_035041135.1 Platyrinchus mystaceus
ATTGCGCAGGCTTGAAAGGTGGGAACACCTTTCCCAGATCTTCGTTCGCGAAGACTGGCCATTTACCTTTACCTGTATGCCACATACACTCTACATATCCCACCTCCAAATCTATTCTTGAAAAGTGATTTTGAACATTTCAAACCCCTGATTTGAAGAGCTCCTCTATGCAGTGGACCAGAAAAAATGGGTGTGCTTGGCTTTGTGCTACATGCTCTACTCCATCATGTGATGCTGAATAGAAATCTGTATCCAGATAGGGACACTTTGGCTTCTAATGCAGAAGATTAAGAGAAAATTGACATTGCTTTACCTATCCTCATATTTGTGGTTCCTCAAGTTCCCACTGCTCATTTCTATAATGCATTTTTAACAAAAATTAATCATTTATACTGCTACTGTCCCATCAGCAAAATAACTCACTAATTAAATAAGAAACAAGGAAAGGAATCACAAGCTCAAATCATTCCTTTGCCCCTGACATCTTATCTGCGAGTTGTCATCTCACTTTTTTGTGCTTCTGTATCTTTATTTGAAAAGTAAATCTACCACCATTGTGACTGCAAGAAAAACTACATAAAATGTATCATCAAAATAAGATGCATATACAAGAAGCCTTTCCCAAATCAGGTCCTTAATAGTCAGAAAAGGTAAAGGCTGAGGACAAGGTAAAGAATAAACAAATTTTTTTTTTTTCCTTTCTGGACAAAATTCCAGAAGTTTTAGACAGTCAAAGACTGCACTAATGAAGACACGAGGAACACCAAAGCTCTTGCCATGGGTACAGGGCAGGACATAGTGATAAAATAATGTTTTTAACATCAAGCTGGAAAGTAGCAGCAGTTCACACAATTAAGCTGGTGACTCAGTGAATTGCTTCTTTTAAATTTTCCCCAGCTTTGACACATCATGGGGTGACTTTATTTCCCACTGTTTTCACATCCTTGTTGATATCCTGAATTAGCTGAGCATCTGTTACTCCAATGAAATCAGATATCTGTTTTAATATTGTTGTTTTCAATATTGCAGTGTGATCTAATTATTCTTTGTACTGAAAAAAAAGAGAAAGGAATGCATTCAATTCTATTTTTTTTCTTTGTTACAAAGGAAAATTATTTGTTTCATTATACTCTTTTTCTTACAGTTCAATTAGATTTACTTACCAATGACTTCTATCAAAGTTTCCCCTTATCTGCTTTGGTGTCTTTTAGATGAAAAATTATTAAATTTGGGAAAGAATTAATCTGAAATATATACCCATGCTCTGACGGCACATGATCGGTGTGCTAGTTTTGCTAAGGATTTCTTTTCACAAAACATTAAATTTTTTCTGACCACACAGCCTTAATTTATCATTAAAATGTTCTCTTTTTAATTGTGTTCTTTGAAAGGATGACTTCTTTTCCAGGTCCAGCATGACTCATTGTTTTAACATCCAGTTCATCCACTGGATTCCCTGGTGCAGTGTTTTCCATCAGTCAAAAAAACCCCCATCTGGCATAAACTACCTTTCTTCTGTTCTAAAGGCTCAATTTAGAGCTAAAAAAATTACCTCTATGGTTCCTGAATGTCTTAAATGATGTCCCAAAGACACAAAATAGGGATAATGGTACATTGTGTTTAAAACTTCAGGATATGTTTCAAGAAAACTAGGTATAGTTTTTTTTATAGTTCTGGACAAATACCTCATCTCTGCTGTCTGTACACAGAGGGCAAAGATGCTGTAACTCATGTCAAAATCCTTACAAGGATAAATCCATAAAGTCTCAGGATGCACTGACATATATCACCAGGGGGACTATATTGATAGATAAAAGCCACTATGTTGTCAACAAACGTCTTACCGGTACATTCAAAAATTGATGAGCTTTTCTTACTCTGTTGGGTGTCCTGAAAATCAGGAGAATTGTGACCCATCCCTGTCAGTTATTTTAATTGTGAGACGGATTTTCTAGGTGCAAAAGTTCTAGCCTGGAGTGCTCGTAACTGCCTTAAATAAAGAGCAGGATTTGTTTTACCAAGTGGAATAAGTAGATGTTTTTCTTGCCTGGTAAGTTATGAGCTACCGCATTCCAATAATTGGAAGAAACCAGATCAGGAAACAGTTACAATGGTTTGTGATCTACAGATTATTGTTTATGAAGAATTCCAGATATGTTCCATGAACCAGTCCTCCATGAGGTCTGAAATTGGAGTATCTCGTTCATCTTTTGAAGCCCAACAAATTATTTTGTATTATTCCAGATAGTGGGTGGGAATATGTGCAAGAAAAAGATACAAGCACTATGTTTTTTATTTTTTTTTCTTTTCTATTTGAATGAAACTGTCAGCCAAGAAATAAACTCTCTAATCAGTCAAGAAAGTTATCATGTTGCATCACAGTGTCTAGCAATGAAGCTGACAAAATATTTAATAAAAAGGAAGTGCTGTGACAGGTTTGGTATGTTTAATGGGTCCTTTATTTAAAAAAAAATCACATTAAAGCAAACTACCAATGAAAGGTCAGCAAAACCATTTGAATTTACTAAGCTGTGTAATGAATTTCTATTAAATATGCAGGAAATACTGTGAAAAAATGGTACACTTTTTGTGTTTGGGTGACTCTACCAACCCTTGAACGGTATACCTCCAGATGTGGGAATTGGCTTTTTCTATCACCTGTAAGGGGATCAAGATGAGACATAAAGTCTGTTTGGGGGCATGCAATAGAATGGATGGCCTTTTCTGCTTCTTGCATCTACTCTTCATTTATTAATGATACTTGATTGATCTCCGATGTTTGATCTTCAACAACTTCTTCTGAGTTACAAGTTTAAAGCAGAAGCTGGAAGACAATTTTCATTGACAAAATGGAATTTGTGATTTGGTTCAGACAGATAGAAAAGGTTTCATCCTGCTGAACGTAGGCATCTATAGAATAGATACCCACATCTGAGTGTGTTGTTTACAATCAATCCCTTTGTAGTCAGTGGAGAAAACCAGGCACTTCACAGAAAGAAGCCATCTTATTTAAAGCCAGATATTTGAAGTAGGTGAGGGGAACTGCCTCACTTTCTCCATTTGCTGACTGACCTATGAAAAGTCAGGTGACATAAATCCCTATTAACATATACACCAAATGGACTTGCCTGCTTTAGTACACTGCTACACAAAATGCTCAGAAGTCTGAGCAGAATCTGATGCATTGAGGTGATTCATTCTGCCTCAGGAGGAACAGCATTTAGAAAATGCCTCTGGGAAACGCAGTCTCCCACAGCTGTTGTCTCCTGAGACCCGTGGTGTTTTTGCTTGGCTCAACAGGAGGCCTTCCTCCGCACATCTATGGCATCCCAGACCTGAGAGTCTCAGAGCTTATCTGCAAAGGAAGAGAAACTCAGTCCTCCACAGGATCCCCACTGTCTCTCTACTACAAATACTTTGATCCTATAGGAAAATATAAATACATGGACCTCTTCTCACTACCTGGCTTTTCTCCCAAAACTACTTCATGTTTCTCTTCACAGTCCTCATCTAACATTTGCTACAGACAACCATTTCTACCGAATATCCATTGGTTATAGGAGGGCAGATGGAGCTGTGACATGGATGAGGAGGCAATTCTGTGGTCAGTCAGGGGTATTCCACACAGAGCAGTGCTGGTACTTCTCCAAGCATCCTGCCAGGGAATCTATCCCTGGGCTATACTGTATATTATAATAAATGTGTCTTGTCTATAGAGAGTAGAAATAGCTTGTTTGCTTACAGCAAATATCTCTAGGCATATGAGTTGGGCTGTAGCTTATTTTACATGTGGGATAAATAAACCGCAGTACAATCACTGTGGGAATGGCCAAATTTGAATCGTTATCAGAAATGTCAGACAACAATCTGCAATCATCATGTCCCAGATCTCCTCAAATACTTAAGCTGAAATTTGCTTTTAGTCAGTACTGCTCTGTCTCCATGGCAGACACAGTCATAAACACGCAAAAGTGTATTTGCAACAGTGAGAAAACAAGTCTGTGTCCCTCCTACAAATGCTGTGACCTGTATAAAATTTCATTCTTTTTCTCTCCCTGAAACAGCCCCAATCCTAACCCCTGTGGCTTGTCTATTCCTTAAACATTAGTCCGTTTTTCTGCAAGAGCAGTTTGTAATGCATTACCAGTTTCAACAGTATTCAGAGATCAGACAATTGTACGAAAATATTATCTAGCAGTCCCATTATGAACAGTGCTAAGAAAAAGAAAATTGTGGCACAGACTTAATGTCCTGCAGCTTTCAAGTGGTGTAGTGGGGCAGCTACACCAGAGGTCAACACACTGATAATAACCTCTCAGGTTTCCTCTGTACAGCTTGTGCCCTTCCAAATGCTTTACATAGAGCTATTCTCTATGGTTCTGTGGGGCAAAGATTATCTAGAGCTATTGGACACTGTTGGCTTCACAGCCATGGGGACATTGTGGCAGCAACCAGTCTGCTGCATGAGGGGAAGTTTTCATTATTAAATGCTGAAAGAAAAGAAAAAAACCCAAAAGTATAAAGAAGACAGGTCAGTCTTCCTCAGGGTAAAACATCCTCCTTTCAAGCTGTTCAACAGATAGGAGTGAGCCAGTCACCTTGTATACAGTCATTAGAAGCATCTACCCGCTCCATGCTCTGCTGGGAGACTGTAATAAGCTTCATCTGTCAGATCTTCTTACCCCACCTGTTAGCTAAAACAGTCTGTGGTGTGGGGGCCTCTTCCCTCACACTGGAGAAAGCATTTAACCTGCTGCTGCCAGCTCAGTGGGGTGTACTGTCCCTGACTGCAATCTGCCCACCTGCCAGCCCCAGTCTGCTGTGCTGTCCAGCATCCCTCCTGCATCCCACACAGGCAGGTAGGAGCCCCCATCTGAACACACCAGTTTCTGTTATAGTACAGTCGAGATCTCACCTCTTTTCTCACTAGTCTAGTGACCTAATTTCACACATCTTATTCCTTTTCTCTGGCTCTTTTTACAGTTTGTCTCTTTTTCAGCTCCTGAGTTGCTAGTCATGTTTTTCCCATCAACCATTTTAATTTGTTATGCTTAAAAAAGCTCTGCAGTTTTTTTCTTTCATCTTACTATACTCTACCCCTATGTGCCTGTAATACAGATTTATTGCTTGTTTATTTTTTTTAACCTTTCCTCTTTTCTTTCAGATTTTGGATATCAGCCTCTCTTTAATTATTGTTTTATCTTTGCCATCTGGAATGTTGTCTTTTTTCTTTTTCTTTTTTTTTTCCCTCTAATTCTTTTTCACTTATGTCCTGTTGAAATTTTCATGCACTGTGACATCAAATTGTGTAATAATCATCACATTCCCTGGTTTATGTCATTTGAAGAAGCAAAAAAAAAAAAATTGAAAAATCAGTGTTTCATTTCAAGAGCTTCCAATGTTTCTGGGGAGTGTAGGAGAGGGTGCTCAAGGTTTATAAACAAATTAAAGAAATATTACAGTGTGGGATTTTTAAGTGAGCAAGACTGATATTTCATGTGGGTCCTGAGTTGTCTAAATGAAGGCTGATTTCCTTTAAATCCTAATCAGACTCACTACTATCCATCCTTAGTAAACCCACCCTCATCCCTATTACCTTCTTTTGTACCATCTTCTGTAATTTTTCTTAAAAAAAAAATAAAAAAAAAAAAAGAAGGACACCTTTCAGTCTGTCAGGATTCTTTTTGTCCTTAAAAAATAAAAATTTTTAACTGTTTTAGGTAAGTAGATGCAGTAGGTTGCTCCCTGACCTAATTTCTAGCTTTTTTGCATTGCAAGTAAAAAAATAACTTACATCCATGCAAAACCGTTGTCAGAAATGTTATCTAAAAATGATGTCATTTTACACTTAATTTCCTTGGGTGAAAACGTATCCAAGGTGACAGGAAAGGGTATAGGGAATTAGGTTTCAGGTCCGGTGTTCAACAACTCCGTAAGAATCACATTTCTCCCTCTTCTTAAGACCTGCATGACGTTAAGCTTTTCCATCCTTACACATCTCAAAAATCAAACTCTTTGGTGGATTGGAGAGTGTCTGTCGGGAGACTTCAACAGTGCTCTACCGAATTTATGAACAGAAATTTCCAGCATCTGCAAAACTTTAGTTTACATTGTAGCAGCCATGGTTTTTGACTCTCCAGAGCTGTAATGTCATCCCCTAGGGATGAGTGAGGTGTCATCCTTGAACAAAACAAGTGAGGAGAGAGTTTGATGAAGGCTTCATTTTGGGTTTGCTACTGGAACTGTCTAATCATAGACAGTGCCCTTATGCACCATGTGCAGGTTGACCAATCGGGACAGTACTACTGGGAAGGGACAGGAAGGATTCTGGTGCTCTAGTGTAGCCATTCTGGAGAGATGAATTTTCCTCCTGTATTTCGGATAATTTGCTTTTAAACTGGGTGTGGCAAGAAATCCAAAGGGATATATAAAAAGTTCTGAGGTGGAATTGAAAGTTCATATGAACTACTTAGACAATATTCGGCAGAAACCTCTCTTCTGCAGACCTGAATCAAGTATCAGTAACGCAGTTTATCTCCTCAGCAGTTACTGCATAAGGCAGTGTTAGAGAATGTGCCATCATTATTGCTTTGTGGTACCGAAAATTTATGAAGTTTATCTATGTACAAGTTACATTAGAGGAACATGGCATCTGGTAACGCTTAATATGTTGGTGTGCTGTGTATTCTCTAAAACAGAGAACTTGTTTCTTTCGGTAGCTTGTTGGCAAGTAGAGTAAGTTTTTATACTACCCCATTTCAGAGATAAATCTTTACGCTACTCTGAAGCATAAAGAAGACTGTGGCAGAATGGTATCGGTCAGCTGAAGGGCTGTCATATTTCAACATTAAATATGGTTCACCAAACTAAAAGCTTTCATGTTCAGCCTCAGACATAGCATAGTATCTCATCGGTGTTAACAAATGCCTTAAATTTACTGGTTTCCATCACTTTAACTGCATATTACGTGCCCTGTAAACTCCATTACTCTACCAAAGACGTACTTAGTCATGCAAAGAAATGTTTAAGGCAATTATATCAAATTTCCCCTCTCCAGAAGAGTAGTCATAGAAATAATTCATAGCACTGCATGAATAGCAATATGTGAAAAGTTTGTTTAAGTTGAAGGGAAATAAGAGAGGTTTATGCAAATAACATAAGCATTCTGAAGAATGTGACATTTTAATTGAAAAATGATTTTCAATATTTTCATTATTTGAAAATATTGAATTAGTAAATTTTAGTAAATGTTTTTGGAAAGGTGAGTAGTTAGGAGAGTTTTTTAACTTTCTGCCCTTCAGCTTAATGAATACAAAATGTGCTCATAGAGTATGAAACTAAAGTATTATCATGTTGGTGTTGGAAAAGTTAGATTTAAAATTGGATTGATTTTTATTTAGTATTTTTCAACAAAATAGCCTTGTTATTGAAGCAATGAACTGCTTGTAGAAAAGAAAACCTCATGTCCCAGATCTACCACAGCCCTTCCTGTTTGACCTCGCTGTGTCATCTTTCCTCTAAAGGAAGAGGTTAACTGTATTCCTTTTCCTACATCAAATTTTAATTGTTTGCATGTATTGCATCTAGGAAAAAGTAATTCTGATTTCCATTTCATTCTCTAGATTTTAAGGGAATATAAATTGTAGGTTATAAACAATTGCTACTAAGACTGATTGAAAAACACATTTATTGTGTTTTGAGGATGTTTTGTGTTTGTTCCAAAAGCCAAATATTTTTACTTTATCACCTCCACTTTTTCACGGAGATGAAAGGCACTCTTTCTGGAAGGGAAATTATTATTTTTTTAAACCTCTGGCTTTAAATATCTGTGAAAAAATAAGCAAATCAGAGCCTGGATCAAATTCAGATATCTTTACATCTTGCACAGATTGGCTCTTAACACTTCATTGCTGAAACAACTTCACATGTGAAAAGAGCACTCTTTTCACAGTGCTTTGTCCTCAAGCTTCCCATCATTTTTCACCAAAGGAAAGGCCTGGCACATGTCAAGGATACTTGCAAGTATGTTAAGAATCTACAGTGAGAGTAGGAAAAGGAAAGGTTGTGCAAACAGTCGAGGTGCCATAGTCAGAAGGACGCACTGGAAATATTTAAGAACAAGACTGAAGGATATTTTTCACTGATCCTAAGAGACAAAATATTAGTATTTTTAGGAACTTTTCCTCTGCTGTTGGAGAAATAGGATTTAATTGTGGACAGAGAATTCTGAAAGGAGGTGTGAACAATATGAATAACAAAAAAACCCAAGACATCTGCTCATGTGTTGGGGATTAAACCTTAGGACAGATTTCAGGCAAATTGACAAACACCAATGATTACGTTTTTATTTACTGAACTTCCTTCTAATGCATCAGGTGTGATCCATTACCCAGGACTGTCTAAATAATTGCCTTACCACATCTCATGGTACTCTTGATATCCAGGGTTTATTGAGGCCCTTGATCTCTTTTAATGATATTTTTGAAATAAATTTTGGATTACACTTTTAGAGGGTTTACTGTATCTTTCTGCTTTACAAGTGGACTAATATCTGAAAAAAAGTGATGACCACTCTAAGCTAGACAGAACTTCCATTCCCAGAGGAATATGTAGGCTTCCTCACTCCTATAAAGGAAAAAAATGACCTTTCTACATTCTGTTCTGTCACTCTCACATGAACAAATAGATTTAACCTGCCCACCACAGGGTGCTTCAGAAATGCCATATCTACTCAACGACTTCACTGCAAAGTCACAACTTTTAGCCAACAATTCTTTTAATTATACAACACAGGACAATAAATTGCTTAGTGAGGATGTGCTGAATCACAGTAAAATATTTCAGGCAACTGGCAGGCAAGACTGTCCATGCTTCCAGTTTTATTACCAATGTAGGTGTTT
This sequence comes from Platyrinchus mystaceus, assembly GCA_035041135.1. Classification (NCBI taxonomy): domain Eukaryota; kingdom Metazoa; phylum Chordata; class Aves; order Passeriformes; family Tyrannidae; genus Platyrinchus; species Platyrinchus mystaceus. Next base: position 38,563,690 of record JAWWLV010000001.1, read on the forward strand.
ATTTCCCACCCTTTTCCTTCCAGGTCAGTAAATTCTGGTAGAGGACCATTTACACTTTCTACGATCTGTGTTATCCAAGGCTATAAACTTTACAATTGAATGGGGTGAGTCTTGGCTGCCTAGTTTTCTGAGTCTTGCTGTTACAGTACATCCATCTTATTTACTTGCTAGCTCTCAAGAAGGCAATGAAGCATTATGACTCCATGAGCAATATTAAAATATTTAGATTTATCCCTGTGACTGAGACTGATACCATCACAGATGCTGATATCTGTAGTAGCTGTGTTTTCTTGTTGCTCTGCATCTGATAGAGTTATTTACAGAATAGCAGAATGTGTTTGAGGGACTCTCAGATCAGAAGACTTTTGCACTACTTTGAAAAGTTTTAAGTGATCTGATGAGACACAAGTGCAGAAATGTATTGGTGCTCTCATTCGTTTACCTCTCCCACTGGCAAGCTGTGTATGGGCGATTGTACAGGTCTTAAGAAAAGCTTGTAATTTATTCTCACAAAGTATGAATGTGAATTGCGCAAATTAATCAAAATATTGCAAGAATGAACTGTATATACTGCCACTTCAGTTTGCAAATTTGCCGCAAAGTTACATCAGTGCTTTCAAGAACTCTGGAAGGTGGGATAAATAGGAAATCTCTGCCATAGCCAGAAATACCATGTTTGAGAATCTGTGTGGAGAGCTGTACAACAGTGACAGAGAGAGGATTTCCTTTTTCCCACCTGCCCCAGCCAACTTTTCCTGAATTTGTTGTCCTGCTCTGCCATTACACCAGTCTGCGGAATGGTTCATATGAGTAAAAGAGACTCAATTTGCTTTGAACAAATTTTTCCTTACTTATGGAAGTCCCTTCAGTTTCATCCCCTTACATGGTCAGCATGCTGCAAGCACTCATCTCTCTCCAGGCTGGTGGTAGCACACAGCAGCACACACATGCTGAAGCTGGCACACTGCTCTGGTCATCAGCAGGACACAGATGTCATGCAGGGGCACTGAAGCCCCTGCGTATCTATCTCATGCAAAAATTTACAATCAATTCTTTGGCTCCATAAGCCATATTTCAGATAAAATTTTTTGTTCTCTCTCAAGGAGCAGAAGGAAGGGGCTTTCATTGACTAATTGTTCCTGCCCTGAACTTTACATGGGAGCTTGGCTGGTTATGTGCTTTTCTCGTGTGCTTTGAGAAGAGTCACATTCACAAAAAGTGTCAGAGAGAAGTTCTGATGAGAAATGCCCTTATACTGAGCATATGTTAAAATAATGCATGGAAAAAAACAACAAATAAACATAAAAATTTGATTCTCAAACTTCAAGAGTTTGCTCTAATGAAGTACAAAAATACTGGCTTATAAATCTATGCAAATCCGTGTAACAAAGGCACTGACATCTAATGTAGTCAGTAGTGAATGATGATATTATACTCTTGCAGTTTTGAACATGAAATGAGTTTCTTTCAAAATCATGCGTATATCCTAGAGCCTTAAAGATGTCTGTCAATATCACTACTCATCTTTTTCTGACTGTGATTTCAAATTTGTCATCTCTACTTGTGTTTTCAAATCATAGGGCAGGATTTTCAAGAGTTCAGTGTAGTTAAGTAAAGCTTAAATTTAAATTTTTTACCTTTGTAGAATTATAACCTTTCACGACTCTTTGAAATGAGAAAGAGATTTTTGCTATATATTTGAGTCCATCTAAATGGTCCTCTAGGTTTCTATTCATAGAGGAGTTTCATAGGGCTCCTTCCCTGACCAAAAAAATACATATTTTTGATAGATGCATTACTTTCCAGAAGTGTCATTCTTTCTTCATTTAAAATTTAAAGTATGATGATAACTATCTTAGACTACATGTATAAGTTTTTGATGGATAAAGTTAGGTGAGATGAAACCAACCTCAAACATCTGATTCAAAAGGTTTTGAAGTCAGCAGGGAGTTTTCCATGGACTGCTTAAGGTTTGGATCATTCCCTTGGATGAGCTCATAATCCTGCACTTGAACATTCTACCTACTCTTGGATGTAACTCAGAAGACTCCAAAAGGACAGTATGGTTTTGTGGAGCCCTGAGAGTTTATAATTGCATCTAACCTTCCCGGCTTCATTTGCCATTTTCCATTACAGCTTGTTTGACTTGCTTTATCAGCTGTTGCATCTTGTGTGCATGTTGTTCCCAGTGCAGTTTGTTTGCCTGCTTATTGTCCCTCAGAATCTTATAAAATTGGGTTGTTGTGTCTCAACAAGACTGAGAAAATATGTGATTAGTTCAATGAATGTAATACAGAGGGAAGTATTTTATTTACTGGTTTTTTTTCTATGTGTTTTATTGAGAGGCAGGGATATATCTGCATATTAGATGATGTACCGTTAGATGATGGCAAGATGCTTTGCCCTTTGTTTTTCGGAGCTGGAACTTAATACTGTCATGCTTTGTTTCTCACTATCATATCTTAGGTTGCAAACTCTTTGAGAAAAATCTATTTTTTGATATTTGATAGTAAAGTGCTTGCAGAACTGTTTCCTCTACATGCTGAGAGCAGATCATGTTATTATCTATGAATAAAAATGATAAATCTGAGGGAACAGTAATGGCATTACAGGGCAATTTATCTACAAACAAAATAATATTTTTTTCCATTGTCTAACTATAACCCTCCAACCATTCTGCCACATTTATCATTGCAACATTCCTTTGACATCCATGTAGAGTGTCTATTCTCATTTTATAGATAAGAAACTAAGAGCACAGAGAATAATAGGAACAGCAACAGTATAAAAATTCAGATACCTCCCTAAGTTTTGGCTTTGTTCAAAGGAAAAAAAAAATGGAATTCCTTGATGGTGATTCAGAGAAATCTTTTTAGATTCTTTTCTGAGGTACCCTTTAGGAAAGCCTATGTATAGACAGGTTTCCAAAGGGCTGGGACATTGACTTAGAGAGCAAGAAAGAAGAGATTGTTCTATCTCAGCTGGTGCTCACACATGTCTGTTCCTTCCACATCCACCAGCTTGACTGGGTTTCTCCACAGTGGTGGGCTGCCTCAGTAATCCCATGTAAGATAGAGCAACCCTCCAGGAGTTTCTGTTTCTGCTTTCATTTCATGTCTTTCACTAGTGTTCTAATTGACTGCTGGCAGCAAGACTTCAGCTGAACTGGAAGACCCCTAACTTTTTCAAGCTGCTTTAGAGGTACATATTATAGAAATTTGATGGGAAAGTTTGGAGCTGTGCCTCACCATTCTCTTTGAATGATCACAGGCTTTAGTAAGACTTTTTTTGACATATATTATTTTCCTAGTTTTCTTTTCTATGGCTCCAGTCTGCTCCTTTTACCTTCATAGCTATGTCTTGCATATATCTTACATTGCTTTGTACATGCCTTGTACATACCTTGTTATGCCTTACACCACCTGGAATAAACACAAAAGGTGAGGAATGTGGATCAGAGCCATTATTTCCATACTTCATTTCATGCAGAAACGTGTGATGGGACAAGTGAAAATGGCCTCAAATTGCACCAGGGGAGGTTCAGGTTAGATGTTAGGAAAAATCTCTTCACTGAAAGAATTGGAACAAGCCATCCAAGGACGTGGTCGATTCATCATTCCTAGAAGTGTTCAAAAAATGAGTAGAAGTGACACTTTGCTATATGGTTTAGTTGACGTGGTGGTATTCGGTTGAAGGTGGAACTTGATAATCTTAGAGGTCTTTTCCAACCTTAATGATTCTCTGATTCTGTACAGCAGAAAGTTCTGTTTGTACTGGAAAAAAAAGGAAGTGCCATTCTTTCTTTACACTTTTTAGATTACCTGTCACTCAATTTGGTAATCAGTTGTGAAAGAAAACACTGTATGTAATGATAACAGAAATTTTTTTTTATACTACATTTTGTCTTTTTGACATGTATTTGAAACTGGAAACATCTATGAGTGAGGTTAAATTAAGAAGATCCTTCCTTCTTTTAACAAAATTGGTCAAATGTTTTAGACACAATCTCCCTAATCTGACAAAATCTACTCTATTACATAAACAAAGTTATCATACTTACACCTTTTGTCCTAATGATTAGTCTGCATTGCAGTCTTCCACCATTGATGTAAATAAAAATGACAGAAAAGCAGCTTAGTTAAAAAGGAGGTTATTTCAATGCTATTGTTTTTTTAAAATGCAACAGCAGTAGTGTTTTTAGACAAAAAAAAGGGGGGGGAATAGAGCAAAAGAGAATTTTATGAAGAAACAAGAGAGAAAATGTGGTAGTAAGGAAGAGGAACAACAAGAGGAAAGTCAGCTGAATTATTTTTAGAGGTCATACTGGGTGAAGCAAATTCTGCCTGAGGTTTTCTATTCCACTGAGAAAGAAAACTAGCTATCTGCCTGAATGTGCTGGAGTCAAAGAAAATATAGAGTGCCCTCACAAGTATAGATCATGCTAGCAAGATGCATCCGAGAGGAGTACAAATTCCTCTGTTTCAAAGAGGAATAAGGTGAGAAGCAGCAGAGCAGATACTCTTCTGGAAGGAAAGAAGCCCATATCCATCTGAATGTTAGTCTATTGAGAAAATAGCACAGCATCAAGAAAGAGAAGCTAAATCCTCCTCTTTGTATTATTGTTCCTGTCCTTAACATCAGTTGTACAACCTGTGTTCTCTGAGGTTCTTTTCCTGATTGGATTTAACAGGAAAGGCAGGAATGGAGTGAACTGAGACACTTCAACAACTACATGAAAAAATTGAGCTTGGGACCACTTCACACAGGGAAATCTAGGGAGTCCCTCAAATTGGATCACTATCATGTTGGCATATAAAAAAATCTGGACTCAGGAAGTGCTACAAAAAGCTTTAGAAGATGTTGTCTTTAGTTGTTGAAAGAATGAAGGTCTAACAATTAGTGACGTTGCAACTCCTAAGAATTGACGAGATTTTTCAAATTAGATGTAATCATGTTAAAATTTTTCTGTAATCCATCAGAAATAGATTATTACTTCTGTCTCAGTGAAGATACTAAGTCTCTAATAAGATGGAGTGAGAATAGCAGCATTTGGAAATTTAATGCTGTGATCAGGTGATTTCATGCTTTTTTTCCAGCATGGAAGCAGTTCTGGATATGGGAGAAATATTTTCTTTCTTCTTTACAGAGACATTTAGGATCAACTCTGGTTGGTAACACTGTAAACAATTCATTGGTTTGATCAATGGCAAACTGGCTGTAGATGTGTCCTGTTATATCTGTAAGAAGTTGTTGTAAGCACATCCCTGACTTGCCCTGAGCTTTACAAGCTTTTATGATTGATGTAAACTTGTGTGACCAATGTAACATGCATTGTAGATAGTGAAACTCACTCACTACTCTGGTCATTCTATGATATGGTTGCTTTCTATTAATAAGCATTTTGCTTCATGTGCTGAATTCAATAGCAACTGAATTTTAAATCATTTTAAAAGCTAATATCAACAGAGGTAGAACAGGGACTTCAGAAGTCTCTGAATTCACACATTTCCCGACTGAATAACACATGACTACTTAATTCATCATCTTTCATATGAATAAAGTGGAAGAGAAGGGTTAAGTTTTTAAATAAAGAGCTAAAGTTTAGCAGGAAGCAGGTGCACAAAAACCCCCAATATAAAATAAAATAAGATACGACCCAATGACAGAATTATATGATTGTCAATGGTTCCTAGAATGTCCTGCTTTGACTACTCATACTTTCTTCTTTCCCACCTTAAGCAGATAACAAAATTGCAAATTGACACCCTTAGTAGCTGATGTTAATGATTTTATTATCATGCTTATTGTAAGGGTCCCATACAACACTTTGTTGCAGTATCAATTTAGGATTGCAATCCTTGTTTTAAAATGCATTTAAGTAATTAGCAGACCAAAGATCAATTGAGAAGCCTGCAATCTTAATGGAACAATTTTCTGGGTTTTATTACAGACCTACAATGTCTTGTTATTAATTCTTTGCTGGAAAAAAAAAAAAAATTGGGTTTCCCCACCCTCTTTTTTTTTCCTGCAGGCGTGATTTATAATTCAGCAACACTACCGTCATATTCCTCCAGATCTCAGAGGTTACAGTTCTGTTCCTTTACTTATAAGGGAGAGCAGTTTACTCTTTCAGTCATTAAATTGATTTCAGGATATTAACCCAATGTCAACAAAAGTGTCCCAATTTATCCCAGATTGTTTGGGCTGACAGAGGAAGGGTTTGTTTCACTACCTTGAAGTGTTAATAACAATATATAGGCAGGCTTTGAATCAGAAGCTGGACTGACACAGACAAGGAAGTCTTTGCACAAGAAGTGTTTCTATATGAGTGGCAGTCCTCTGCTTTGGCATAAATTGTGTGCCTCTACTTGTCAAACTTTTTTACTGACCTTGATGTTAGGCTTTGAGCTTATCTTGATATTACTCCTGGCAGACAAATGAAGATGTAGCATCTTAGTTCAGTGTTAGGTATCTCTATCTCTTTCTGACTTGAGCTATGAGTCAGAATGAGTTATGGAACAAGTATTTTCAGGCTGGAAGCCTTTGTGTAAAATGCTATTTAGAGACTTCCAGGAGAGGCCTGTGAAGGTCCAAAGAAGAATTGCACTGTAGGTTCTGACAGGTTGCTGACTTGTGATGTTGCAGATTAGTTTCACAGAGAATTGTGAATGCCCCACCCATGGAAGTGTTCAAGCCCAGGTGGGATGGGGCCCTGAGCAACCCCATGGCAGAGGGGTTGGACCTACATGATATTTTAAGGTCCCTTCCAACCTAACCATTCTATGATTCTATGATTTACAGACTTGTAAATCATTTCCTTGGTTCCATTAACTGGGATGATGCTCTCACAGTCACCCAGAGCCAGGTGGGATTCCCAGAGATTTCTGGAGCCTCCTGCTGAAGCTGGTGTTACAACCTGCCCTTCCAGGGAGGAGTAATTTTTGTTTTATTAATAAATCCCATGGAGTGAATGAAAGTAAAACAATAGTAGATGATCAGTATTTGCACATATATATATATATATATACACTATTTATTTCAGACCAATTTTGTTGCAAAGGAAAACAGGTACGTAGGTATGTACCATCTATAGTAGCATGGAAATATAAAGCATAAAGGTATTGCAAAGGAAAATAGGTATGTAGCCATATAGCAATGTAAAAACATAAAGTTATCACCAAGAAAATGTGTAAGGGAAAAGAGAGACAGAAAGAGAGATAGAGCACCCAAGGAAAAGAGAGAAAGAGAGAGAAGAATAAAGGTTATAGTCACCACTCAAAGGTCTTCAGTGAACTTGTTTTTTCTGGTGTCTCTGTCCATCAGGGAGTGGTGGGGCAGAGGCACTCTCCAGGTGCCTCTCCAAGTGTGTGTGTGTGTGTGTGTGTGCACGCTGTTTTTGCATAGGCATAATGTTTTTGCAGCAGCTGGAGTTGCTGGTTTTTTTGCTAAGTCATTTAGGCTTGGGGAGGGGGTGCTTTGAAGACACCCCTGCTAAGAGGCCTTTCCCCAGGGTAGTGATGGGTGTGTGTATACAGGGCCCTTTTTGACACAGCTGGCTCATAGGAGATGAACATCACACACCCGGAGAGTGCCACTGATCTCCTTTAGATAAACATCACACTCCTAAACCAGCATCACGGCCCCAAGACTTCGTCCCTAGGGCCTCACAAATCCGTCAGTTTGTGAGCTATGGCCTCATCCTCTCAGCCTTACCTTCAATCTCCTGGCGGTGGCTTCTTTGGACAGCTTGTTACAGTAGAAATGTTTAAAGGTAATTAAGAATGTTGAGTTCCTGACAGTTGGCATATGTGAAGCAGGACCTTTGGAAGGCTCCAAAATCTCTGTTTGTGTCTGGAGGCCAGGTGGGATGCCTTTGTGTCTCTGAAGTGAAGTTAGACACCTGAGTGCAAGCAACTAAATTGTAGTCTGGATCTTCATTTAGTATATAAGAAATTCACAGAACTAGTGCACATGGCCAAACCTGTGTGTACCACACACAAATATGTTGTGACAGCATTCAGGCTGAGCTTCTTGAACTGAGTCTTACCGAATGCTCCTGAGGTCTTTCAGGTAGAGGGAGGCTTTGGTTTTATTCCTTTGAGATAAAATTCAGGCTATGGATTTGACTGCCATATCCTGAGAGAGAAGCCTGGGAGTCTATCTGGGAGCAATGCTGTTTTGTAAAAGAGAAATTGCATATTCCTTGACCTGGGGGAAAGATGACAAGTTACTGATTCTGCAATCCTCTAAATGTGACATCCTGTTAGAATGTGGGAAACTGCAGTTCAGTCCTCTGCTTTAATTAATTTATTAGAAGTGATCTGACCTGGCACAGTTTGTTTTAAATACAAGTAGAAACACTGTAGTGGAAATGCAAAAGTGAACTGGTATTTCTGATAAGCTGAAGTCAGACCAAGAAAAAAGCCTGACTGAGTAATAAGACAGATCTATCCATAAAATATTGATTGATAGATTAATCGATGTGTTATGAGTACAGTCATTGATATAAGTTTTCTCTTTTGGAACTATTCTTTTTTTTTCTTCCTACCAGCATATTGCTTCATCTACAACAGAGATGCTGTATGCAATTTATCAGTTTTAATGATCTAAATTATTCTCTATTTTCTGCCACATAGATTGTGATGAGTTTTTGCCTATGCTGCCCTGCAGCTCTCTGAAGTGGTACAGTATTTTTCAGAAAGTGGCTTGGAATTTTTGGTTGCTTGGGTTATACTGTGTCTATGGAGGCACAGCCCTTTTACAACATCTTGTCTGAAAGGGAATAGAACATATTGATACATAAGACAGACTTCATCAGATTGCATAAAGGAATTCCATACAATGAAGTTGACCTGCTTTTGTATCCCTTTTATCTTAGCAGCACTGAGCCACCACCTTCACTGTGAGATAATAAAAGACTCAGTGTGATCCAGATTGTTCTTTAATAAAAGGATTCTCCTGTTGCCTGGTTGAAAGATTTGGCTAATGCAAGAGGAGGTTGCAGCCAGCAAGGTCTTTCACATGTAATGTATAATTGATGCATGATTTGACTGGCAGCAAAGACTCATCTTCTAAAGTTATTTTTATCAGTGCTTTCCTCAGTGTGAACTCTCTCACTGGCTTACAGTTTAATGACAAAGAGTCTTTTGAGCACAATCCTTATTTTATTAATGAGATCTTGCTTGATTTGACAAAATAATAATTCTTTCTTTATAAAAGATTGGTTGCTACTTTTCATTTGTAGCTGATGTGCCAATATGGATATTTTTATTTGTAACACCACAAATCTGGAATTATTTATTTGCTACCACGTAAATTTTCAAAGCAGTAGATGAAGATTTTAACACACTTGGACTCACTTTTTCTTATTTGCCTATGTACTATTGGAATTTTAGTTATCAGATTTACACTGATGTTATTCAGAGTGAAAGGTGTTCAGCATCGTGATAGTCATCTACTCATTGTTAAGACCTGGATGAGGAAATAATCATCCTTTTCATTATTTAGTGATCTGAATACCTATGTGAAACACTTTTTTTAGAAGTATTGATAGAGAAATATATTCTTCTCATTAAAAGTCATGTCTCTAATGACTTATAATGAGGGTGGTGAGACAGTGGAACAGGTTCTCTAGAGAACTTGCAGATGTCAGATTAGCTCAGAGTGGGAACAACTAAGTGTTGAGGAAGGATGGTTGACAGTATCACAGAATCACAGAACATGCTGAGTTGGAAGGGACCCACAAGGATCATTGAGTCGAACTCTTAGCCTGCACAGAACCATCCTCAAGAGTCACACCATGTGCCTGAGAGTATCATCCAAATGCTTCTCGAACATTTTCAGGCTTGGTGCTGTGACTACATCCCTGGGGAGCCTGTTCCAGTGCCCAAACACCCCCTGGTGGGATATCCAGCCTAATATCTCGCCTGACACAACTTCAAGCCATTCCATTGGGTCCTGTCACTGGTCACCACAGAGAAGAGATCAGCACTTGCCCTTCCTCTTCCCCTCACAAGGAAGTTGTAGACTGCAATGAGGTCTCCCCTCAGTCTCCTCTTCTCCAGACTGAACAGACCAAATGACCTCAGCTGCTCCTCATAAAGCTTCCCCTCAAGACCCTTCACCATCTTTGTTGCCCTCTTTTGGATGCTCTCTAATAGCTTAATATCTTTTTTATATACTGTGGTGACAAAACTGCACACAATATTCAAGTCGAGGCTGCCCCAGTGCAGAGGAGAATGAGACAATCTCCTCCCTCAACCAGCTGGCGATGCTTTGCCTGATGTCCCCAGGACACAGTTGGTTGCTACAGTGCTGTAAGCTAAAGCTTTACAATACCTGGTCCTAGTAAAGAGGAAGGGCTTTTTATTTTGGTCTGTTTCTTCAGTGTTTTTTTGTTTGGCTCTGTTTTTAATTCTTGACTGATATACACATAAAACTAATCCTGATTTCTCTTGGTCATCATTTGCTTTTTCTTTTTTTCTTTCCTTCTTTGAACTCATCTTCTCTGTTCTCCCTCAACACCTGTTTGGTTAAGTAGCCATTTCCCTAAAGTTTTGAGACATAAATATGAACTGACACTACTAGTCCCCTGACAAAGGCACTTCTAATGCTTGAACAACTCCTGGCTGTAGAGCTAAAGCAGAGAAAAAATAATTGGTTTTCCATTTCTGACAGAGATTCAGTCTCAAGTCAGAGAGATATTACAGTGAAATATTTGCTCTGATGATTTAACATATCAGTAACAAGCATGTTGATAGTAAACAATATTATTTTGTTCAACTTGCAGTGGCTTTATTTGCTATGACAGTTGTGCTAAAGAGTTATTCTAAAACAGTAGCCTCTGATCCTACTGTGTTTTTTCCAAAAGACTGGTATTTAATTTATAAGAACTGGGATTCTGACTTCTTCTCTTTTTCTTTAGGCTAAAGAGTGTTTGCTCAGGGAGTGGACAGGATCCATTGTGGTTATTAATGCAAAGTAATCTGGAGAGCATGACCAGTTAATTAAATCTATTAGCTATGATCACAAGCATTAGGATCTCATCCTATTATATTTCTTTAAGGAGGAATACATCCTGTCAATAGCCAGTGATCCACTGATGTGAAAGAGTTGGTATCTGCAGGTATGAGGTGAGAAGGAAGAATACAACTGGGATTGCTTCCAGTTAGATATGATCAAAAATGACAAAAAATATTGAGCTCCAAGAGTTTTGGTCTTTGTTGCTTTGACTAAAAGTTGGTGACTGCAAAAGGTATTGGGCACCTGTCTTTGAATCCTGACCTTTAACACATGAAGAACTGTTAGACTGAGCAGGCACTGAGATGCTTATTCATACCACCTAGAGATGAGTATGTGACAGGTAAAAGTCTGTGATCTAAATTTCTTTTAGTGTGTATTTGAAGCCCATTTCCCCAGCAAGGTGAAAGTAGTCTTGGCTTCTTTCATCTTAATTTCCAGAGTTGCCACATCTCAAGGTGACCTCTGTTAAAAAACACCTCAGTTTGGAAGAGTGTCTTCTGGGCAATAAAGATGTGTGAATGTTTTTGAAAACATGGAGCAACTGAATGTCCATCTCTGTTTACTGTTGCAGTAATAATTCCACATGCTCCTTGGTCAAGAGTTTCACCAAGCAGCTGGGTCTCTGGCTGAAGCAGTTCTAAAGTGGTACATTGGGTGCACACACAGAAAGGATTTTCCTTTCACACTGGACAGTTTCTCTGCACATCTGCAGATGAGGTTGCTCAAGTGCATTACAGGACACTCAAAATATCTGGTTTTGGGAAAGCTTGTCTATTGCCTAAAGAATCAGAATATCTGATACTTTGAATGACTAAAACATATTTAGTTTTAAACACAGAGAACTTTAAAAAAAAAAAGGAACAAACAGAAAAGAAATGCTGTGTTTGTTCTTTAGTGTTTCCTACCATGTGTAAGTGCTATCCAGTCAGATGTGTCATTCACAAATATTTAATATCATGATCTCTCATTTTCTGAGGAAGAGCAATGAACAGGTGTATGAATTATTTTAGAGGGTTTCTGTTTGTTTGTGTTTACTTTAGTTGTTCATTTTGTTGCTGCAGTGCTTAGAATAATTCTATGAAATAAGGGCCTTGGTGGGTTAAATGCAGCTTAAATGAGTAACTAAATGCTTTTCTGATCCCAGAGAAACCATAACACAAACATTAAAGTCAGGTAACAGAAAGTAGGAAAAGGCAACAGACTGTCAATCATGTCAGCAGCTTCCACTTTTCAGCTCCAACTGTGATGCTTAACTTGCTCTCAACAATCTGGTATTTCATATAGTTTTCTCCCTTCTTGACTCCACTTGTAATGGTTTATATCCAACTTTGCTTTTACTGCTGTAATCTGTATTGTTTATGCTATCTTCATTTTCTGTCAGCACAGCTTTCCCATTCCTGCTCTGGTGTACTGTATTGCCATATAAATAACTAAGGAGGAGACAGCTGTAGCAAAAACTGAGCTGTGCTGGGTTTTATAAATTCCTCTCGTGAAAATTAGAAATCATTTGACTTATACAAATTGCTTTGCTGGAGGAAGCAAAAGTGAGTTTTGCTGGTGCCTAGAAAGGAACAGAAACAGGCACAGAATTTGGCAGTGTTGTGCCAGAAATGTATCTCCCACTAAGTTCTGGAATAATAAAACACATAGTCAAACATCTCATCACAGATGCAGATTTCTTTGTCCTAGAAACAAAAGGACAAAAAATATAACATAAACCAAAATCAGGAACCAAGTGAAACAAAACCAGCCAAAAAATAACATAAACTCAAGCTTTTATCACACCATTGTGAAAGATACACTCAAACAACTCAAAGTAAATTACTATGAATTAATCACCACTTTAGAGAAGATATATTGCACAATAATTCTCTAGGGTACAGTTCTATAACGTGCTTTTATAGGAAAGCTTGGTTTTTCTCTTAGATGAGTACTTTGTGTTTCTTGTAAGAAATCATTGGGAAAGATATCACTGACTGAGCTGCTTTTGTTTAGCATTTTCAATACTTGAACATTGTCATTTTAGCAGAGAAGTGCAGTACTTCAGAAAGCAAAGGGAATAATAAATTGTGGGGAAAGTGGAAGAAATTATGGACCATCCAATGTATACACCTGACAGTACATTGTTTAGCTTGGAGGAGTGAATTTGAAGGAAATGCATGTCTGGGTCTCAGCTGTATAATTGAACAGTTATAGGTCTGAGGTTGTAACCTGTTGTGATGGTGAGTTGTGCCAAGTCTTTCATAGCATGTACCACCAGGCTGGACCCCTCATCCTCCTCCCCTGACAGAAAGGAGATATATCCAAGGGGGAGCATCAAGCACTTCCAGTGAATTCCAATTCATCCTGATTCAGGTCTGCCTCACTGTACCAGTCCTCCTCTGGTCCTCTTTAATTAAGCAGAATGGCCTTCACCCTCCAGTATTTAAGATACTCACCTGGATTTCCCCTTAAGTCTGTCAGATAATATGTTTGTTTATCAGATAATATTTGTTTGTCTCTGTCTGTTGTGGAAATAATGTAGTATTACTTTAAATATCACCAGGTGAACATAAAATGGGAAATGGGACTGCAAACAAAAAAATATTAACAAGCCCTGAGGTGCTTAGTAGCAAGGAGGAGTAACTATACAACTCCCTGAAAGTCCTGCCTTGATTTAAGAGAGATGGCTACAAAGAATTATTTCTCAGGATGCACCTCCTGTTTATTTCCTTGTTAATGCTCTCCCGTTGCTGGTTTGATTTTTATCATTCTATTCTTGCCTTTAGAAAATGGGCAGGTTGGAGTATAAAGTGGGAAGTGCAGCACAAAACTCACCAAATGCTTACAGCCTACAAAAATAAAAAAAATCCCCTCCAGTTTCTGTTGTAATTCTGCATGCAATGTCAGCTTGTGCACTTTGAAACATGCGGATTGAAGTCTGGCCCAATTAAAGCCACTGAGAATTTTTGATGTGGAGTCCAATGGCCAGAGTATTGATCCAAGTGCCTGACATGCAGGCTTCTTGACACAGTAATACTATTATTTAGAGAACGATTACAAAACATCTTGAAAACCTTGGATGTCTATCTATATATGTATATATTATTTATTTTTGTGAGACAAATATGAGATAAATAAGGATAGTGAGCTTTGAGGGAATAGATAATCAGCTTTTTTCAGCTAATCAATATAACATCATTAAAAAAGTATGTTCCTAATATCTGCATAGATAAGAAATTAAAAGGATGCACTTGTTTATTTTAAGTTAGGAGTTGTTTGGTTTTGCCTTTTTTTTTGTCTGTAGGAAATGAATCTTCATGGTGTGATCCATCTTTTAGCAAAAATATGAGAGAATTTCATTGGGTCCACAGAGAGATCAAATACAAAAAATACAATAATAGGAGAAGAATTAGAAGAAGCTGAATGAGTCACAGAGTGTGTAGAATAATTTCCGTAATCTCCACCATGTGTTTCTGCTAAATAACTCCTTATTTTGCCTTTTATAATAATACTGTGACAGATCTTAAATTGTTCATCTCTCTTTTCTGATTGTATGAGAGCTGTAGGGAATGTGGCAAGATACACAGTTAATGTAAATGCAGACGCTGCAAATCTTACCAGCTTCATTCACATGTGTGCTCTAGACATGAAAATAATCTTAATAATTTGTATTATACCTACATAAAGATAAGAAGACACATTCCTGCATTGTGGGAAGGACCATTTTTGCCAAATATCTAGAAGCCAATTGGAAAGATGATTATTTTACAAGGTATTTCACTGAGAGTTTTCACTCCAGATTTCTCATGTCTTTAAAATATAAATTTTACTATTACAGTGGCATAACAGAAAAACAGATCTCAATCTTTTTGGACTAACCTATTTCATAATATTTTCTATATCACAAAAGCATGAGTTGAGCATGCATTAACAGAAATGTGTGATTTTCTGCAGTATTCACTAGGTACAGTTGCATGAAGAGTTTCAGTGTATAGCTACAAAAACTGCAGCTGCTTGCTGCCCAAATTCGCTGGCCAGAAGGTGGTGCTTTCAACCATACATGTTCAGATCAGGAAAGAAAACATGGATATGAGCTATGTTAACACTTTTCTGCAGTGATTAATAAAGGAAAACAAAGAATTCTTTGTATTTTGCTAAGTCAAACACAAACTGATAAGAGGCCACCACAGTCTGGAAAGAAGCAAGTATAAAATGGAATCTTTCTTATTTAATGCTTTTTTTCACCTTAGTGTCTAAACCAGGTTTCTTTCCTGATTGCAGCACAGTGGTAACGTAGCTTAGAAAGGAAGAGTGACAACTTGTTCTACCTATATGAGCAAAGGAACTTTACCTGACTGCAGAATTCCTGTTGGTCACACTGTTGCCCAAATTTGGTTTAAGAAACAGCATTGCAAAAGAAGACAACAAACTGAAGTGTGTGTGTATCCCCTGCCCTTGAAATGGCATATTTTTGAACATCTGCTTTGGCTTCCACTGATGATCCTTAAAGCAACAACAGAGGAAAATGTGTTTGCAGTTATTTTGAAATGTGTAGGTTGCATGTGGAAGAGGTGGAAGGAGAGGACAAGTTTGACCCTGCAAAAAGTTTTGCTTTCTGTATAAACAGAAGACTAAGAAACCTAGAGACAGCATCTGAATAGCTGGCACTATAGGATTACACACATATGCATGTGCACTCAGTGCCTCATTAGACACATATATACCACTGTTCCACTGCCCTCCAATGACTTTGGCAGATCTTAAGGAACTTCCTTGTGGTTTAAGTCTCTGCTGCTCAATTCCTGCACCTTTCCTACGCTTACAACCGTTATCATTTCACCTCTGACTAGTTTTATTGCACTCAATGGTGTTATTTGCATAAGTAAAGTTTATTAACATACTTACCTAAATGTTTGCAAATTCAAGTCAAGAAAATTATCTTCTAAATGTTTGATTTGAAATTACATTCCTTTGATTAGAACTCTGCTCTTATCCTTTAATAAATCTCATTGAGTTGCTTGACCTGTAGATGCTCATCCTAATTATCATCACTCTTTTCATGGTAATTAATTATTTGATGAGAGATTTGAGTGAATGGTGAAATGGAAGAAAGTAGGAAGGTTCAAGCAGGCCAATATTTTTGATGAACGTTGACTGTATTAATAACAATTAAGCATAAGATTGTGTATACATAGATGCTTTTGTGTGTATTAATTAATTAATTTAGCGATGTTCTTGGAAACCCCACCCAATACATGTATTTTAGTTTCAGTAGCTAACTTTCTTCAGACTTCAACAGAATTAACTTTCTGTTCCAGTTCTTGAGAATCTCTTTAGATGAGGTCTTTATTTGTGTTCTTCATGAACTTTTAAAGTTTTTTTTAGTTATGTTGATTGAAGCAAAGTAATTTTGGACTTTGCTGATTGGGAATACTGTCAGATTCTTCCCTGGGGATGAATTGAAAACTAATAAAGATACAATATCTTTATAAATAATCTTTGATGGTCCTTAATCCTCGGGGTTCTTATGTCACTCAGATATTCTGTGAGAGTGATTTTTTCCCTTTCTCCCCATACAGAAAGTTAGCACAAGTCTACATAATATTTAAACACTGCTTAAAAAACTTTGGTATATAAATGGTGTAGATTTTGATTAGAGTGAATCGTAACCCACTGGTCTAGTCATAAAGTCCTTTCTCTGACATTCTTTTCAGGGGATTTTTTTGCCTTTGTAATGGCTTCAGACTGAGGTATATGGTAATAGAAACTTTGGCATTTTCTATTAGTATGAATAAAGAGATTATTGCTATAAAGAGATAGAAAGCTAAACAATGTTATCACTTTCTGAAGATTATATAGTTTATTAAATTTATCTAATCCTTATTAATTCCACACCTAGGGGATTTAAATTGATGGGATGCTTTGAAATAGACTTTGGATACAGGATGAATTGAACTATGTCTGTTCAGAATAGGGCCAAAAACCTCTTTGGGGAAGATCCTTTATCTTTCCATTTGTATATGCACTTACCTACCTCATACTTGGGACTGTTAATAAATAAATTTTAAAACCGTAGATTTTGCCTAATAAGAAAAGTCAAGTACAGTCAAATCCACACTGTGGATGAAAAAAGAACTTACAAAGCCATGGCTGTATAACATAACTTACAGCACAAATGCCACAGCAACTGTGCCTAATAGAACTCTATTCCCTATCCTCTTGTTAAAACTGCACCTGTTCATAAGAGATAGCTCTGTCCTAGGGAAGTATTACTCAGCCTCATAATTTTTCTTTGTCTTCTTTCTTTTCACTGTCATACTTGATGCTGCAAAGGCTGAAAAACAAAGGTCTCCAGAGGCTGGCATGGAGATATTTCTTCATCACGTACAAAGAGTACTGTGAGCAGCTTCAGTCTTTTACCTGTCCGAGAAGGGTCACCCCATCTTCTGCCTACATTCAGAGGAGGGTACTAGCTCCTTTACAGGGTGATTAAGCCCAGCCAAAATCATCTAATGGAAATTTGCTTTTCTTTTCATTGCCTATAGTAAACATTGAGGATGAGCTTTTATTCCCTGTGGTGGCACAGCTCTGCTAATCACAGGATGAAATTCAGTGTGCAAGCTCAGAAGTAGGCTGTACAGAAAGCATCAGAAACACATCAGAAGCCTTTAGAACTGAATCTACTTACACTAACAGAGATCAAACCCTGCATGTCTGGCATGGTCCGGTGAATAGAGCTGATGAATGAGGCAGCCATTTTAAGGATTTCAGTACAGTTGCTCAAGGATTTCCAACAGAATATTTGTTTCATCAGAAAATTACCTTTTGATCAAAACCAACTATTTTCCCAGTAACTTGTCCATCCAGGTAAAATTCAGAGATAAAAACTAGTAAATATTCTCAAAATGGAACAAATTAAATGGGGTTTTTTTTGGAGTTTTTGTTGATTTTGTTTGTTTGTTTGATTGGGTTTTTTTCCAGAATTAATTTTGTTTGGAGATGTTCTCTTGTGTTAAAAATGTTATGCTTCAAGCACAGAACTTAAATTGAAAATCAGGCTTCTGAGTGATTAATCAAATTCTTACTAGCATTTTTTTCTTTTTTTTTTTCTTGGAAATATTGAATTACCTTTGTTTCATTAAGAGCATGAATGCATACTGCTTTCACTGTCACGAGCCTTTCCATGAATAAAAATCTGGGATCTTGCACAGCCTTGTTACTGTTTTTCCCAGAAGAGAGGCTGACGCAGGCAAGGACTCTCTCAGGACATATGTGCACAGATGGGAACAGGAAGACTCAATCTGCCTTTGCTTCATGGTCATATTGGCACAGAGCTGTTTCCCTCAAGATAACCTTTTGAATTAGGACAGTGGGGCTATAAACTGCTGAGCATAATCTTGGGAGTTTCCAGCTTGTCCTGCTGCATTTGTACAGGCAGGCCAAATCAAGGCCAGGTTTCCAAGCAAATGTGGGTGAAATGAGCGGTGACAGTAGGAGTTGAGGTGTAGCAAGATGACAACAGGCATGGGAAAGAGGAAAAGGAAATTTATAAAATTTGGATATTGTTTTACAGTGTCTGAAGAGGTTAAGATTGACTATGGGAAGAAGCAGAACTCTGTTTGGTTGCTGGGTTTTGGATTTGTTTATCTGTTTTTGTTCCTTTTCCTCTGACAGCAAGCTTTGGTAGCTTGCTCATAGTAGTTGGTAGTTCTCATAGTAGCTTTGTGAGAAGGAGGAAAACAACTAAATGGTTAGTAGTTTATGGGGTAGTTAGTAGTTTATGGGGGAGTTGCTGGAGGTACTGGAAAGGACACTTTGCACTGCACACTTCCCAAGGGACAGGTAACACCAGTTATTCTCCTGTGGCCAGACAGGGATGATCTTTATGGATCAGCATCACTTATAGCCAGCTGTTGAAAAGCCCTATAGTGGTTAATTTCTCAGCATTTGCTAAATGCTACCAGTCAGCTCTCTGCTATAATAGATGTGGCATGGGAGAAAGCAGAGATAATCCCCACTGCAAAGAGTTTAGGACCTAAATAATCTGCTGCAGTTTATCAGGCTCTGAGTGTGATAGCAACACAATCAGCAGCAGATGAGTAGCTCAGTGATGGTTATCAGCAGATGTTCATCCTCAGCCTTGTGGGATTGAACACTAAATGATTAATAATTCCCATTTTGAAGTAAAACACATTAACTGAGAAATCAGGATTTGCTTAGCTTTTGCTGAGCATTAGTGTAACTGAGATAAAAAGAAATAAATAAAGTAAGTTACAGTGCTGAAAGGCAAAGGTTAGCTATGATTCTATTCCCTATTTGCTGAGGATAAAGAATATTCTTAGGAGGAAATTCAAAAAAAATAGGAATGTAAATTTAAAACTAGCTTGAATAGTGGAACTGGCCATTAGATTGGATTCAGGTAAAAGGATTATCCTTAAATACTAGATAAAGGCAGAAGGCTAGCTGTTGTTCTTATCAAATGTATTTAACTCCTGGAAAATTGTTTATTTGATGAGATCAGCACAAAATTGATATAATCACTTTTACATTAAAGAAAAGCATCATGTGAAATTACCTAAGGAATTAGTGAGGGGACAGGGCAAGTGTCAACTTCAGCTTGATCAGGTATGTGATGGACATGATATCATGCTGTATTATTCTGAAGGGGAAAGGGATCATGGAGAACTTAAGCACCACCTACACAGGTCTCTGACAACAGGCTAGATACATCTAAGGGAGCTGAAGGACATTGACGCTATCATGGACGGGACATCTGTCACCTCTCTGGGCAACCGGTTTCAGTGTTTTCTCACCCTCATTTCATGGCTGCTCCTTTTTAATCTTTTACATATTGTGATGGTTGAGAGAGGTTCCTGATGACTAGAAAAAACAAACAACACACTCATCTTGAGGATGGCCAGGAAAGAAGACCTAGAGAACTAAGGCAATGTTGTCTCATGCTCTTGCAAGATTATGGTGACAATCATATGAAGGACTAGAGGATGACTGTGAGAAACTAACAAGGATTTATGATGGTTGAATTTTGCCTGAACATATTGCCTTCTGCAATAAGAGAGGACTAGTGGGTAAGCTGTAATCAGTGGACTTCACTTTAACCTCTACCTAATCTCGATGAGCCTCAATAAATCCATTGTTCTCTGACATGTTGCCTAATTCAGTTTCTTCATTTCACTATTCTGAATATTCTCCATGATTTAAGGCTACTTGCACTCATTCTCTGAAACAAGCAGGCAGCTGTCTAATCATGTACTGCTCAAATATGAGAATTATTTATTTTGATGTCAGACATGTGGTCAATATACGTAAATAGCTATCAAAAGCTGATACACAAAGAAGAGTTTATGAACAACATAATGACATTTCCCCAGAAGAACCTTCTAGCCTTCAGAAACTCGCAGTAAGGGAACTGCAGAGTGAGGGTGAGTCCTGGTATTCAATATCACTCAATGGATTCTTTTCTTGCATAGATTTAGTCACCTGCAGTTAAAGTGGGCATGAGTTACATGCATCAGTGATACAGATTGTGTGCTTCATTTGTCACTTGTCTAGAAGTTAAGAAACTTTTAAGAAACTGTGTATAGAAGAATACGGATAAGACTTTGTAAGTGGGATAACCAATATTCATGATGCATGTCTTGCTTTCTGAATTTCTTTCCTTAATGACAGAATAAACACTATTCAGTAAAGGAGTCATAAATTAATGACTGTCCTGAGATTATTTTTCTTTAACTTTGCACTACCAAGGTTTCATAAAGAACTTAACATGATTCAAACCAGGAGATTGCATATCCAAATAATCACCAAAGCAATTATTAATTTTTGATCAATTACACTCTGCTGCCATCAAAACATATTTTTTGTTCTTACTTTTGTGTACTCCTAAACAGCATTGCACGATTTATAGTTTATCTTTGCTCACAGATCAAAGTCTTCCACAGCGCTATACAACATGTTCAAGGGATCCTCATGACTTTTCCTAGTAGAATACGTTTTCTTGGCTTGGATCAAAACAACAAGCAGAAATTCCCTCTAAAGATATATCATTTCTGTGGTAAGAAAACCATCCTTGAGTTTTGTAGCATAGTTTAGGAATACATATTTGTGTTATAACACACAATATACCAGATAATTTGTCACACATTTTGATTACTTTTGTCACATAATACCAAGCTGGAGGGTTAATTATATTTTGTAACTCCATTAAAATTGTAATCATTTTTGTATGCCAAAAATCTCATATTTATCACAGAGCTCAGCTACCAGCAGAGAATTCTGCCATTAGAAGTTAGAGTACTTTATAAAACAGGTGAAGTACCAAACCTAACTTACTGATGGTGGAGCTGAAATCGGGAGGATTGAACTGACTTATATGTTATAAGTCAGCCAGGGAGTAGCAGATGAAGGAGTCCCAGTAGGGTGCATAACTCATCAGGTAATGTCAAAGTGTTTCAGCAGCCATAAATTCTTCATCTTTTCTTTGGATATTATTTGATTTTAGTGGAGATGTTATTTTCAGGATTTTTCTCCCTTCAGACTTTTTTTGTTTGCTTGTTTGTTGGTTTTTTTTTTAATGTATAAGATGTTTAAACAAGATTTTTCAGAGGTGAATGAAGACTTTGATTTGCAACAGTTTAGGAGAGACTATCTGGGAAGTACTGGAATTTTCAGATCTTACTGAATATGTCCTCTGAATCTGGCCATTTTTATCTGATGTAATTCAAGAAAATTTTAACAAAAGGTTGATCCTGGCTTCATTTTATGATAACTAGTAGTTTTTCTAATATATATATATATATATTATATTTTCTATTGTAATTTTCCTATAATCTTTTCCAATTCAGTCATTCTGTTAACCTATTAATTTCTTAAAATTCTGCAGCCCTATTGTTTGTGTCAACAATTCAGTATCTTATAGGATTTATTACAAACATGAAACTTACTAAAAGAAATAAAATACTTCAGCCTCTGAGTCTTGGCATTATCTGTGAATTTCTTAATTTTTTTTTTTGTTGTTGTTTCTCCTAAGTTGTAATTGCCCCTGTTACCTTTATTTACTTTTTACTCCCTTGGTAATTAATTTCATTTATTTGAAAATACATTTCAAAGTTGAGTTAAGCTTCCAGGAGAAAAATTGTAAAAACAATATGGATAAGAGAAAACCAGACTCCAGAACTTTAACTAGCAGTCCCTAATTGACTATACCTTCTCATTTTGTTGCTTTCTTGTTCACACCATTAAAAATGTTCACACAAACCAACAGTTTGTCTTCAATTACGGGCAGGGCTTTTTAAGTATTACACAATTATTGAATTAACAAGTATTGCTTTAATAGTCTAAGTTTTCAAAACCTACTTTATATTACCAATAAGCCATAAATAATTAATAAGATTAATTGTTCACTTTTAGCCCGTGGTATACACTGAACCCAAGACCTATTTAATATCTTTAATCATTAAGGTTGGAAAAGATCATCAAGTCCAACTTTTAACCCAGCACTGCAAAGTCCACCACTAAACCATGTCCCCAAGTGCAACAACTGCATGTTTTATAAATACCACCAGGGATGTTGACTCAACCACTTCCCTGAGCAATGCCTGACAACCCTTCTGGGGAAGAAAGTTTTCCTTATTGCAAAACCCCCACAAGTAAACTGAGCAGTTAACACCTGAATTAGATTTAAAACTTTGTTAAATTTAATCATACATTTTCTTCCTATGACAATATTGGAACTGGTGGAAATTGATAACGTAGTGCATTTATTATGCATCAGGAAAGTGATAAAAGTAAAAAAACACTCTTTTAGAATAGAAATATTTGTGCTGAAGGTATTTAATGGGGAAAAATATCCTGGAAAGATTTCAAGTAAATTTCAAACCTCAGTGTCAGTGAGTGTTTGAAATGTTGTGCTTTACCTAAGAAAACCTAATTAGTTTGGGTTTTTTAAGGAAAATCAAAGGTTTCTATATGCTTACTTTGAAGTATGGTTAAATTGCATGCACTGGATTAAGATTTTGTGTGATTTTTTATTATTTTTTCCCCCCATGTATGTGTTCAAAGTATATTAGTAAGAGAGATAACATTGTTCTTCAGTGGCCACTGTGGTCCATCAGGTAAATAATTTATATCTTGTGCTGTATAAATACATAATTGTGTTTTCTGCTGTGAATAATAAAGGATCCAAGTTTTCTCTTTTTTTATTAGCTTTACATAAGCATTAGGGACATCCCTCCAGAGACAAAGGGGAAGGAAAACAACTCCTGCTTTTAGTTAAACAATGTACATTTTAACCTCTGTCTCTCTCTGTATATGTTGCAGACAAAACCCAACAACAGAAGAAAATATTTTCAAGGCTATGAAGCCTAGAACTTAATGATAGAAAATTACAGAATTAAGATTGCACTATGGGTTTTGTATATATAAACTTTCCCCTTCACCCACAGGAATCCTGCTTCAGCCAAATCCTCAAATCAAGTTCCTCCAATCCTTCTGTGAATACAAGAATATTAATGATTTCATCATCTTGGCTACTTCAGTCATTGCTAAGGTATCCATGTACTTCAGAAATATTTGGTTGGTTGGTTGGTTGGTTGGTTTGTGGTTTTTTAGCCAGATGTTATATCAACTACTACACCTTTGCACCTTGATTCTAATTTCTTCTTGACTATTACTTTTACACTGGCTAATTATATAAGAGCCTTGTTTGAACATCTATTACCCTTCAAAGAAAAGAAATTGAATTTGGTTCTTGTTCTTGTCCTAAGAAGAGATAAAATTCCTTCAGAAACAGAAATCTGTGGCAGGTTAATTCTAAGGACTAATGGGTAAAATGAAAAATATCCTTTATCCCATCCCGTAAAGAGGGTCTTTGCCAGACATGGAGGGGTTCATAGTAAAAAATAAAAAAGGTCTCCATGGCACAAGGGACAAGAAAAAGTGTTCTTAGATTACTTCTTCTCATCCTTTTTAAAGAATAACAAGTCCGTACTCCTTCCAGAGGCCTTCATGTTGAGATTTGATATTTGTTCCAATATTTTCAAGTCAAGTTTGGTGGATTTTTTGCTTTCATACTATTCTCAGATTTTAGGGAGGACATGACTCTGCAGAACTTTGTTCATTCAAAGGGGGCCCAAAGATGACACATAAGAGTTGTTAACCTCTCCTTTCTTTATCTCCATCCACTGCTTTCCTTTTATATTTTGACTTTATCAGTCAGACTAAACATTTTCTTTCTATTCAATTTGTACTTTGCCTTTCATTTCAAAAGAGAAACTCATTTTCTGAATAATATTTTCTAACTTTTTAAAGTAAGTTTATACTGTAATCTTCAAGTTACAGTAATTATAATTTGAAGGAATTCTTACATGTACATTGAGAATAAACTAAAAACTACAAGTTGGACTATCTTTTGTGAAGCAACAAACTACAAGTTGGACTATCTTTTGTGAAGCAACTCAGGTATGTCTGACAGAAATTCACAACTTATAAATGTCAACCAAGTCCAGAGGAGATTAAATCACAAAGACATAAATGCCTTCTGATTCACTGGATGAAGAATTTAAGTGGCCTAAAGCAGTTATTCAAAAAGTGGCCTTTTTGTGATGGAGCAATCTCATTTTTTTGTGAATGACGATATATAGGAATTGTTCTGGGTTGAACATTTGAATTATTTGTCAAAATAAAATTGAATACAGTCATGGTTCAATAATCAAAATGTTTGCTTTTATCGTACTTAGCACACCTTCCTAGTTCTGGGGACATAAAACTAAAAATCACAAGAGTAAAAATATGTCTATTTATTTTATTTTTTTAAATTACAATTAGTATTGTCCCCCCTCCCCCCAAAAAACCCAGAAACAATCCTCATCAATAATTGAAAAATGATCATTTTTCTCATACATCTAGGTTTATGGACAAAGTCTATTGTTAAATCTAACAAAATAAATAAGGAAATTTATACCATACCTGTTGCTCTGTATAAAAAACTGAACCAGCTGAAAGGAAGCAAGGCCATCTGCAAACCCAAAAACTTCTTTAGAATTGTATTGTGCATAATAAGATTGAATGATGAATTTAGTAAATTTCTGGGCCAATTCCACTATTAGAAAACAACCCAAAGCTAAAATCAGTTTATAACAAAGGATATATCCTGGGAAATAATGAGAGAAATATCCTGGGATGTCTGCCATGATATCCTCATAGGCAATTTCAGGAAGTGCAGGTTGGATGAGTGGATGGTCAGGTGGATTGAGAACTGGCTAAACGGCAGAGCTTGGAGGATTATGATCAGTGACACAGGGTCTAGTTGGAGGCTTGCAACTACTGGTGTCTCCCAAGGGTTGATAATGGATCCAGCATTGTTTAACTCATTCATCAATGACTTGTACAAAGGGATAGATGCCTCCTCAGCAAGTTTGTTGATGATAGAGCTGGGAAGGGTCGTTGATACTCCAGGGTGCTGTGGTGCCGTTCAGAAGGACCTCGGCAAGCTGGAAGGATGAGCAGTCCTGGGGAGAAGGATTTGGGTGTATTAGTGTGTGAGAAGCCTTGACAATGTGCACTTGCAGTCAAAAAAGCCAGGCATGTCTTGGACTATGTCAAAAGAGGCCTGACCAGCAGATCAAGGGAGGGGATTCTCCCCCTTTACTCTTCTCTTATGAGATCCCACCTGGAGTGCTGTGTTCAGCTTGGGGAGCCCCAACACAAGAAAGATCTGGACCTGCTGGAGCACATCCAGAGGAGGCAGCTAAGAAGATCAATGTGCTGGAACACCTCTCCTTTGGAGACAGGCTGAGAGAGTTGGGGCTGTTCAGCCTGCAAAAGAGATGGCTTTAGGCAGACCTCATAGCACTTTCCAGCACCTACGAGAGAGGAGGCCTACAAGAAATCTGGTAAGGCCCTGTAAAGATAAGACGGGGGGAATGGATTTATGAAGAAAATAAGTAGATTTAGATTAGGTATTAGTAAGAAATTATTTACTGTGAGGGTGGTGAGACACTGGCACAGGTTGCCCCATTCCTGGAAGTGTTCAAGACCAGGTTGGATGGGGCTCTCAGCAATCTGGCCTAGTGGAAGGGCGAAGAGGATGTAGATGATCTTTAAGGTCCCTTCTTACCCAAACCACTCTGTGATTCTGGTTTAATTCTGGTTTGAAATGACGGCATGAGGCTCTGATGATGAAAATACTTAGTGTTGGAGGATCCAATTTATGGTAATAGGAGTTGTGGCTTTTTTCTTAAGAGTGACTTCTGTTTTTTTTTCCAGAACTCACAAGCTGTATCTGTATCTGTGTCTCAGTGACTAATGGTTTCTTAGGAGGAAGACCGAGCAAGAATACAGTGTGAGAAAGAGCAGAGCTGAATCCTTCTTCATTCCATCAGCTTCTGACACAGAGACCATGGTCACTGGATGTAGCTTTCTGCTATGTTGGGGATATACAGAAAGTGACTTCACATGTAAATTTACCCTGTGACTTTTGGATACTTTTTATGTTCCATCCCCTAATTCTTGGGAGACTTGTTCCATAATCTTCATAAAGCTAATTTTTTTTTAATATTCAACCAAATGGGACTTATTCCAAAATTGTCCTTTACAATACATCCTTCTCTTCTGTAGTTTGTATTTTTTCTGTTGTTGTTAGTCTGGTATTTTGTAGAGAACACATATGACTCTACTAAACCAGTCAGTTTGCTCCAAAATTAATGGGATATCTGTTTACCTGATCATTGTAGTAGACTTTTTATTCACTTGTTTCACCTGAACACTCCTCTTCCATCAATTGCAGCACAATGTTCCCTGTAGTGCCTCCAAAGATCTTGTAAAATGGCCCTGATATTTACCTAGAGCTACTAGAATATTTAATTTGATATGCCTTTTGCAGGTGCATCAGTGGCAAAGCCCCTGGTCCTTCTCTCTGTATGTATTTCAAACTGGTTTTATAGCAGGAACTCTTGGACTTACTACCTTGTTCTTGGGTTTCTTTCTCTTGCAGAATGGCAGTCAAACTGTAGTCTCAAATTCTCAAGGTCATCCATTGCTTCCTCTGTGTTTATCTTGATCCTTGCTATTGATAATGCTTCTCAGATTGGTTTCTGTGACAATATTCATTAGCATAGTCCTACTTTTTCTGGCAAAGATTATTAATGAAAATACTCATTAAATTGGTAAGATCATTCCTTCACTGGTACATTTTGTTCAGTAATGCCTGCTTTGCAGCTCCATTGTTGCACAACCTTCTTTACTTATTTTTGTGTATGCTTTCATTCCCTCCATTCATATTGATTAGGAATTTTTCACATGGCATTTCTCAAGGATTTTGATTCAGCTTAAATAGGTTCAGCATACTGTACATTGTCCCACAGATCAGTTAGTTACTTTATCAAAAATACTCAGTATGAAAAGAGAGCATGCTGAACTTAAAAACTGTAGAAAGGATATGTACCACAGAAAGTGAAATAGTGTGAGTACAATACAAACGTCTTTTTTTGTGACACTAAATTATTAGGTTGTGTGTTCCTTTCAAATAGTTTGTTTTCATGCCTAGTGTTATTTTTGCTAGGTTGTTACACCTCCAGGAAAAGCAGAAATCTTTATTTTTGTGCTTGTTAAGAGAAAACTACCTGATTTCACTAAGCACAGCTGTCAGAACACTCAGACAGCAGGGGAAGTGCTTTCTCACTACCAATAAGCTCTGAGAAGTATTTTAAAGCAAAGCTTTAATTACATTTGTCATTTCTGAGTTTCCAGCCCAAAAGAGTAACAGTAAAATTTTAAGCAAAGAAATTATTTTTGATTTTGTAGCATGAACACAATGCAGTTATATGCTAAGTTTTTTATTTTTTTAGAAAAGCAAGTGGGAGAAAATTTAGGTCTAAAAAGCATACTATGTGTAAGTACGTGAACTAGAAATATGCTAATATTGGAGGTACCTTATTACTCAGAAGTCTAAATTAACTTTATATTTTATCAGAGAAAAATAAAGAAATGCTATTTTTGTTAAGTTGAAACTTTTGGTCTATAAATTACAATTAGCTTATAAGCTGCCTGAAAATAAAATTGTAGTAATAGAAGCACAGAACTAAGTGTGCAGTTACTCTCAGCATAAATTAACATTTTGTTCATGCGAGCATCAGATGCACTGTGTTAAACAAGCCTGATCTAGAAAACGTGTGGAGAATAGAAACACATCCCCAGTGTGCTCTGCTGAGCCTGTGACTTAATGTAATAATTTTTAAGTTACTGCCCCTACCTAATGTGTGGTGGATTGGTCCCATACCTATTGTGGAAGTGGGAGTTGTTAGCAGGTGAGGCACATTCGATAAGAAGAGAGGTAATGCCACTAATATTGGCTTTAAAGGAGCACAGTGTCAAACTCTGGAAATAGGCTCATTTGATCAGATAACGGGCACTCAGATGATGATCTGTAAAGAGGTAAATCCTGCTTCTCCTGAAAAACTCTCGGGTACAAAGGCCTGATGGATGGCAGGGCACATCAAAACAGTAAACTTGTAACGGAGCTGAAAAGTTGCAAATGTTCCAGTGATCAGATGATGGTCTTGTTGGAGGTGATTGGAAAGGGCAGAATATGAGCATTTAATGTCCAAACCATCTTGAGCATTGTAAGGGTTTAGTTTGTGCGTTTCAACAGAGGGTTGTGCTAGCTTCCACATAGGACCTGAAGACGACACAAGTAGATGCATAATGTCCTAAAGGTGGTCCAGCAATTGGTGCAGGAGAGAAGAATGACTTTGTCTTTATCACATTGTAGGCACTAGGCATAAGCTCTGGTTTTCATTCTTTGTCATGAAAAGTTTGTATTGGTCCTACTTCTGTGGCAAATCCTGTCACAAATCAAGAGTTTTTGCTGTGCAGAGAAGGTCTGAGCTCCTTCTTTTTCTTTCAAATATGATTTGCAGCTTATCATGTGCTGAACAAAATTTTCCTTTTTCTTTTCTGTTCCGAATTGTAATTCTGCTGAGCTGAATAAAATTAGTTGAGTTTTGCTTTTAAATATTTTGGGTAGTTTATATTCTTTTTGCAAGTGCACAGTTCTACATATAAATAATTCACAACTCTCTGTCCAGATCAACCTGTAGGGCTTTAAGCCTTCTTTATACACACCATTTTAAGCCTACTCAGTAGGGGAGTATGTCAGTTCTCAGCTGCTGCTGAAATTCACTGTGTCTGGCCAGCATGAACCTATTGTAAAGATAGTGTGTACAATCCTTGGATGTTTGCGAACTTGGGTATGAGAAGTCTGCCACACAGTAGGAAAGAACATTCTGGCACCCCATCTTTAATACATGTACAGCATGTGGTATATAGGATTGGAGTACTTATATATAGCACTTATGCCTTCTGAGATTTCCCTTTTTGCTCTCTTCACTTACTCTTCCCTTAAGCATCCCCAGGTTGCTATGTGCAATATACTCCTGTTACATTATCTATTACTAGCAGCTTCTTGTTAAGTTGTGAGGCTGATGTTTCAATGTACATGTTCAATGTACATGTTCCTTGTACACACTCAGAGAAATGATAAAAACAGTCCCCAAGGATGTAGGTTTAAGGGAAAAGTTTATGCCAGTTTCTCTAAGAAAGTGATACGATGACAATGCAAACTATCCCTACAGAGCGTAAGGAAAACAAGGGTAGTAAGGGCCCAACTCAGCTAACTCATGAGCTGACTTCAAACACAGGGAAAAAAAGTGTGAATTTCTAGTGACAAAATTACAAAGGTCAAAGCACAGGCTGTGAAGTAACTTGCAAGGGAAGCTAAAAGTAAGCAGTATAATTCTATGCCTGTTGTAGGAAGGGAGAGACATTTTTGTTTGTTTCTCAGCTGTTTCAAAGGATCAACAAGTGATGCCAAGAACAGCTCAATGTTCAGTGTTTGTGGTTTGTCCTAGTCTTCATTAAAAATACTAATAGTCAGAGGCAGTGAGTTCAAACAATACCCAATGATAAATCATGGATTTTTGTCTTAGCACATTGTGTGACTCTTGGGGATGGTCCTGTGCAGGGCCAAGACTTGGACTTGATGATCCTTGTGGGTCTCTTCCAACTCAGCATATTCTGTGATTCTGTAATTAATTTTCCCATTTTGGAAATGAGAGAACCTGGTGCTTAGATCAGAGTTTTGACTTTCAAAATCAAGTGTCTCATTTCCTACATAGTCTTTATTCGTGTAGGGACACATGCTTATGCTGTTCATCCCTTCAGCATCCTATTCCCTTCTTCCCTTACTGTAGTCTGGCAAGTGCTGGACTTTAGGCATCTTCAGAGCACATCTACATGATCAGGTGAAATAGTGCTTGAAAATCCTGTGTCAGGGTCTGTAGGTTGATGCCTTGATACTGAGCTCTAAGAAGCTCATTGTATATAAACTAATAGAAGCTTTTAGGTAACTTTATAAGTCTAGCTATTGCATAGGTGTCCTATTTAGGACAATTCTGAGAACAAGAGGTGCCTAAATTATAGACCTGGTGGTTACATCTGTGAGGTGACATCTTGGAGGGTGTGAAATGAAGTTAAAGCCTTGTTATGCTGCTATTTTTGTGGATACTTTGCAATCTATGGGTCACATCTATGAACTAACTGCCTCTCCCCATTTTAAAGACTGATTCTCATATCGAATTTTTAGTCAAGATATATATGTTAAAAGTAATGAATCTTTTTATTGCTTGAGAATTTTCAACTGTAGGAACATCCTGAACTACTTCATCCACTCTGATGCTTTCACATAACAAAAAATGTATCAGGATCCATCTCAAAACAAGATTTTTTTTCTCCCAAAACTGCAACTGGGACATGCCTCTTAAATTTTTCTTTGCTACTGAGATATTTTCTTTAAATTTCTACAGAAAATTAATTCAAATTCCATTATCTGCTTACTTTTTAACAAAACTCTGTGCATTTCATCTTTGCATGAGATTACTCACCATTCTCCATCTTTTCAGTCCCTATCTTCCAGTGTATTTTTAGGTTTCAGGGTGTCTCTCTGTCTTATTTTATCAGTTTTTACATGTCCATTCTCTAGCTCTTTGATCACAAGATGAACTCTGTGTTGCATATAATATTCACTCAGCATCTTCTCCAATCAGAAGACAGCATTTGGAATGTGGGTCACAAGTATTGTAAACAATACTCTAGAAGTTTCTCTACTGTATGTCACAGTGCAATTAATAGTTGTAAATCACCACTGGACATACCTTCATTACTCAATATACTCCAAGATTTTGTTGATGATTTTCATGGTCTTATCATCCTATCAGTCCTTTATGAACTTGAGATTTACTGGAAAACAGAAGTCTCTGCTTCCTCCCTGCCTATCCTCATTAGTATTGAAGAAGTCTCTTCCAGACACAAGTTCAAGGCACTCATTCACATTCTTCCCAGGTGAGCTCAGTATTTTGGCCTTTTTAATTTTCTTGCAAATAACTTTGGCAGTTCCATGAGAAGCACTGCCAAAAACTTGCTAAGCTGCTTGTTGTTCAAACCTACAGTTCCCTTGCATAGAGTTGACTCCTGGTTCTCGAATATTCTGCAGGGGCTGGGGACTTTAAAGTTAGCTTGTCATGGAAAACTAAAGTCAAGTCAATATCCTTTCAGAAG
>JAWWLV010000001.1:38595421-38635648 GCA_035041135.1 Platyrinchus mystaceus
AATATTCTGCAGGGGCTGGGGACTTTAAAGTTAGCTTGTCATGGAAAACTAAAGTCAAGTCAATATCCTTTCAGAAGTTTTTCACTGTGAAGTGCAGCTTACCTTTATCTAAGTCATTTAACAAGATAATAGTAATTTAGTCAAGCAGAGGAAACAATTGAACTTAAATAACACTAACAGTTTCACTCCAGACGTGAAGTTCAGGAGAAGAGGATTGAATCTGCCTCCTTAAGAATTAGTCAGTGCTGGAGGGCAAGAAAAAGGAGGAGAGAGTTTAAGCAGTAGTGGACCCATGGATAGATCTTAAGCTGTAATGGAAGTATGAAATCCAGCATATTTCCTTTATTTTCTTTTACAAAATCCAATTGCAGATGTGGGATGTGAAACAGCATAACAAAGACCTTCACTATGTGGACTAATAAGCATCTCCAACTTGTTTACTGAATGCTGGAAAGAAATACCTGATGGATTTCATCTTGGGATAAATAAGGGAATAAATATATATATATGTTATCTTTTTTGATATACAGTTCTAAGAAGCCTTTGAACCTTCTGGCCACTTTTTTGTGTGTGTGTGTCTTATTCACCAATTCTTTTGAATTGAAGTTTTTTGGTTGTTTGATTTCTCTGATCTGGACTGAGTGACAGTTCCTGAACAGGAATCTAAAAATTGGGTTATTGGAACCTTCTTGAATTACTCTCCAACTTAATATGATTCTTCTAAAAGGTGAAGGTTATGAGAAGCACACAACTGCACACACTAGTTTAGGAGCTGGTAGTGCTGAAGTCACTCAGTATATGTGCTTTCCAGGGCCACTATTAGCTAAAGAAGTTTCTTGGCATGAGCTGTGACAGTGGGAACAACGCCAGAGTCCTGAGGGCTGGGGAAGGGTTTGTATAGGTTTGTACTCAGTACTCTCTGTAATGGTGTCACTTAGTCCTCATGGACCTGCTAGATCTTTAGCTCAGGGGTGGTAACTCCTGCTTCTGATGATCTACTAAAGTTAATTTTGCAACTGGCAGCAAAGCGCTGAGTTTGGTCCCCATTCAGCCTGTCTCACCTCTCTCTGCTCAGATTTGTGTTAGTGACAAGCAGCTTAGTTCAGGAAGGGAATTAAAAGAAACTGTAGATTGAAGTGATCCTTAATTATTGAGAGAGGTTTCATTCTCCTCTGATTTCCCATGAACTCATATTCTACCCATCTGTGCAATTCAATCTTTTGTCTTCTAGCCACTGCCACTGAACGGTAGATAAGTGTTTTGGATTACTGCCTTAAAATATGTCAGTCCAATGAAGTCAATGTAGTTCTCTTGTACTTACCTATAAGACATATAAGTAATTTTTGTCTCTGCTTACGTGTGACACTTTTAAAAGTGTTAGCATATTGAGATACATATTTATTTATGTTAACTTGATGATTTTGGTAGTTTATATAACTAAAAAATATAAGTATTTGACAATGTATTCTTCTTTGGCACAAGGCAAATGATAGAAAATTAAGATGGAGAAGAACTGAAATTCACCTGGGCTCTGGGGATCTTCCTTGGTCCATGCAAAGGGCTTTGTAGTCTTTTCTGACAGTAAAATTTAGATTGAAAGATGTTATATTTACTATTGTAACATGTCTAGTAGTTTGAAACTTGAATAAAAGCCTATTGTATTAAATCTGGATAAAATCACATTTTAATTTACTCTTTGCCTAAACACTAGATTCGCACACTGTCATTCAGATCAGAATCTGGGCAACTGTACATCAAAGAAATAACAGAGTATATAATTTACAGAGGTTTTTTATTTTTTATTTTCATCAGTTTGACCAGAAGGAGCATGAGTTTATCTGATCAGCTTCTGAATACTTCCATGTTTGTTTTACATTCCTAAGCTTCCTGAAGTCCTGAAACTTCATTTCTCTAAATTCTGTTTTCAGTTCATCATGAAAAACAGAGCACCAACTGGTCACTTTTTTTTCCAACAATTAATCATTTGTTCAAATCGTTAAACAGTCTGACAGTTAAAAAGTGTGTCTACTGGCTATTTTAATTTGTAAAGTTTAGCTTCCTGATCATTGTTTTTATCATGTTCTTTTTTTGTTTTGTTTTGGTTTTTTTTTTTCTGCTAGGAGTTGTTTAGAGTCCAGTATTTTCTTCTAATGAAGATTGTTCTGCACTGTAACAAGCACAGAGCTGAAGAGATTGAAATCATCTGTACTCTCAGGGTAAGAACTCAGGAACCACTGATGGTTATTTCCTATGATATCTCCTGTTGTTTGGTATTTAGTTCTGAAAGTCAAATGTGATAATAGAATGTAGAATTCTCCTATAATTTTCATTATTTTTTTTATCCATAGGTAAATTACTCTCCAAGATATTATGTCTTACTTCTTTGCTTACAAAATAACAGAACACACTAAAGTTTTCTTAGCAATTCTTTTTGCCATCCACATGTTTTATCAACAGTTATTTGAGATGCACTTCTGCACACTGATAAAAGGTTTTAATAATTTCCTAACTCTGATCCTTGCAACATCTCTGTGGATATGCAATCTGTAGATGGCAATTTTCCTGGTTTTGGGAACTGTCAGTCTGCTATTGCTGCTTTTAATTTGTAGTACATTTATATTGCTAATGTGAAATTCTTAATCATAAAATAATAATTGTAAAAAATCAAACAGTTATAAAGCTCTGAGAAAATTATATGCACTTAGTTATCATTATCAAATAACCAGTAATAGCATCAAGGAATTAATTTAAATAGCTGTCATGCTGAAACGATGCTTTTCATGTAATTGTTTCTGGACAGAGTTCAGACAAAGTTCTTCCTTGTCTCAACACAAAAAAATTATAGTTTCAACCAGTGGGCTTAACAGTGCATCTGTACACATAGCATGCAGTTCTTTCACTGTCATATACACAAAGCTGGTACATAATTTCTTATCTGCCCCAATAAATAAATAGACCTTTGGTGTACTTTGAATACACACTGTTTGACCTCGAAGCTCTCTGTGTAAATAAGAGGACTTCTATAGGAAATATAATCATCAGTTGGAGCACAGTGAAACCATTCTAGTTTTCTAAGACCAATTTTGACATTGACTTAATCTGTTTTGCTAGGAAAATCACATCTTCTCTGGTCAAGAATGAAATAGCTATTACATTTATCTATCTATCTAATCATAGAATCACAGAATCATAGAATAGGATGGGTTGGAAAGGACCTCTGAGATCATCAAGTCCAACCCTTGATCAACTACCACCACAGTTACCTCCAGGGACGGAGAATCTACCACTTCCCTGGGCAGCCCATTCCAATGCCTGATTACCCTCTCTGTAAAGAATTTCTTCTTAACAACTAACCTAAATCTCCCCTGGCAGAGCTTAAGACCATGCCCTCTTGTCTTACTGATAGCTGCCTGGGAAAAGACACCAACCCCCCCCTGGTTACAACCTCCTTTCAGGTAGTTGTAGAGAGTGATGAGGTCTCCCCGAGCCTCCTCCAGGCTAAACAACCCCAGCTCCCTCAGCCGCTCCTCACAGGACTTGTGTTCAAGTCCCTTCACCAGCCTGGTTGCTCTTCTCTGGACCTGCTCCAGCACCTCATTATCCTTCCTGAACCGAGGGGCCCAGAAATGGACACAGTACTACAGGTGTGGCCTCACCAGCACTGAGTAGAGGGGAAGAATCACTTCCCTGGTCCTGCTGGCCACACCGTTCCTGATACAGGCCAATGCCATTGGCCTTCTTGGCCACCTGGGCACACTGCTGGCTCATATAATAGTAGACAGTCATGCAACACTGGAAAGTAGCTTAGGAGCCTCAGAAGAAAGATACAAAAATTTTATGTGTTTTTTCAAAATATCATCTAAGACAAACTCCTGCAAGAAATAACAACCATCACCAGTTTCTGAACTAGAGCCTAAAACATAACTGTTGAAGTACATCAAGTGCAGGGTGGATATTTAAAAACAAGCTTGTCACATATATCTACAAAAATCCTGAAAGAGATCTATTTACAGAAGTCTGTCTCTTTAGAGACATGAGAAATTGAATGTGTTCTACTCAATAGGTGTTAATTTTATTGCTTTAGATGATGTGGTGATTAATAGCATAAAAACAAAGTAGATAAATTGATACACATTTCTTATTGCAGCTTTATCATTTTTTGATATTGTTGAATTTCTTATTTCAAAACGTTTCATAAAAGTAAGAGAAGATATTATGGACAAGTAATAATATAAATAAAACTTCTTCTAAATTTGTCAGGGATTTTTTTTCCTTCTCTCATTTTCCTCTCTAGAGCGTGCTTTTCATTACATGATTTTTGGGAAAACAGCTGTAGGTTTGGACAGATCTTGTGTTCAACACGGAATAAAGCATTTTGATTCTGTATTCAAAATCTGTCAAGTTTCTTTTATATGAATAAAAATAGATTGAAAAATATATGAGTTGAATTGGAAAGCAAAATACAAAGTTCTTTTTGCTATTCTTACACAAAATATTAATGATATTGAAGAAAACCCAAACAGTAGCTGATACTGATGAGACAGACCTGCCAAAACTTCCTTCTACATTTCTATTTCATTGTTCTACATTACTACATGTAAATGTCATCTGCTAGACAATGGCAAGTTGGAAAGTGCAAAAGGATTGGATGGAGTTAAGAAGGGACAAAAGAGATAAGGTTGATAGCAGTCAGTGAAAAAGTTTTAAATTTCTGTGTAGTGGGTTGGCCTTGGCTGGACACCAGTTGCCCACCAGGTTTCTCTATCACTCAACAGGAAAAAAACCCAAGGATAGAGATAAGGCAGTTTAATAAAGCAAAAGCAAAGGTTGCATACATGAAAGGAAAGGAAAACAAAAGATTTTATTCTCTACTTGCCATCAGCAGGCAATGCCTGGTCACTTCCCAGGCAGTTTCAGCATGCATAGTTGCTCAGGAAACCAGGCATCATAATAACGAATGCCCTGCCCACACTCTCCCTCTCCCACACCTGCCTCCTCCTTTCTATTAATTTTATTGCTGAGCAGAAAGCATATGGTATGGAATATCCCCTTTGGTCAGTTGGGCTCAGCTGTCACCTCTCAGGACTTCGCCCACCCTCAGCCTACTGGTGAGAGGGAGTATTGGAGAGACAGCAGTGATGCTGTACTGAAGCCTGTTCATCCTGACCCTATGATTTTCAGAATTTCCAATGAAGTTGAGCAATACAGTAGTGCTACTGCACAAAATGGGATCTAAATGAGGTGCCTTTTGTAGGGAGAAATACTTTACTGCAGCCACCGAAAATGTCAGTGATAGTTTCTAACAGTGAAGGGCCCAAACTGTTTAAACCAACAGATTTCTTGAGGTTTTTGCCCATTTTCCAGTCTCTCCTTTACCTGATTTTTATCAACATTTGTTTCAGTGAAACGTGTCTATCAAATGTCTGTGATGACTAACCTTTACCCCACTCAAAGTGATTATTCAATGACTTTCTAAGTGATCGGTAACCCTATCCAGGATTCTGTATGACTTCTTTCTGTGAAGTAAGAACTTGAAAGTATTTTGTATGAAACAATCATGGAATAAAATTTAAAAATGATCTGTCAAACATGAACTAGAATATACTTACAGCTTTGATCCTTATCTGCTAACTCTAGTAGTCAAGCGTGTCACCAAGTTTGGGGGCTTTTCATGAGAGGTAGTGTCTATTTTCTGTTTGCCATGAATCTGGGAGAGCTTTTCAGAATACTGGAGAGTAGGTACAGCTACATTCCTCAGTATGTTTCTCAATCTTACGATAATTTGCAATAAAGTATGAATATCATAGCAAGTATCAGTTACAGATTACCTTTTCTTCCAGTCAAATTGAATTAGTCAAGAATAGCCTCCTATCTTATTTATACTAATGTCTTCCTCCTCCTTTAGCCTTAGTACAGATAGATAGAGATCCACACCCCCCATCCCATTTAATATTTTGTAATCCTTGTTAACATATCATTTAACTCTCTGACATGTAAAAGTATTAAAGCTGAACCTGCATACTATGACAGTGCAGTTCATTTCGTAAGTGGTCTCAGATCAGGCAGACACGTTTGTATGCTTTCAGCTGTATTTCAATGAAGATTTTAGTCTCAGGACTTTTAAAATCACACAACTTTTTACTATTTGCTTTGGATGAAATACAATGGAAGAAACAAAAAGTTATGCTCAGGAGAAACATTTTTAGAATGGATTTCATTTTTTTCTGCTTTAAGTACTTTAAGACTTTTCTGAAAATGTCCCTGAGACTGTTGGCAAGCTGGAACTGTTATTCCTGAAACAACTGGTAAAACACATTATCATCGAGGTACCACTGTCCTTATAAAATGACCCTTTTATTCCTCCCAGTGATGGCATATTGTTTAGAGACTGAGTAAGAAATGAAAAGAGGGAAAAATATCTCTTGAAGCACTTTCTTCTCAGCAAAGGTTAAGTAGGACTTATGCTTTTTTTGTTGGTTTTGTTTTTTGGTTTTTGTTTTTCTCTCTCCTAAGAGCAAGACAGTGAGACTCATACAGGAGAGAGATTTCTGAATAGCTGTGAGAAGGATTCCATTTTAAATAAGGGATAAGATGATAAGAATCATTTTTGCCACTTCTGGCTTTTCTGTTTCCCTCAGAAATGAATTTTGACTTTAAAGTTGAATATAGAGGACAGTGAGCAGTTTCATTGCCTTGGGATGGGAGAAAAAGCTAGACCGTTCATTTGTGATCTGCACCAGACTGTCCTTAAGTAATCTTCCACTGCTGACACATGTTATTCCTTTTTTCTACAAGGATTCATATTTGCATTCTGGCTGATAGGCTGAAATATAACCAAAATTTCAGTCTGTAATCAGCTCTATTCAGCCAGATCCCGCTACCGGTGCATTGCTTGTTTCCTTTTACCTTCTTTGTATGTGCCTTGTTTCTTAATATCCTTTACAATACACATGCCGAGTAGCACTCAGGCTTGATTTACATGTACAAAGCATTTGTGCACAGAGGAGCAATCACAGCAAGTTTATACACAACCCATCATTAATCTGTTCAGCCGTGCATTCCCATGTTAGTGTGGAGACACATTGACTTTCCAGAATCACACGGGGCAAAATTCACTGCTGTTAAAAGGGCTTAGCACAAGTTTTCCCCTCTGTGATATGTGACTAATATTATCCACTTAACATCAGCAGGCTGCAGCTCTGAAGCTCAAGTCATTAGCATTTATAAAATACATCAAAACCCTGAAGTGAAATACATTATCTGCAGAAAAAAATGACACAAATATAAAAAAAATTATGCTACCACGTGAATTATCTTTTTTCATTAGCAATGGCATTTCTCCTGTTTCTGTGTGTCTGCCATCCTCACATTCTGTGAATGTTTTCTGATGTACAACATCTCACATACATTTTCATGTCTAATTTTCTGGAGTAAAGTCCTCAAATAAAACTAAACTGAAGTGAGAAGTGGCTATAGCTTTTAGGTTCCAGCAGCTTTTAGGAGAAGTAACATTAATTTTCTTTTGTAACTCCTCAAAAATCCCTCAAAAACAACCTCCCCTGTCATATTTTTCTGCAAGTCTTGACTTAAACTGAGAAACCTTTATCCTGATTAAAATCTTCAAAGTTGTTTTGTCTACTGAAAACAGTGGAACTCCCTGTGAAACAATGTTACTTATTATTCCTTATACGTTAAGATCGCCTCATCAACTTTCTTACTTTGCTTTGCTGTTTTAGATGCTTGTATACATTTCAACTAATGCCAAGTTGCTAGTGAGCCTTCAGCATATAAATTCCCTAAAATATCCTAAACTTGTCCACAAATGACTTCTTTTCTTAAACAAAAAGATATGGTAATCTTGTGAAACTTGAGGAACTAGTTTTTCTAAGGAATACATTACAGAGGGTAATCTGTAATTTCACCAAGATCCTGAATGCAAGGAAGAACTTCTTTACTGTGCGTGTGACCACACACTGGAACAGATTACCCAAGAGGTTGTGGAATCTTCCTCATCCAAGAACCTTCTGAGCACAATGCTTTGTAATGTGTTCAAGGACGACCCTGTGTGAGAGAGAGGTTAGACTAGATGACCTACTATGGTCCCTTCCAACCTTAGCCATTCTGTGATCCCATGATTCTGTGATTCTGTGATCATACTTTCTTGCTACTGGACAGTACTCTTGCTCTGAGATTAACAATTCAATTTTCGTAAACTTCAATTAATTATTTTAAATAGTATTATTCCAGAGTGTTTAAATACAGTTTTTTAATTGTCATAATTTTTTTGACTGTACTAACAAAAATAATTTTAATCTGTAGCTCAGCCACAGAGGAATCAGTAAGCAGCAGATTTTTGCTGAAGTCTATTTAAACAACAAAAATATTCTTGCCACAGATGTGAGAGAAAAACTAGTCATAATAAATTCCAGGAGCTTTAAGAGACTGACAAAATGAGTATTTAAGGATGGAATTTCAGACTATTTCTTAATATAAGACTTCTGAAGAAGCTGCATACATACATTATTATCCTTCTCACGACACAGACAATTCTTATGCAGGCTTTTGTTAAATCTTAGCTTTTCTCTAATGTTTATCTTTCACTAAAAAATGAATAAGAGAGATAAAATGGTAAAATCAGGTTAAAATAATTTTGGTTGCTCAAATTCCAGTAAGTAGTAAGGCATTTTGGAACCGATATATTGCTAAACGCAAATGTGTCTGTATTTCTTTAAGCTTTATCATGACATATTTCTTAAAAGAAATCGTATTTATTTGTTATAATTTGAACCATTTCTCTCTTGCAATTTATCCTTTAATAAAATAAATTAGGTCAGAATGTTCAAAACAGAGATCCTGACTGTTCTTAACGTAGGGATTGAGTCACAAGCTGACATAAAAACCTTCAGCACTTTGAGAGAGTAATTCAGTCACTGAAAAGCTCTGCCATCTTCATCATTCATTAGGAACTTTGAAATTGCAAGTCTGCAATTCTAATTAACAGTCACTTCAACTAACCGCTGCCATGCAGAATTTAAGTGTAGGAACTTCAGCAATGATTCTAAATCAGTTTTCTAATTTCTTTTTTGTATTTCAAGAGAAAAGATATATAAACCTGCTCGAATGGGTCAGATACCTTTTGGAAATGTCCATTTCTGTCAGTTCATTTGTAGCAAAGAGATGTTTTGTACAAGAAACTGATTTAGGTTCCCAGGATATTTTCTCTTGCATATCACAGCCTGTTGTGGTTTAGGAATGGTATTCTCCAATTCAGTACTCCCACTAGAAAGGCTATGTGTCATTTCCCTCCCCCCTCCAATGGGAGACACAAAAGGCAAAGATCACGTGTTGAGATAAGAACAATTCACTGGAAACAGCAATAAATTAAGAAAACGATAAGTAACGGAAACACTACTAATAAAGAATAAGACAAAGAAACTATTTACACAGGAAAACCCCCGACAATAAACAAATACTGGACTGTTCCTCCCACCACATTTTCTTCACTGGAAGGAACCCCTTCTCCCTGGAAATGAGACAGAGTCCCTTTCCCCTGCCTTTGGCAATGACATGAGGTGATATTGAATAACATTAGGATCCTGGCCATGCCCCCTCCTGGCTATTGCAAAAAAATTAGCCCTGTCCTGGCCAAAATCAGTACACAATCTTATCTGGGTTGCAAGCTCTGGAACAGCTCATGGTTTAGACAGTGAACTCTCATAAACAAGTGTAATATCAGATGCACAATTTAAATGCAGCTTTTTTGATTTTTAATCTTTTAATCTTTTAAAAATTGAATTGTACCCTGAAGAAAAAGTTCATGAAAAATAACATTTCTCACATTTATGTAATATTTGATTTAATGTTCCCTTTTGCCATGTAAGAGGTATTTAATGCTTTCTTTGCCTTGGTCTTCAACACGGATCAAGGGGGTCTCAGCACCCTGAGCTGGAGGACTATGACTTCAAGAATGATCAACTCCAAGTCAACCCTGAAATTGTGCAGGATCTGCTGCTCCAGATGGATCCCTACAAATCTATGAGACCTGATGGGATTCTTCCAAAGATTGGTGATGTTATCTCAAAACCTTTTTCGATGATTTTTGAGTTGTCTTGGGAATCTGGAGAGGTCCCAGCTGACTGGGAGCTGGCAAACATTGTCCTTATTTTGAGGAAGGGCAAGAAGGATGACTGCAGAAACAACAGGCCTGTCAGTCTCACTTCAGTGCCTGTTAAAGTGATGGAGGAGATTATTCTGGGAGGCACTGAAAAAGATATGAAAGACCACACTGTCATCAGTCACAGCCAGCATGGATTCATGAGAGGAAAGTCCTGCTTATCAAACCTGATTTCTTTCTACGACGAAGTAACCCACGTAGTTGATCAAGGGAAGCCAGTTGATGTA
Organism: Platyrinchus mystaceus; assembly: GCA_035041135.1. Lineage (NCBI taxonomy): Eukaryota > Metazoa > Chordata > Aves > Passeriformes > Tyrannidae > Platyrinchus > Platyrinchus mystaceus. The sequence continues at coordinate 38,605,823 of JAWWLV010000001.1, forward strand.
ACCTTTTTGGATTTCAGTAAAGCTTTCAATACTGTCTCTCACAGGATCCTTCTGGACAAAATGTCCAGCACAGAGCTGGATAAACATGTCATGTTGTGGGTGAGTATTAGACCACCAGATCAGTAATTGTTGGGTCAGAACAACCTTTGATTTTTTTCACCCAGAAGGTGGTTGAGCATGAGAACAGGCTCTCAAGGAAGTGGTCACAGCACCAAGCCAGATAGAATTCAAGAAGCATTTGGACAATGCTTTCAGGCATCTGTTGTGATTCTTGAGGTGTCCCACACAATGCTAGGACTTGGACTCAATGATCCTGAGAGGTTCCTTCCAACTGAGCATATTTTATGATTCTATGAATTTGCATATTTATTTATTTATTTGTAATAAAACATGGGGTGTGTTCTCAGAAATAATTCCTGACTAATTTCTTGGCATGATTTTCCAACTCAATGGGCTATCAAATATCTTGTTTTAAAAATGACCTCAAAATGCCAAGCCTTTTATTCCTTCAAAAAGAAAATTACCTACATTATTTTATTCTGATTTCTGTGTTTCATTAGATTGCTTTAGCTTCTGGTGTGTCCCTTCTTCCAAGGACTGCCTCTTGTATTCTTTGCTCATGTGCTCTGAGTAGCGAGTCTTGGTAATTACACCTGGTCTCAAAAGGAGGTATAAACTCACCAATAAGTCTGGCCACCAGAAGTGAAAAGAAAATAGAAGTGTCACACTCCTCTGGCAACAAGAATTACTCAAAAATGCTAAGAAAAATCCTTAACTGTTTCTAACAGCTTCCTATCCTGGTTTTGGCTGTGCTAGAATTAATTTTCTTCACAGTAGCTAATATGGGGCTGTGTTTTGGAGCTGTGCTAGAAACAGTGTTGATGAAGCAGGGATGTTCTAGTTACTGCTGAGCAGTGCTCACATGGAGTCAAGGTCTTTTCTGCTCCCCTCACCAGCAAGGAGTCTGGGGGTGCATAAGGAGTTGGGAGGGGACATAGCCAGGAGAACTGACCCCAGTTGACCACAGGGATATTTCAGACTATTTGACATCATGCTCTGCATAGAAATCTGGGGGAAGAAGGAGGTGGGGAGAGCGACATTCAGAGTGATGGTGTTTGTCTTCCTGTCAGCATTACTTGTGATGGAGTCCTGCTGGACTGGGGATGGCTCAACACCTGCCTGCCCATGGGAAGTTGTGAATGAATTACTTTTTTTTATTTACTTGCATAAGCAACTGTTACTTTACTTCTTAAATTTATCTCGATCTATGAGTTTTTTCCCATTTACCCTTCCATTCTCTCCCCCATCCCACTGGATTTTCACCCGCATCCCACTGTCTCTGTGGGGCTTAGCTAGTGGCTGAGGTTGAACAATGACTGTACCCTGCAGCATCTCCAAGAGTACTAGACACAATTGGGTAACTGTATCTTGCTGCTGATGTCTTCTGGAAGCTGAGCCCTGTCATTCCATGTCATTGTTTGATTATATCAACTGTAGAAGAGCTAAGACATTTGGTGTATCTGTTGGAGTATACATACCTACATCTTTACATAGGTATCCTTATCTAGAACTTATTCCTATGTAAACTTTCCACAGAATAAGGGATCCTACCAATTATGGGCTGCTACAACTGCCCTAACTTACCTAATATCTGTTACAACTGTACTTCAAATTATCTCAGGTTAAACATAAGCAACAAATTGCAAAAAGAGGTGTTCTGAGGACATTGGCAGACAGTGTCAGACAGTGGCTGAAATCACAAAAGAAATTATTTCACCTCTGCCAAGACAATGGTCCAGCCGAGCATGCCCAGAAGCACTGTTGTACGTATGGATTTGGAGTTTCTTCACAAAGCCTGAACTGCTCCTTAATCTCCAAGCGTCAGTGAAATGGTTTTAGTTTGTTAGGCAAACTTCTTCCCATTTTAATAATTTTTTTAAATTATTTTTTAATTTACAATCTATCCTGCAGTTTTGCCATTGAAATCATCTGCTACAGGATGACAGCTTAATTTTTCCTGTAGTTTGTCACAAAGGATTTAAAATGTTGATGCATTCTATTCTAACTGTATTAATATTGGCTCAGTTGGTGTCCATTTTACTCAGAATCTCACTGGACCATGTACCTTATGGGAAAAAAAAGTGACTGATTTTCATTAAAAAAAAAAACAAAAACAAGCAAGCAAACCAAATTTGTCTACAGAAGAGTAATTACATACAGATTTAGAGTCTGGTTCTTTGAATGCAAAGTTTGAAAATTATCCAAAGACAAATACTAGCTTATATTACAATGACATTTTAATTTTCTATTCTAAACACAAACACATCTATCACTAAATAGAGGAAAAAAAATACATAAAGATACTGTGTGAATCCTTGGCTCTAAGAAATCAATAGCAGTTTTACTCCTGACCTCACTAGGGACAAGAGTTTCAATGCAGCATTTGTAAACAGTAGCACAGGGACAGCACGGAAGGAAAATGAACTCTCGTGGTACAATAAGAATAGCTACAAGTGGAGCAGCAAGGTGTCAGCTTCCTGATAATAAGACAGATATTTACCCACCTCTTTCAATAACACCCCAGGCTTGATATTTTTGAACCTAGTTTTTAAAGGAAGCTGACAGCGCCATTTGTGCTGGGTGAGAGAAATTCTCTCAGGCAAGGATTTGAAATGAGGTTTCCATTCATAAGCAAAGGGAAGCAACTACATAAAAATTACATGAAAATAGAAGAGAAAGTGAAAACCTTATTTCTCATTCCTTTTCAAGCTTCTTGAACTTTCCAATCAGCTGCAGATAGTAGGTGTTTTGGGTCATGCTTTATTTCATACTAGTGAGTAAGAGAGAAAATGGTTTATTTTCAGCAGTGCTAAGTGGCTGTGGAGACAATTACTTCAATTGGCTCTCAGCAATGCTGTGAATCAGGCCAATTTTATAGGCTCTATATCATCTGCTTCATGTCTTGTCCAGTTCTCTAAAACTTTTTAGTTCTGTACATGGTGTTCAACAAAGGACAATAAAGCACACAGCACACAATCTCCTAAAATAGTCTGTACAATAGTGTGCTATAAGAAGGCATTCTATATATTAAGAATATAGATATGCTTCATAATGTTGCATAAGTGATTCTTCCCCTACATATAGCTTATATAGGCACTTCTAATTTTTATTAGATATCCTTTTTATGCTTACAGGAATAAAAAAAGCCATTTCATCTAGGTGCAGTTTTGAAAGGATTTTGGTAATATACTGTTTTTAAAGTTTGAAACTGATGGCTTCAGACTTTGGCTTTCAAATGTGGATCGTGGAAAAGAATAAATAAAATCATGCGTCACAATAAAGAAATCCAAAAGGAAAAGTAAAATTTAAATAAAGCCATACAATGGCTTTGATCTGTGCAGTCTAAAGGACTTGTTTCAAATCACCTGTATTTTTCAGTATGGGGACAGTCTATTCTTAACTGTCACTAAGTAAAAAATGCGTCTTTCCTAGAGGTTTCGTCTCCAATTCTAACACACTTAATTTAAAGTGATCTAATGTCACATGTTTGAGTGTTTGTTGTCAGCCAAACAAACAATATACCATACCACAGGGAATGAGATGAGTCTGGAGACAAAGGTGAAAGTGTTTCAATCTCATCATCAAGTGGTATATGGAATAAAATATTTATTGCCCACTGCTATGGATGGCTAATTAGGTCCTTTATTGCACTTAAATCTCTGTGCAGATATTCCTTACTAAATGATATTATTTTAATAATAAATTTTTTGTATGGTTGTGTTTTTTTGTTTTGTTTTGTTTTAAAATTTAATTATCTTTCCAAATATATTTATGCCTTCAAAAAATTCAAACAAACAAGGAGACACAGGCACAGACCTTTGTGTGGCAGATGAACAACAATGATTACACATAGAAAGTTGCAGCCAGAAAACTTAATCTGGAAACAAGTAAGAAAGGTTGAAACCAGACTCAACAGGGGTCAGCTGGAAATGCATTTTCTTGACAATTTTTGATGCTATTTAGATTAACTTAGAATTATATTAACTTAGAATACCTTATAATGTAAAATGAAGGCTTTTAGATAATTTCTGAAGGTTGTCAGCCTTTCACCTGTCATATCTTCCTGTCTAATTTCCCTCAGCTATTATCTTATATTTCACCATCTAAATTCTTGAAAAGCCAAAAGTCAAATAATAATCTACCTCCTGCTTATGAACTGTGTTGACAAGATTTAAATGTCATTATTTTGTCCTAAATAACTTTTTGTTTGACTCTTTTTCTTTCTGAGGTATGGCCTTATTGATTTGTCTTCTAATCTTTCATACTTAAACACGTTAAAATCCTATGGTTGGACATTTGAATACATATTTATGCACGTTACTTGTTCATCTCTCTAAATAAGTATTTGAAGACTATACTTGAACATATCACAACTATATTAAAGTAGAAAGTTAAGGTTGTCATCTACTGATGTATCTGAAGAATGTTTTAGCTCTTTGTTTTCCTTATACCTTTCTATATAACTAGTCTCAAACAAAGTTTAAATTTGTGAAAAAGAGTCAAAAAATGAACAACTTAATGAAAAAGAAGAATAAAAATCAAGAATAAGGAACTGAAATGCTTTGAGAATTATAACTGTAATGTATTTCTTGTTGCCATGGTTCTTTATTTCTCTTGTGGATAATTTTTAACCTTTGAGGACACCAAATTATTGGGAATGCAGATTTCTTTTGAATTAGAGCAATCAAAATCCCTAAAACATGGGAGCTATAACCTAAAAGATACCAACATTAGTACATCATAAGGCCTTTGAAGAATCCCATGGGTAAACTATTATAACAATATTTTGCCCATTCAGAGAGTTAACCTGGCATAAATCTTTTTCTATTCCAATGTTTTACTCACCATAGCATCCATTTTTTTTTCCCAGAGGAAGACTGACTACATGGCATAGCTGCATTTCAAAATCAAAATATGTCCTGGTCCAGAACAATACATCCTTCAGAGAGTAAGACTTCAAAAGACCTGGAACGCACTGTTTCTCCTGTTTGCATGTTGGCAAATCTGCTCCTCCAAAGTGCACACACATCCATGAAAGGAATCCTAAGGGGCAAACAGCCTGAACATCTGCAGCAGTGTGCAGAGGGAATATGCTGCTAGCCATAACATTTTAATTCTTTAGCCTCTCAAATCAGGGAGCTGCTGACTCTGGCCAGCTAAAGTCAGGTCCCAAGGAGTACAGATTTTTTAAGAGTGGCAATCAGTGCTGAGAGGCAGGTACCTTCAGTCTGAGGAACTGCCAGTGAGAGCACTGATGTATTGTGTGCGTGCATCTAATATCCAATATGGCTAAGAGAGCCAAGATACTTCCACGAGTCTGCATCTGTAGGTGTAGACTTTTGCGTACAGACCTGGCTGTGACTCAGAAGAAAGATGAGACTGACAAATTTGTTGGCTAACAGTCAGTCATCATGGAGCTCTTCAGCTGGAAACAGAATTGGGAATCTGTTCTGCCTGCAAGGTTGCTATGATTTTGGCTGTCACATACAGAAAGGATGCCTCCGTTTAGAATGAATGATGCTCAGTCCAAAGGACTAGGGACGTTTTAGGTGATTTGTGATTGCATTATGTTGTTGACTATTCTGAGCAGTACTTAGAAACATTCCAGCTTATATTTTGATGGAAGAGATCACCTTCTCTCTTGTGGACATATTGTTCAACTCTCTTTACTATTGGCAAAAGGTTTTTGCTCATAAAAGACAGCAGCTGGACATCAATAATTTTTTCCTTCCTGCATGCATACTCATAAAATGAGAGGTGCACTGAGGATTGTATCTGCACACATATAGAGAGCCACTAGAGGCCATCATATATCTCTCTGTATAAGCACTAATATATTTCAGTTAATGCATGAAATTAATACAGAGAAACCTGATGATGGCCACAAAAGTAGAATGACCACTGCTGAGATCTCAGAAATGGAAAGGAGAAGAGGAAAGGACAGGTTTCAATGGATATATAAAAATAATAATTAAAGTTGTTTTTTGTTTGTTTGTTTGTTTGTTTTTTAAGAGATGAAAAGGAGAGACTTATAAAATAATCTTTAAGGAATTAAGGCAGGAAGGAATGTATATGGCTTTATTAACCTACTGCTATAGCAGGAGGAGAAGCAGTTTTCCTGCATGACAAGAGAGAGTCCATTGCAATTGCTTGTGAGGAGCTGGTTGCTGAAGGAGAGTTTTTCACACATTACCTGCAAAGTCAAGTGTCTGGGTGCAATTTGGTATCCAGGTAACATTACCAGAATAATTTCTCTCCCAGAACTAAGAACTAAACATTATGGCTTTGACCTCCAAATGTATTTGATGGCTCACAGCAGGCTTCTAGTTCTTTGCATCTATTACAACATATTACCTGGCATAATTTGTCATATCTGCTTGTTTCCCAAGGAAAACATATTAAGGTACAATTAAAATGAAAACTTAAATGTAAACAAGGAACAGTATTTGTACTTTCAAATGAATGTGTAAATCCTACCATATTATAATCACACTGTCTTTGCATTTTATCCCATTAAAGTCAACATGATTGCATTTGACATTAGCAGGAAATTCATCTTTCTTTGCATTAGTACTTTCTCATCCCTGGCTAACATCTGTATTACTGTAATGCCTTGGAGTCATCTTCTATGGACAGAGTTTCCACTATGCCAGGCATGAACATGATCTAATCATTAGACTGTAAATATGAATATGTTTGCCTGACTTCCTTCACTGACTGTATAATTGTAATTCTCCTTCTCTAATAAAAAAGTGTTGTATCAGACTTATGCTTTGGAATCACCCTTTACTCTCATGAAACCCCACGTGGAATACCACCTTTATCTGTGGCCCCAGCATACAAAGGAGGTCAACTTGGTGGAGCAAATCCAGAGAAGGACCACGAAGATGATCAGGGGTCTGAAGCCCCTCTCCTACGGAGATAGACTGAGAGAGCTGGAGTTGTTCAACCTGGAGAAGGCACAGAGGAAACCTTAAAGCACCTTCCAGTACCTAAAGAGGGTTACAAGAAGTTGGACAGGAACTTTATACAAGGGCATATGTGATGGGATACGCGGGAATGGCTTTAAACCAAAAGAGGAAAAGTTTTGATTTGATATTAGGAAGAAGTTTTCACTATGAGGGTGGTAAGACACTGGCACAGGTTTCCCAGAGAAGCTGTGGATTCTCTGTCCCTGGAAGTGTTCAAGGCCAGGCTGGATGGGACTTTGAACAACCTGGTCTAGTAGATGGAAGGTGTTCCTGCCAATAGTGGGAGGGTTTGAACTACATGATCTTTAAAGGTCCCTTTCGACCAAAACCATTCAGTGTTCTTGTGAATCATCTTTGACATCCTTAATGTTTTTTTCTTTATTTTTTTTTCCTGTAAAGAAGAATTCTCCCATAAGAAGACAAAGATTAGGGAAGCCCAGCTGGGTTTTCTCAGCAGCAATTTATGAGTTGTAGCACTCAGTCTTTCAGAAGAGCTCATGACAATGACTGTTCTTACCTTACACAAGATGTATCTCAAAAATTGTCCTTGTTTTGTGGTCCTCCATTTCCAGAACAAAGGGGAATAATAAGAAATATGTTTGTGGTTTTTTCCTTATAGGACCAATTTGGGACAAAAATATTTTCCCATTGAAAAAAATAAGTTTCTTTCAAGCAAAAAATGTCTATTTATATGAGCTGGCTAGATACATAGAAGATTGTAATTAATGTTCAAAGATGTTAAATTCAAGTGATACTCTGTACTGAGAAGCAGGGAGCACCAATTTCTACAGTTGTGCTAATGCAAGGGCACCTTCTCCCATTCAGTGTCAGTTCATATCTCCTTCCATGAGTATATTAGAGCATCTGTAGCTTACTCTGTGATTACTGTGATGTTTCAATAAATATAATGATGACTGAGATGTTTCTAACTATTTAGTTAGTCTAGGTATTTAGTCCTATTAGTGCTTGTATTGATTTGAACTAAATTTATTATTTGGCTTTTAAAAAAGAAATTAAAAAATCCAAGTAGGTATAATGATGTAAGTATAGTTTTGATTCTTTAACTTATCAGGAGTTTCACTGTGCTCCTTACTAACTAACTATAAATTGATCCACCTCGGAAATCCAGGTTGTGGAGTCTTGACTCATATCAGAGAGATATTTCTTACCACACAACTTGTGGTGACATTACTAGCACTACTCATATGAGTCACTTCTCAGTGTTGGAAGAGGGCACTGCTCTTCAGTATGAATAAGACTGCCATAATATGAAACCAAGTCCTGTTCATGTTTTTCACAATGCCATGTAGCAGCATTAAGATATTTTTTTCTGAATTCCTTCTAAAGCCAATTTTAATTTGTTTCATTCTCTGCAGACACATATGAAGTCTCTAGCAGAACAGAGTGCTTCACAGGATCAGTGATTTGGTCTGGTACTGGCATCTTTCACGACCAGGGTGCTCAGAGTCCCATGCAACATAGTCTTGCACGCTTCCAAGGATGGGGCATCCACAACATCTCTAGGCAACCTCTGCCAGTGCCTCACACCGTCATTATGAAGAATTTCTTTCCTTAATCTAAACCTACCCTCTTTTCAGTTTAAAGCTATTCCCCCTTGTCGTATCACTATATGTCCTTGTCTAAAGTCCCTCTCCAGTTTTCTTGTAGGTCCCCTTTAAGTACTTGAAAGTACCTAAAGGTGGCCTACAAGGTCCTAGAAAGTCTCATCTAGCTCTGGGAAAACTAGGAGGTCTCTCCAGAGCCTTTTCCAGGTCTTTATCGTATGTTGAGTCAATTTTCCTACTACTCCATGCACTAGCTATACACACCAATATTAATCCAAGTTATGGCTCTGAAGAAGTTTGCAGTATCATGGTCTCACTGATGACTAGGCATCATCACAGTTAAATCTTTGAGACACACACTTGCTCTGCTTGCTCCTTGCTGTGTATACAGGGTTCAGCCTAGTTCTTAGTTCCTCAAAGTCTATTTTCAAATGCTTCCTGCACTCTCTTTGTGTTGTGAAAATATTACCTGCACAGGAATACGGGCTGGGAAAATTTAGCCTTACAATCCATCCTTGCCACTCACAAAAGGAACAGCTTGCTTACAAATTGCCCTCTGGATACAGTGATACCAGCTTGGAAGGCAACTTCTAGTTGCTCCTGCCTTCTACTGGAGGTTACCACAGCTTCAATTCATTTGTCACTTTCTACTCTGTTTCAATTAAAAAAAGTGAAGAGGAAATAAAAATTAAAAAACAGCCAGCAGATTCCAGAACTTACCACTTAACTTTGCTGAGAAGTTTTAATTTCCTCTTAGTTACTGAGTTAGCAGACTGGAGAGGGTGGTAAAGTCTGCAAGGGGGAGTGACCAGCAAACAGCAGCTGTGAGGGCCAGTAACCTGTTTAGTCACACATCTAAAACAAGGAAAAGATATGTGAAGTTCTTACTCAGCTTGTTTCAAGGACCTCAGTGCACCCATGTGATGATAAATGTGCTCTTTAATTTTCAATGTCATGCTCAGTTCCTCCATTTGTTGTCAGGTTTAAAGAAAATTATATCCTTCTGCGCCACTGTGGCCCAGGAGTTAAACTAATAAAAATTCAGGTAAATATCTGTCCTACTCTTCCATAAAGTAAAAATGTATTAGGAATATATTTTGGTAGGCTTCTCTAATCCATTTTTCTTTTGTTTTGCTTAAAGATTAATATTTACTCATCTGTTCATTGCATTTTTCATTCTTCACTGTTTCAGATGCAGCAGAGAGTTGCTGCTTTCAACAAAAAAGTTGTTGCTTTCTTCCTTGGTTTTCATTTGAAGCTCTGTATTTAGCTTTTTTCCCCCTAATTCTTTTATTTAATGTCAATCTGTTTTGATTAAAAGACCTTTATCTTTCCTCTTGTGTGCTCATTCTGTCACTTGCTTTGTATTGGTTTGTGGTTTCCTCCTTTTTGTTCTATATCCTGGTATTATTTTAATTAGGTTGACTCAAGGTTCATAACTTAGTCCTGAAGTTAAGGATCATAGGTGGAAGTCATATTCACTTGACCTGGCCCAGGCAGCAGACATCTCATCTCTCCAGACTTCAGGAGCCTCAATTGTATTCATTGGGTTTGTAGGTTGCCTAAACGTTCTTTCAGAGTAAGCAGTGCTGTGATGCACCAAGCACTGATGGGAGCAGCCAGTGAGGAGCATTGGGCATTTCAGCAGGGTCTGAACAGGCCAACAGCTCAGGCCAGAGCTGATGGGTGTGTTTGGTGAAGAGTTCTGAAAGTAACTTGCCAAAAGTGGCTTGGGAAATTGCTTAGGAGATCAAAAAGCAGAATTTTATATCTATCTCAGCCTGAAGGCTTGCAGCTCATTATTCTTGCCTCCTATGAATATCTATTCTATGCTTCAGGAGGAGAATTTTTTTTCCAAAATTTCCAGCCCATGTCAGCTGCTTCTCTTTACACAGAGACTGTGTAAACTCTGAGTTTGTTGTTTGAGGTTTTTTTTGGGGTGGGGAGGGGCAGTTGTGTTATTTCCTATTTTCAAAAACAGATCACTGTTCAAAGGAGTTACCAATTCTCCAATTTTTTCCTTTTATCTCTAGCCCTAGCAAGACATGTCTCTTAATACAAGAAGACCTATGGCAAATGAAGCATGGCTGTTGAATTTGGTGAAGAAGAGAAGGATTATGAATAATTCTGAATACATCTCCTATAAGTTAGAAAGAAAGCATTGCCAAATATTTTTATTTGCCAAGGACTGATTTTTTTTTTTTTTGTTAAAATAATACCAGGATATCTGGAGGCTGTAGCGTTGTGAGTATTGGTCTATTTATTCTCCAAAATAACAATTGATAGGACAAGAGAAAATAGGCTCAAGTTGCACCAGCAGAGGTTTAGATGGGATATTAGGAAAAATTTCTTCCCTGAAAGGGTTGTCAAGAACTGGAACAGGCTGTCCAGAGAAGTGCTTGAGTCACCATCCCTAGAGGGATTTAAAAGATGTGTGTGCAGATGTAGCACATGGTTTAATGGTGTACTTGACAGTGCTGGGTTAACGGTTGGACTTGATGATCTTAAAGGTCTTTTTCAACCTAAATAATCTATAATTCTATATTTTCTTCAGACAGAAGTATAATTTTTTGCATGGACAGAAAAAATATTTCTTCTACAGAAGAAACATGAAAAGAAACATTTTTAAGGCCACAGGGCCTTAAAACCTTAGAACCTGGTGTTCTTTCTATGTACTTTGCACCTTGTTGCGCAGAAATCTTTCTATCTGTATTAAATTTCTGGTTATGTTGTAGGGTCTTTGAGGTCAGGGCTGTTTTTTAATGGTACCTCTTTCCCTGACTTTTTTTTTTTAATACAATCATTAACCAGGTGTGTAAGACAAACTTTAGTCAGAAGGGTCAAATTTATTTAGACAACATGTTCCGGTGGAGTGAAGGACTACATCAGCACATAAAAAAAAATCAGTTTCTTACCCAAAGAATCGTGCCCAACACAATGCATAGAATAATAGAAATGCTCTTTGGAAGGGATTTCTGGAGGTCATTTGATCTGTGCATGGATCTGTGCATTGATGCATTTGGGGAAAGTCAGAATAACCATACCTGCAACAAATGGCTGTACACAGTAGCTCTGGGTTATTATCGTCTCTATTACCCAGCCAGTGGATGAATGCACTGTTTTAGAGACTATGGATAGAACTGGGCAACACAGGAAAAAAACAGGCAGGCATATCTGTCATAAGGAAATAATTGACCTGCACACTGAACTGAAAATTAAGGGCAGCATGACATCAGGCACAGAACTAGCAGTTAAAGAAGATAATTACGAAAAAGTCTTGCACAAAACTTCAAGACACTTGAAGAGATAAAATAGATGAGCAGTTGTTCAGAGCCTTGGAATGGAGAACTGGAATGGAAAATGCTGAAATGAAAAATTAAGAGGTCATAAAAGACAGATCAGTAAGGAAAGAGACATAAGCATGAAAAGATGAACAAGGACTTTATCTGGAGAGGTGAAGTCAAAATTGTAATGTTACTGCAGAGGAAGAGACAGAAGATTAACAAAGTCTTGCATCTTCAAAACAAAGAACAAAGAATATATAAAATATATAAATGATACAAATTTATTGTGCCAAATTTATCCCTGAAACCAAAGGAATTGTGAGGGGCTGAATTCATCTCAGTATGCCTAACTTATTTTATAAATAATAACTGATAATAAATTACAGTATTCATCTATCTTTTACATTTAACTCTTTTATTTTTATTGTTTTCATTGCATGCCTCTGGAGAATCCCATTCCTTAATCTGAGGACTGCTCTGATATATGGATATTGAGATTGTTTGATGTAAATTTTAAGATAATGCAGGAAAGTATATTTCAACATGGATTGCAGAAGCAATATGATTCTCTTTGCTATAAACTGGTTTAAAGGTTCAGTAACTGTGCTTGTGGGGTCTTGGTTTTAGTAAGATTTGTAGTCAAGAAATTGAAAGAATTAAATATGTTCAGTGAGAACATGTGCCACCATGCATGCAAAACTAATGTAATAACAAAATCACTCAAAAACAGAGTGATCCCGTTTTGCACTCAATTTGAGCTGGAGTGACTTATATTGGAGTCAAGGCAATGATAAATCATATGGTTCTTTCAGAAAATATGAGAAAAGTAGGTATTTATTAAAAATATTTTCTTATTGCCTGAGTAAGAAGGTTGGTAGGATATTTTATAGGCATAAGAACATGTGCCTCAAAATTACAGAAACTTCCTGGGTGACTGGTAGTATAGCTGTATCTGCACTGAGGTGTACCTGATATGATAAAACCATATCAGAGTAAAAAAACAAGAGAAAAGTCATAGAGAATAGTGATTCAGAATTTTTTGAACCTCTACTTATGTTTCTCAAGTCCAGAATTTTGTGTGCAGATTTTTTGCAGCTTGGGTTATGATTCCCTTTTTCCCACAGAAAGTGTCTTGACCCCTAACTGCTGGTTAACATCTACCACATCATTTAAGCCCTTGTAAAGGAATACTTAAATTTGAATTACTGACAGAAAAACAGATAGCTTCATGTCTGTGATTCTCTGCATACAAATAAAGTTGCTAGATGTATAAGCATATAATAATAATAGTGATAATAATAATAATAAATTGTTTTGATTCTTTGCCTAATGATGAGATATTCTGTACAGCTATCTCTGGTCCCCTGTTGCAGTTCAAAGCATGTAAACTTTGCCAAGTGTGTTACACAGTAAGTTTTGAATCCAAATCTACTGCATTTATGCAAAAGCTTTTCCAGTGTTATTCAGAAAACAAAGCAGGCAAGCATAAAGTTGCAAAAAGCTAATATTTCAGGATCTCAGACTAGATGTCAGTTCTGAGGTAATCAAAAGTAATCAAGAGCTGAGGTAGTCATAACTCAATATTAAACACTTTCATGTTCCATTAACAGTTTTACCATTTATAATAGATTGTTACATAAATCATCTTAACTCTTGAGCCTTACAACTGATTTTAACTGTTATATTGCATGAGTTCAAAAGTTCTGTTTCTGTTTTTAGTCAGACTCTTTTGTTACTCTTAATGTTGCAGCAGTACTCAGTTCAGAGAAGTACTATGACAAGAATTGCTCTGTTCCTGTACCTCCTCTATATACTTTTTTATGTCCTAACCACAAAAGAAAAAATACAGTCTTACAGTAGCAGTTCCGGAGTTAGGGAACTTGACTCATGGAGTCTTGGTGTGATCATCAGTGTCATAGTGAAAGTCTGAGGCAAACTCAGTACCAAATACACATCTTCTGACTCCTCGTCTGGTAATTTAACTTAAGTTAATAATGTAAAAGGGTAAACTGGATAGTCCATTCAAGGATTCCTTTAATTAAAATTATGTTAGAGAAAATATTTTTGACATGGGAAACGAAATCCCAACCCCCTTGTCTACCATTGAAAAGACTTAAATTCACCATTTGCCATTGTTCCCTGCATTTCAAATGGTCATCTGTGACTTCTGATACCTTTGAGTAGAGTAGCTGGGGGCTGAAATGCAGGAGGAAAGAAATATGACTATTTTAGAAGAGCAGTGGGGCAGTGCTCTTTTCTGTTATGTTAAAGCTTCACAGATTATTATTATAAAAATCAAAGCCCCATAAAAATGAGGTTAATATGCCCAGGAAGGGTAGTCTTTCTAGTTCTGGATTGCTTTAAAGATATGTCATGTAGAAATGACCAACCAGCCACTGAATAGAACTTCTTTTCTCAGACATGGCTATGAATTTTAATTGGTGTTAAGGGGAATGATTCAACTAGATTAGGTTAGTGCCAGTAAACAACTTCTAGTGAGACAACATGGGAGAAGTGCTACATTGCACTGGGGAAGTACAGGAACAGAGCAAGAATTTTGTCCCACAGTGGTATATTGACTTCTGCAAAGAGGTAAAAATGTTGAACTGCTGTTCAGATCATGTGTTTCTGAAGTGACTGCAAAATCATTATTGCTGTTTACCAGCAGTGCCTACAGGCTTCATCTGAGATTGGGATTCTCATTATTAAACAAACATATAGTGAGATGCTCTGCACTGCAGAGCTCACAGTCTAGAGAGAGACAGTGGCAGCAGGGTAAGAAAAAACATAAAAAAGTGAGATAGAAAAATATTAAAGCAGAGATTTGTAGAAACAGCACCAGAATGTGCTTGTGATTAAAAGTAAAGCTGTTGCTAGCACTTCAAATGCTTCAAGTTCTGTGAATATTCTCATTACCTGTTTTCAAACACATTTCACTTTGGGATGATATTTTCTTGCTTTATTTTTTTCTCTCCATGTGTGCACCTGTATCCAATTTCAGCTTCAAATATTCTTCACGGTGTAGCAGGCTAGTGTATTATATCTATTCCATACGTGGGTAAATGTGTAACAAAGAAAAAGGGATGAGCAAATAAATCAGCTGCTTATGTGTTGGTTATAATAATTATGTCAAACCCTTATGATAGATTTTCATATAAAAGTCTTGTAGACTCTTACACTATAAACTGCCTTAGAAGAAACTAAATGAAAGTATACAACTATGTATATGTTCAAAACTACACTTCCTATGTCCATATGCTATGGACTAAAACTCATAGGATGATCTAGGCATTTACATCCCACCTAATCTTCACTATCTAATCTCCACTAATTGATAGTCAAAAGAAAACATAATGTTTTCAAATTTCTGCTTAGTGACCATGAAGATTTACTGGTTATGAAATTCTACAGCGCCCTGGGCTCCTTTTTTCACTTTCTGACTGCTCCCAGTGCCATACCTGCTCAACTTGCTTTCTGAATGTATTCAGCTGTATGACACATATTCCCCTGGGAAATCAATAGTGTATTTGTCTGAAAACACACCCTAGACTAGCTCTGAAAGTCCTGAAATCTAAGGAAATTTCAGCCTACTCTTCAGTCCTGGTAAACTGAGCACCTTTTCTTATTATATAGATTACTTCTGCTTCTTATATATCAAATTTCTAAGCAAATATTTGTTTTCAGGTCTAATATTATCTAACTTAAACTCACCAGCTTTTTTTTCCCCAAAGCACAACACAGTTTTCATGAAATTGTCTTCACTGGTAAAAATCTACATATTTGATCCCCCAAATATCCCACATGCAGGCTGAAAATAATTCCACCATATTCAGGGCAAAAAAGCAAACAAAACCCCACCACATGTCTGCTGCTTTGGAGAAGAGTAAAATCCTATTCCTAGTAATTTAAAAGGACTATAAGACTGAGAATGACCTTCTGGATTGACAAATTTTAGCTGCTGATATTCCAGTCAGCCAAGTCATATAATCTCAATCATTAAATTATTAAACTCAGTTTGGGTCCTCTGCTTTTCTCCATAACATCGACAGAAAGGCTATCCAAAACCTTACTTTACCAATTGCTAAAAGCAGTTTGCTTTTAAACTGGTTTATAATGGGCCCTAAAAGATAGATACCTTTTTTTGGATCCACAGCTTCTCCAAAATCCTGTCTCATCTATTTAAAACTACAGGATGTTGAACTAACATTTTGGTTCTGAGGTACTTCTGTTTAAAAGAATTTCACTTAGTGCCACAATTATCCCTGT
The DNA here is from genome assembly GCA_035041135.1 of Platyrinchus mystaceus. Classification (NCBI taxonomy): domain Eukaryota; kingdom Metazoa; phylum Chordata; class Aves; order Passeriformes; family Tyrannidae; genus Platyrinchus; species Platyrinchus mystaceus. The sequence continues at coordinate 38,621,969 of JAWWLV010000001.1, forward strand.
CTTGGTGTGCTTTAATGCCAGAATGTCACTGTGTCTTAAAGGAATGGGAAAAATCATGTTACTTAACTCCCACCCTCATCTTCATTTCAAACACAACTTGCAAGAAGATTGTCAGTGTTAATCCATTGAAGGAAGTGTATTGAAAACAAATAATCTGATCAATACTGTGGTTCTCTGAGAGAGTTTACTATCTGGTTGTTTATCTTTACATTAAAATGAGCTTTACAAAACTTGAAAGCAAGATTTCCCGGCACCAAAGTCCAGGCACAAATGTCTGCTCATTTTTCCTTTTCATGAGGGAACAGTGATAGTACTGATGATAGTATATTGCCTAATGTGTCAAGAAAATCTCTTTTCTGAATACCTGCTGAGAGATGAATGAATTATTTGCTAGACTTTCAAAGCACAAATGATTTAGCTGTGCTAGCTTAAAATGGTGTTGGACAAAATAATTTATGGAGGTTATTCTCATGAAGCAGGGCAAACTATAACAACTTGTATTCGAGACTGGTATTTGTGATTTTCAGCAGCTGTTTGAACTTCTTCCACTCTGGGTAAGCAAATACCCTCTGTACCATGCAATTCTTCAGGAGCTCTGCTGTACAACCAATCATATATGTGCAGTGAAAAAGAAAGGCCAGCTAAGGAATATAGTTTTGCTCATATTTATTTTGACCCTGTCTTTCCCAGCACACAGTAGATAATGAACACATGATGGATACACCACAAATAATGATTGTAAGTGGTTTAGGAATTCAGAGATGTTCAACTAATCCCCTCACTTCCTCAGAGTAGGCTTATCTTTGTTTACTTCTACAAAGATCATTGCTGCAGTTGTATTTTTTAAGGATTAAAGCAAGCCTGACAGGTTAAGCTTTAGTTTTAGTCAAGAAGCAGCATGGAATATATAGAAAATGAAGAGAGATATTTTTCTTTGTAGAGTCAGTTCAAAAGATTACTGGGCTTCTCTTTTACAGAGCACCCATTTTGAAAGGCCTGTGTACAGATAGCCACAAGCAGACTAAAAAAAGAGACAGGAGAGGAATGCATATAGGAGGTTAAACATGGTAAAGAAAATGAGAAGGAAGTTAAAGAAAACAGAAAAATGTACTAAACATTTACAATGTGAACCACATCTATAGCATTGCTTTATAGTGTCTGCTAACAGCCAGGGACTGTACCAAAAGATCATTCTTTATCATGGAAGCTGGAGTGATGGCTTGGATTTGTGTAGTATGTTCTAGACCCACATAGTATCTGTATTTCAGATCACATATAGGCTAAATGCAAGTTTCCTTGAAGAAAACTGCTTAGAACTTCATAAAGGCTGACTGGCTTCAGCGGATGCTGAGCAGTAAGTAGCAATATCTGCTTGCTTGGGATATAGGAACAAAATGGTTTTCTGCATGTATCAGGGCAAACACCCATGTACTTATCCAAGGGACTAAGATATTATAGAGATATATCTCTTCTGCTGGTTACTCTACTATATTAGTGAACATGTGGTATCCCCAGCTAATTATAATGTTCTAATCACTGGCTCATGAAGTGTTTAATTAGGGCCACCATCCATCCCTTACACATTCAGAAAGACTGTGAGTTTTGGTAAACACTGGAGTTCTACTTCACAAGACATGACTGCTCTGTATCTTTTCTACAAGTTGTAGTGCAGGTCTGTGTTTGAAAAACCTAAATTATTTCCAGCAACCTGTCTCACAGAGGTAGGCTGGTTCACTCAGTGCACATGTCATCATAGCCTGGTAGAAGAGAAAGCACTGCGTTTATTTAGCCAGAAGGAGTAAAACCTCTTTGGGGAACATACTGGGGTTTTTTTCACAGAATCTTCATACCACTGAGACTCTGACTACGCAGTTTTAGCCCTGTCACACAGCAGCAGTCAGCTTGTGGAAAGCTACAAAAGCTCCGCAGAGATGCCTGCTTTGATAAACACCCTAGTGCTCCCTGGGCCCCTGGTCTCCCTAGATAACCAGACTGGCACCTTTTTGGAGCATGGTACTCTCTTATGTCCAAGTTCCGTCTTGCTGGAGATTAGGGCATGCAGCTGCAGGCAAGAAGACTTGGGGCATCTACATGTTTTATTCTGACTTGGAGCTGGGCACACACCCATGAAAGTGAGAAACGTTTTCAAGTCAGGTGTCTCGAAGAAATCCTACCTAGCAATGACTATCAATAGGAAACAAAGACCCACAAGGAAACCAGGAATATGTCTTGAGTGTCATGTGGTAAAGGTCAAACAAAGTGCCTTCTCCTTTTTGCAGCGATACTGTAGTACTGTTCTGATTCTTGCCACAACACACAGTCTCAGATTAACACAGCAAATGAGATCCAAGCAAGGCAGGAGAAACAAAGAGAATATCACAATCAGGTTGTGGTTGAATTATGCATTATGCATTTTTATCAATTAATATCTTTATAGAGAGCAGTTGTTCTGAGTGAGGGAATCAAGTTCCACAGCAAACAAATAAATACAGATGTTAACAAATGTTATAAGAAATGAGAGTCAGCTGCCTCAAAATTAATTAAAAAAATGTTTTTAAAAAAGGCAAATTTGAAAGCATAACTGGTAAAAGGGTTCTTCTGTTGAGCAAAGAAGGAAGGACTGTTATGTCTTTGGGATAGTAAATGAGGGGCTCAATCCTTCTACAATGTAGAAATTTTGAAAAGCGATTTGTGATTTTACTTACATTCATATTTACCCCACATAACGCTTTCATCCAAGGACTTTGACCCAGAAACCATACACTGACCTCAGTATGGCACTTAAGATTGTTAAAAGTTGAACAATAAATGTTCTTTGCAACAGATCGTGGATTACCCTATGATAGTAGGATAAAAAGTAGAACTTGCAGATGATAGTGTGCGCAGAGAACAAAAAATAATAGAGTACATTGAGATATGAATCACAGAATAAATGAATCCTAGAATGGTTTGGTTTGTAAGGATCTTTAAAGATCATCTAGTTCCAATCCCCTGCCATGGACCAGGACAGCTTCCCCTAGACCAGGTTGCTCAAAGCCCCATCCAGCCTGGCCTTGAACACTTCCAGGCATGGGTCAGCCACAACTCTGGGCCACTTGTACCAGTGCCCACTCCCTAATAGTGAAGACTTATTGCTAATATCTAATTTAAACCTACCCTCTTTTGATTTAAAGCCATTGCCCCTTGTCCTGTCACTACACACCCTTGTCAGAAGTCCCTCTCCAGCTTTTTTTTCGGTATTGGGCAACGCTTTAAGGTCTCCTCGGCACCTCCTCTTTTCCAGGCTAGACAACCCGAACTCTCATAGCCTGTCTTCATAGGAGAGGGGCTTCAGACCTCTGATCATCTTTGTGGCCCTCCTCTGGAGTTGCTCTAACAAGTCAACATCTTTCTTATATTGGGGGCCTCAGAATTGGACACAGTGCTCCAGGTGCGGTCTTGTGAGGGCAGAGCAGAGGAGCAGAATCACTTCCCTTGACCTGCTGGCCGTGCTGCTTTTGATTCAGCTCAGGATACAATTGGTTTGTTGACCAAAAAGTCATTGCATACCTCAACCTTCTCAATGTCCTAGGTAACCAGTAGGTCAGGTTTCTCAAAGCAAGCCCAATGGTCTAATTAACCAAAGCCCTGGCTGTGGCACCAGTCCTGTAAACAATTGATTTGCCAGTTTGGACCGGCCCTTTCAAACACCTTTCCTTTGACTGAGAGCACTGATGAAATACTACCCCTGCTCCAGAGCCCCTGATCACTGCCCACAGGGCTCTGTTACTCTTCTTGATTCTCCTCATACTGCCCCTGTTTCTGTCACTAGTGCCCACATGAAACAACAACTTTAAACTAGACATTTAATATACTAAAATACATTGGTATTGCACTGTACAGAAAAAGACTGTAGGTCAGGGTCTCAGATTCTGTGAATAGGCTTATTTGTAGTGATGTCTACCTAGCTTGAGGTCCTAAAGGCTACATGCTATACTGATTTACACCAGCTGAAAATCTAATCCAACATTTTCTGTCACCACATATCATTTTCCTGGGAGCATAGATTCCAAATCAAACTCCTGAGTTGCAGGCCTCCTCATTTGGATCAATCCCCTCGAAGGTGACCACAGCAAACAGAGAGCATTGTTGACAATAATTCACAGATGCCAGTGTGATTTAAAACAAACTCCAGCTGCAGCAAGCCCTTAGCTGATTTCCCTAATGAACTGTGAACCTCCAGAGTGTTTCTACTGACCTTGTATTGAATATGCTTTCAGAAGGGAAAATGCTACTGTTCAGAAGTGAAACTCATTTTACTAACTATATGAGCAGTCTGTCACTTACTGGCAGAGCTCAGACAGCTGTGACACTGAGGGTCAGGTCACACCAACCTCCTCTCAAAGAGAAAGAGGGAGAAAACCTATGGGAATTCAGAATATAAAACACATGAAATGCTCAAAGTGTGTGATGTGTCTGTTCTTGGAAATTATGGCTAAATGGTCTATCTAGACTTTGGCATTAAGGATTTCAACTCTTGAATCTTACTTCCTTTATGAAATCAAATACTTTTAGGAAAGAATGAGGGTGTCCTTACTGTGAGTACTGAGTAATTGTGACTAAATTAAACCAATTCAGAGATAACTTTTGGCACTATTACAGAAACCATATTGATGGTCGACTTTTTATTAGTTGAAATGGAAGGAAACTAATAAACAAATCTGAAACGCATTTTTCTGTTCCCTAGGTACAACAACATATCAGTAAGAATGAAGTCTATGTTTCATGGTATTGTCATGTAACAGCTGCAGGCTGAATATATTAAACTAGATAAAAACTGTATGGGAGAAACAAACCATATATCATTTAGTAGAGTTCTGCTTTTCCTTATAATTTTTAAGCTGTCTATAAAACCAGTTTCTAATTCATTTACATATTAGAAGGCCATATTCATTTTAAGACAGATTGCCACTGTTACTTGTACCATAATGGGAACAACCTGTTTTATAAGTAATGTCAATAAGAACAACAGGAATTTTCAAGGACTAAGGTATTCATTAGTAGGAACACGGATATCAGACTTTGTTTCTTTTTGGGGTAACCGTTTAACAGCAAAATACAGTTCTGTTACCGACTCCCATTTCCTATTTTTCATGTACAGTTGGCATAGGGTAGCCACTGGTATGTTCCTTCTCAACTCCATTTCTTTAGCCACTGGTATGTTCCTTCTCAACTCCATTTCTTTAGCCACTACTTCTGTTTTACAGTCTCCTTTGTCAAAGCTTTAGAAGTGAATTTTAGGAGTGCAGTAAGGTACCCAAAATCATAAGATCAATATTCTTAACAAATGTCTTCATTGCCCCTTTTTACCATGAGCAGTTTGATGCTTTCTTTATACTTTCATGTCATAAGTGATTCTTAGTTCGACACACAAGCAAAACAGTTTACTAAAACTACTCCCTGCTGTGGGCAGACAATTATACAACTGTAGTATTGTATTACCATTGCAGTGTTTGCATTACTCTAGCAATGTTCCTTGCAGTAGTGCAGTCAGTTGTAAACATAGCAAGAAAGTGATCTCTAACTAATTCTCTTTATATCCCCATATCACCAGGAGTTGTATCATCTACAGCCAGAATCTTCTTCAGCAGCCCAATTTTCCCATGTGCCAGTAGAGAAATTAATCTCTTGCCAGTATCTGTACCGTTATGGTAGAGGCAAAATGATCTAAAAAACAGGCTATGTGTTATTTGTTACCACTCTTTGTGGCCTTCTTAAGAGTTGGCTAGCCACAGAACTTGAAAAAGGCCTTAATTTATATCAGGGTTCCTATTTTAGCCACTAAATTTTTGCAACAGAAGAATTTTGTCCAAAACTGAATTGTTTCACATAACAAAGTATACTGTCTACCTGTACCCCAACTGTAATGACACACAAAGGTGGGTTCATGTTCTTAATTTACATTACAAATTTATTTTACAATTATTTGAAAAAAAAATTAAGTCACATAAACTTGTAAGCAAATAAATACAAGAGCAAATACACAAATAAGGTGTTTATTTAAAACAATTGTTTCCAAAGTTTTTGGCAGAATAGACTAAAGTATTGCTTAGTACTGAAAACTCAGATTGATAGGCAATATATTTTATAGTATAAGCAGTGTAAATTTTGCATGAAATTAAATTAAAAGAAAGAAGAAAAATAAACAAAACAACAACAATAAAACAAAAACCCCCAAACCAAAACAAAAAAACAAACCACCAAACAGAACAAAGGAACAGAGTACAAAGCTTCTCAGTCACTTTCCATGGAGAATATTTGTTTTAAAGGAAGGTTTCCCTCTCCTTACAAAAGAAAAAAATGTTTTGTCTGGGATCCAGTTTGAGTGGCATGAAGAGAAAAGTTGGACTATGTTGTATACTTAATTCTCCAATGGTAAATGACAAAGACTCCTACATAGTGAACGGAGAACAGTAGATGTCTTTGAAAGCCTCCAGAGGGAGAACCTGTCTGTTTATTTTAACACCTAAATGTGAATAGGCTGAAAATCAGCCTTTGTTCCAAAAACAAGCAAGGGAGCTAGCTTGCCTCTTCTACTGTCTCTCTATCACCCACAGGACTTTTTAACCCAGAGTTATTCTGGAGTGAGACTCCCAGAAAGAAGCAAGGTTACCTTCTAAAGAGGTGGGAGTGGTTGAAGCAGCTTGATTATGACAGATGATACTTAACAGCTGCGAGAGATTTCTAAACTTTTCAAAGGGTCACAGAAGTTTTTAAAAGAACTGAAAGAGGGAGAAAAAAACCTTTCAAAACAATGAATATTCACTGCAGTTGGCCTGAAATATGAACAAAATACACAGCTATAGAACTGAAAGTTTGGGGAAAAAAAGCAATACAATGCTTACAAAATTCACATTTGTCCTCTTTTTATGAACCTCTTATGAAGCCCTTGTCCTACATGCTGAGTGAGAAGCACTGAAAGAATTATCCCAGCATGGTTGTTTAGATGATGTTTCAAGCTTGATACTGAAATAGTTATGCTATCCTCTTAAAACATGATATAAGAAAAGAGGTATCTCATAGATAGTTGTTAATGGGGATTCATTTTTATGTGTTTCCCTTAATTTTGCCCAGCATTTTCTTCCTACAGATCTGTATTTTATCCCTTGCTGTTTTTCCAGAAAATTATCTGAAGTATCTTATTTCAATTTTTAAACCAAATTGTTTTTTAAATGTGTATTTTCCCCTGTGAGTTCTATACAAGGGAGATGCTGGGAGAATCTTGTCAGATTCCAAATACCTTTTGTTTTTCAAAGACAATCTGTTCCCTGTGTTCAGAACTGCTCTGTTTTTCTGATACTAATCATGCACTAAGTCTCACTACTGTATGGGTAAAAAGTCCCTTTTAATGGAATGAGAAATTTTAGTCAATCCTCTTTCTTAAATAAAAAGAACAAAAAGAAGTGAAAAAATCCCACCTTCCTACAGTTCTTCAAACAAGTATCTGCCTGATTCTCTGTTCTTTTATGCCTCATCTGGAGTTTCATGAAAAATTATCTTGGTCAGCAAAGCTGGTTTAGGAAACTCAGAATGCCACCTTCAGCCAATTATTCTTACCTCTGTGCTCCTGTGCAGCCTTTTGACACTGCTTAGTTATGCCAACACAGTTAATTCAGGATGTATATTGTAAATTAAATGGTCCAAGTTAAAAGCAAAAATCTAAACAAGGATCAGTGAAGTTAAATTCCATCACTGTCTATGCGGGGTTTGGGGTGCTACATGGGTGCAGCTGTTGCAGTATCACTGGCCTGCTTTGACTTGCAGATGTACTTTGGTGTTAGAATGCTACTTTGAACACTTCTGTGGCACCAGCGGTGACCCTGGCAGTTTGGCTTTTCCAATATACGTCTATTTCAGGAACTAGCTTCCATAAAAGAGAAAAATCTACTATGACAGTCAAATGGTCTCTGCTTGAGAAAATGTTTTGTTCCTTTGAAATATGTTTTACATTTCAGCAAAATTTCAATGGAACATTAAACCTTAGGAGATTCACTTAGATTGCAGAAGCTGTGCTGTCTTTATGCATGAGTGTCAAGCAATAAAGCACGTACACCCCCTGCGCATTCTCTTGGTAGGGGTCCATGGAAACTGCCGCTTTCAATTCTATCTAATGTTTACACGCTAGGCAGTCTTCCTTCAGATCTTGAGGGTTGCTTGTTCCTAATGTTCAGCCATATAGACCAATCCATCACATGCAACTGTCAGTGACATTTCTACCCCTTTTCTCGTTTTGTCATTAAAGTGAGGAAATAAACATGACACCCCTGCTTTATCCCTTCAGTTTTCCTCTGTTAAGGGATTATTCATTCACTTCTACCTGTAAAGACACAAATTCCAAATAATGCCGGTTCATTCACTTTGTACATAGAGTCTTATAATTAACCTGATCTGTATCTGAATTTACTATGCATTGGTACTTCAACATGCTCTTAGACAAAGATTTTTCTTCCATCTATGTTTCCAAAAGCATGCAGAAACAATTCTTCTTCCTCTATTCTTAGTGGCATGAAGAATATGATGAATGAAACCCTTTTTTCTCTGCTCTTTAACCTAAATGGAAAAGGTACAAGGATATTGATTTCAGCTGTAAATGGAGCCTGCTTGTAGACTACCCATTATGAAAGATATTAAAAAGTTGTGCATGTTTCCTGTACTGTTAGATCAGATGGACATTTTTAACACATTAACATTTATACCTAGATATTCCTGCAAAGCCCTCCAGGGAAGAGTTCTCTGCTAATGATACATGGCGAAAAACGAGATGCATATCTCACTCAATTTGAAGTCGGAAAAATCAAGTTTCAGAATGGATTTCAGCTAAAAAAGACCTCCTAAAATGGATCCAATTTGGAACAGATTCTGGAAGACATAGAAATGTGCCCTTCAGGGATGACATGTGGGCAAGTGTGCTGGTTTAAAAGTAAACTGGTGGGAGAAATGAAGCCAACTCAAGAGAGATTGCAAGTCAGAGATATAATTTACTAAAAAGATTACAATGAACGCAATGATACAGAGAAAAACTGGTTTTAACCCATGAAAACAGATGTACAACCCTGGGAACAGAACACAACAATGTTCGTCAACCCCTGTGCTAAGCACCACGTGGCCCCCTGGGTGCAAAGTAAAAGGGAAGGAAACCTGTTGGTCCAGATGATGGTCTCAGTTCTGTTGAAGCAACAATTACAGTCTTTTTGAGAGTGGAATTCACAGTCCTGTTGGAGTTCTGGTCCTCCTCTGGATCCAACGAGTGGTGGTAGAAGCCCCAGGTGGCAGACGTTCCATGGAGTGAGGGAAGGAGACCCTTGATCTCTCCAGTGAAGTACGAGTGTGGTCTTTTATTGGGCTCAGAGTAGGTGGGAATGCCTCTGGTACTTTCCCTGGGGTGGGGAGCTCTTCACTGGATGATTAATACTGGATCACGGGACATTTTAAGAGTCTTTGACAGCTTCTAAGCACAGGTGGATCCATGTTGGCCATCAGCAGAGATGAATATCTTCAGGCCATGTGTGTGAATTTTCCTGATGTCTCCCCAAGGGGATTTATCACAGAGTCATTTGTGTAAGGACAAAGAAACAATACCCAGCTCATAGTCTGAGGTGGCAGGTGTGCACACCCTCTGAGTCATCAGTCTTCCAGTCTTTTCACACTGGTGGATAATTCTTCCTCTAGGATAGTAGAGTACCACCCTTATGTCTTTTCCCACAGTCTAAAGTAGTAGGCATATTTGGAGAAAAGGAAAAGTGGATACCAGAGTCTTTGTGTAACCCAGGACAACACCTGGAATTGGGAAGGGCAACTTTTTAAGAATAATTTGCTACGTCATTTTTAACTGAGTGACCAGAATTGTAGAGAGTATTTTAAGTTTTAACCCCACTCTGGTTTATGGAGAAGCACAGTGACAGTTTTGTTCTGAGTTTTTCTTTTGTCATTCCTAATAATATCTTCTTTACTTTGCCATCCATTTTTCAAAGAACCACCCAATACCATTTACCATAACAGGTAATTTAAAGACCAAATTGTGTGTATGTTGTCTTTTTTCTCTTATTTGTGTTGCTTTACATTTAGTGACATTGAACTCTACTCACTCAGTTTTTTGAGATCTTTCTCCAAACCCTTACAATTACTTTCACTTTTGAATATAGTAATAATTTTGTAATCAGCAAACTTTTCCATATCACCTTTCCACAGAATATGTCTTTTGATGAACATCACAAGTCCTAGCTCAAACCATTCAGCCACATCAATTGCAGTATCATTCTACTGTGGGAACAGTATTTCTTGCCATCTTGTCATAGATCTCTCTATTCAGGAACTTGTCAAAGGCTTTTTCAAATCCAAAACTGCTGTGCCAATTACATCACAGTTAACTGCATGCTTACTGATTTTTAATGAACTCTAAAAAGATTGTGAACCACAATTTAATTTCCCTCTAGAAAAGCTGGTTTTTTATCCTATTGCTCCATGTACATTCATGTCTCTGCTAAATCTACAAACTCTTTCTAGCAATTTTCAGACTACAGAAGTCAAATATACAGACCTATAATTCCACGTCTTCCTGAATAATAAATTTATAAATCTGTAACTTTTGTCAAATTTTATTCCTTTATTAATGGTGATCTTAGTAATAAATTATATACCACAGCTAACAATTAAACAATTTACCACTTGAGCTCCTTCAGAGCTCCAGACTGAATAGCATATGGTACTGGAAATATTTTACTCTTTATTTTACTAATTTATTCTAAAACATCTTCCACTGACACTTCATTCTGAGACTGTTTTAATGAGTCACTTGTCATAGGAAAAGCTCCTTCCAATTTTCACACTACTGTAAAATATTCAGTTAGCTTCTCTGTTGTGGCCACATCTTTTCCATTCTTGTAACATCTCAATCATCTCCCTGGCAGGACAGGTAGAGAAAAACTTGTGGGTCATAATAAGAACGGGGAGATCATCCACTGATTATCATCATGGACAAAACACACTTGACTTTGGGAAAGTAAATTTAATTTATTTGTCCAACAGAGGAGGAGGATAATGAGAAATAAGAATAAATCTAAAAACACCTTCCCCCTACACCTCCCTTTCTTCCCAGGCTCAAGTTCACTGCTGACTCTTCTACCTTGATGCCCTGAGCACCACAGAGGGACACAGAAGAGGGGCTGCAGTCCATTCATCACACATTGTCTCTGCTTCTCTTTCCTCCTCATGGTTTTCCTCTGCTCCAGCATGGCATGGGGTCCTTATCATGGGATATATTCCTCCATGAAATATTCCACTGTGGGTCCCTTCCACAGGGTGCAGTCACTCAGGAACAGACTGCTTCAGTGTGGTTCCCTCCCTGGGCCACAGGTCCTGCCAGGAGCCTGCTCCAGCACAGGTTTCCCTTGGAGTCACAGCCTCCTTCATCCACCTGCTCTGTCTGGGATTCTCTGGGGGCTGCAGGTGGGTCCCTGCTCCACTGTGTACCTGCCTGGGCTGCAGGGGCACAGCTGCCTCACCATGGTCTGCACCACGGGCTGCAGGGAAATCTCTGCTCCAGCACCTATAGTACCTTCTCACCCTCCTTCTGCACTTTGATTTCTGCAGGGCTGTTCCTCTCACATACTCTCAGTCCTCTCACACCTGCAGAGCAGTTGTTTTTACCACTTCTCAAATATGTTATCCCAGAGGCGCTACCAGCATTGTTGACATCCTCAGCTTTGACCAGTGGTGGGTCCTTTCTGGAGGTGGTGGGAATTGGTTGTATCCAACAGAAGGACAACCCCATGTCTTTTTTCTCACAGAGGCCACCTTTGTATCCCCTTTTCTACTAAAATCTTGCCATATAAACCAAATACAATATATATAATAATATTAGTTTTACATATTTAGTAACCTACTCCTTTTTTGTCATCCTTTCTTACTTTTACTTTTAAAATGGAAGATCTTATGTTTTGAGGTTTTTTAATTTTCCTTGTCTGGATACAAATTCTATTTTTAGAGGATACTTTCTTCTTTAGTGATATGCTCTGCATTGAGTGTTATCATTCTGAAATTGGATCTTAGGATTATGATGAATAGTTCCATGAAAATGTCAGCTCAGTGCTCAACAGTGGTTAAAAAAGTAAATTGAATGTTAAGAACTATTAAGGAAAGAGTAGAAAAGAAAACAGAAAACATAATCATATCAGTGGAAAAAGCTGTTATCTCAAACCCTAAAAAAAGGATGTAACAGAAGCAGAAGGGGTTCACAGAAAGCCACAGAGAATAATCAAAAATATAGAAAGGCAGTCAAAGGAATTTATAAATAGCCCAGGCCTATTCAGTCTGAAAAGTGACAACTGAGGGAAGGCTTTGACAGAAATCTGTCCTATCATAAGGAAAAAGGAAAAGATAAAAAGGGACAGATGGTTCATTTTCTCTTCCAAAATGAGAATGAAAGTATCACATGCTGTTAGCAGGTGGTAGGTTTAAAGCAAAAAAAAAAAAAAAAAAAAGGGAGGTAGTTCTCTACATAATATTTAGATAGCTCTTTGTCTCCAGGTCACTTTTATTTCAGTATTCTTTACTATGTAAAAAAAGACATTGCAAGCAGTATGTGAACCACTTACAAGCACACAGCAATGATTTAATGGCTGGCTAGAGAACCGAATGGGGAGTAACAATTACTGTTTTTATGCCTGCAGGTGTTGTGATCCTCTCTGGATCCACACTCATATGATGATAGGGAAGTGTCAGTCAGCCCTGTTGTGCTTTGGCATGAGTTGATCTTTGGTGCTGCCAAAACCCAGATTATAGGCTTTTTCCATAGGTGTGAGTAGTTTCATGTAACTATTTTTCTCCTGAATCCCTGAGTTGCTAATTGTCACCTCTCACTTCAATTTGTGCATTTTACTTTTGTTAGTTTGTAAGATGTTAACTTACTTACACCCTGACATCTGAAAAACAGGTTAGTCTAAAATGAGTTAAACCCAAGTGTTGGAGGCAGCTGCATCTCCAAGGGATACACTTTGAGAGAGTTTTACTCAGGATATTTTGGATGCTAAAGGTTTGCATGCATTGAAAAAGGAACTGGACTGCTTCATGGACAAAAATATCACTTTGAGATGCTAAGACGGATTACCAGAGACCTGATTCTACTAAAAGTTTTTTTCTATTTCAAGAAGCTCCTGAGCAGTAAACCATTGTGGATGTCAGAGAATATTCACGGTATGCCTCACCATTTTGATCTTCCTTCAAAATCTGCTTGTCGTCATTGATGGAAGTGGGACATGGGGTTTGGCTGACCTTTGGTCTGGCTCAGCATGGCTGCTCTTGTGCTCTGGAAACCTTCTTTGCTCTGTCACATAACTGTGTGGTTTACTTCTTTGATGGTTTTAACATCTTTTTGCCAGAAGTTATAGATTTCTTTTGGAGTAATGCTTTTGAGCAGTGTTTTCCACGTGGGCTATTTTTTTTTTGTTTTTTTTTTTTTCATTTTAGTTGCTACTAATTTGTTTTTTTTGCAGTAGTTTCTTTTATGAAGATGATATGGTTTGAGGAAGAGGGAAAACTTTTCGATCATACTGGGATTTTGAATGAGGGAAGTTTGAAACATGCTATTTTAAGAGTGTGTCAGTGTAGCTTTAGCTATTTCATTTTGAACCATACATATTCTTG
>JAWWLV010000001.1:38645250-38711069 GCA_035041135.1 Platyrinchus mystaceus
TATTGACATCATAGCATTTTTCTCAGGTCTCTATCTGAACATGCAGTGGATTTTTGTGTTACAGTCAAGCTCAAGTATAGAAACAACTTCTGAAAAAATATGGAAGATCATAGTGTTATCATTTAAGAACAGAAGTGTTAGGAGCATAAACTGCCATGTTGCTGCTCACGCACAGAAATATATATGTGAACATCATGAAAGAGAATAATACAGATACTTTAATATCTTATATTGAAAAAATATATTTATTAAGATTTAAAATTTAAAGATATTATCTGTGAAATGTCAGAAGAAAGTCTTGCTATATTAGTTTTTGGGGGGTTATTTGTTGATTTATTTAGCTTCAGGGGGCAGTGTATTTACTTACAAGACAACAAGCAGTGTTTGTATTGCCTTTCATTTACCCATTGAAATCACGGTCCTCAGATTTAGAAAAGTAAAAATAAAATCTTAGATATGGACAGTGAAGTATTTTATGCTTATTAGAATCCAGACTTTGGTCTTTATTTTACATGTCATAATTTGTGTTAGTAGCATACTACATTATATGTCCAGGACATTAGCTGCATAGGCTTTGCTTTTTTTTCATTCAAGAATCAGCCTTGCAACTGTGCACCAGAGGTGATAGGTGTTGCACTCAGAGTGATGTTTTCAGTCCTAAAATAATTTCTGCAACAAATAATAAAACCACAGCAGTGAGATGGAATCGTTCCCCCTCTGTCCTATAATTTTGGAGCCTTAAGATTCAAATATTGTTCCTATCCATGTGGACTACTCTTGGGTCCTTTGTCTGAGGGTAATGTTTTGTCAGAGTAATGATATGGGCTGCAGGCATTAGATACAGCAAGTGGTTTTATCTTGTGTACAGCAGAAGGGTTATATACCAGAGCTGAATGTAAGACGGATTTAATTAGAAGCTGAGGGGGACTGAGGGCTTGTGACAGGAATAAATCAATGTTTTTGATCATTAGACCTTGTGCAGATTCTGCTGCTGTAATGGAAAACTAGTACATGCTATTTCCTTCAAAACCCTTGACATGACTGTGATATACTTCTCTAATGCACTGTTGGGCAGATTTCTTTGACTTTCACCATCCCCCTTTTGATCTCACTTTAGATTATTATTAAGGTATGAAAAAAAGATCATTCTTCTGGTTGCTACAGTAACATGTCCTATAACCTCCAGGCATGTGCTAGCTCTTCATCAAATGTTTATGGCAACAGCTAAATGTAAATCCACAAGGAAAAAAATGGTAGTTGTACTTCACTTAGATTACCAGACCCTCTGTGTGCCATAGAGGTGATGGACCATGTCCTCAGTCAGAGCTAGACTAATTTGTTTCAGGTGAAGATCTATTCCAATCATTTTAATTTGCCTCAACATAAACCCATGCTGCTTTAGAATGGCAGCTTCTGCCATTAATGACAGTGACAACGTTGAGGCTGAGTTCATCTGGGGCTATGGCTGATACTTTGCCCATCATTTGGATGCCACCTTCTTCTGTGGGATGTGTGTGTTAGGCTTAGGGGTAATTAGAGAGAAAATGGCTTTTTTCTCTCTTTTACAGGTAGCTGTATTGCAACTGACCACATGAAAAAACAAATCCTCTCTTCAGTCTCTAATGCTAATTATGCAAAATCAGATGCACTTTGAGAGATTAAGTGGTTGTGTGTCTCAAACTGTGTAAGCATAAATATATAACCTTGTGCTGAAAACAGCATGTGAAGTTCTGTGTCTGTGCCTGTGTGCATTGCTCTGTGAGATGAGTCTGTTCTCCCACCTGGTGCAAATAGCAGAAAATACAATTATAGAAACACTTAACTCCTCGCTACCCATGGGTGGAATATTCATGTTGTCCATTATTTAGGCCAAGCTTAAAAGAAATCAAATCTTTCCCTTTTCAGCCTTGATTCAGGTGTAATGTTCATATTCTCAAAGGTCCATTTCAATAAGTACTCACTGGTTTTAAAACCCAATTTACACACATTTTGCATTGCATATATTCTTTACAGAATATATCTTCATTCAGAATTTTTGTGGTTATATTGAAAGCTCATGGTAGTTTCCCTTTAGCGTAATTTTGTCCTCGAGTAATGAGGACTATGAAATCCTCCAGTCACACTTGTTCAAGCCAGAAGAGCCTGATTAGCAAATAATTATCAAATAATGCTGGGGTTTTTTTATGACAGAAACTGCCTTTTGTGCTCACATGCATGCCTGGTAGGCCAGATGTGAATGAACAACAAACTACAGAAAGCAGCAAAGCAGCAAATCATGAAGGTAGTCAGAGGAAACAGGCTTCCCTTGCTACGTGCTTAATACAGTATTCAACTTCTTACTGAGATACCGATATTTGCTTTCTTTCAGTGTGGGGGGGGTTTTTTTGTTTGTTTGTTTGTTTGTTTTTGTTTTTGTTTCTGTTTTTGTTTTTATTTCTTCTCTCCAGCTGACTTCTTTAAATTCGGCATCTGATTTCTGTAGGTACTTTCTTTATTTTTTGTCTTTGTGTGAATGATCCCTAACTCACCTTCATTTCAATGTTTGCCAAGAGGCAACACAAAAGTCTTGGGCTTTGTGCCAGCTCTCTCCCAGACATTCACCTACATTCTGTTGAGATAATGGAAGTATCCATAATTAGATCATTTAATGTCATGGTTTGTAACTGTTTGGTGCATTAGAAAAACAGAAATATAAGCATGTAAGATTGAATCCAAATGTAAGGAGACGTGAATTTTAACCACTTTCCTCTTGGCTTCTCTTTCACTTAACTGTGGCATTGTGATTTTGGGCTGCTATGGGAGAAGTAATATTGGACTTGTGTAATATCCTCAGTAGGCTGCTTTTAATGTTTCTGTGAAATCAAAGAAGTTCCACTGGATACATAAAACCTCCTAGAAAATCCATAAACAAAATTGTTAAAAATTTTGATTCAGGTACTTTTAGTGAAATCTTTAGTTCCAAAATATGTAACATTTTACAAATTTAGGCGAGCAGGTTTATTGCCTGTTAAAGCAGAATATAGCTTAATGTGTATTTATCACAGACCAAAAAACCCTCCGATTTTAAGAGCAAATTGAAACAAACAATCTGATTTTTGATCCCTAGGGCTGATACATTCTTTAGGAGCACAGGATCATGTCGTGGAAGTGAAAGAGAGTCACACACATAAAATAGAAAAGAAAAGCAGTTCAATAATTAGGATGCCTCAGATAAACTTCATGTTTTCTTTAAAGTACGTTTTTGTAGCTCCTTCCTTGTTCAACTATAGTTTTATATGATAGCAAATCCCCTGACTTTGATAGTTTGATTCCAGGTTATGACCTCACTGTAATCTTGCACTGAACCATTTGACTATTGATTTAAAGACATGCTGGAGTGCCTGACCAGAGACAATCATTGTGTGGAGGAAAGGGAACAGAGACCTGTCCTCCAGTGCTCTCTAATGAAAGAGGGATAAGCAGGTCTGCTCCCAAGCTAAGATCATGGCACACACAGTTTCACAGTTACTATGGCTCAGCAAAAGTATTTTAATGCATTAAACTCTGGTATCACCTTCACCAATCGCTTAAGTTCTTATAGTTAATCTCATATTCATTCCACTTAACCTTCTGTTCCTTTTCTTTTCTGGAATACATATACCTCTCCTGTATTTGAGGGGCCCTGAAGTAAGGCAACCCCCCCCAATCAAATAGATCTACTGAGAACAGCACAGAGGCTTGTAGTGTGAATGAGAACAGAACTGCTTCCAGTGTATTGCCCTCTGCTTTATGAACACTGCTCTTCATCTGCCTGCGGTGGCTATCAATGAGACTCAGGAAATGCTCTTAACTCTAGCACAATTAGACATTTAACGGAAATTAAAGATAGATAAGAAAGTGGAATCAACCCAAAAAACAGTTTGTTTTTTACACAGTGAATGCAATCCTAATAGCCTTGGAAGGAACCAGCCTTCAAACAATTCCAGAGCTATCTAAAAAAATTTGAGGAGTCATTATGCTTTCCTGTTTTTCCATCTTTAAATCAGTTGATTCAAACAAAATAATTCAACTAATGCCTTGGTATTTCAAAAGGTCATTTCTGCACCTATTAAATCTCTGATGCCATCCTGTTTGACTTTTATACAAGAACCTCTGTGTTTTTCCTCCTGCTGTCTGTTGGGAGGGTATCTGTGTAAACAACTGAAAAATGTTTCCTTTACGCTTTTCCAAATTCTTCCTTCACTTTATTACTCCAAGGAGTACTTTGAAAACACAGCAAAGTAAAAACATAAATCTCCTGGTATGGCAAGATCAGCCACATCTCACTGCTTTCTCTTTGTTCCTTGTCTGTCTACACTCATCTTTTGTTTCAGCTTCTATATTTAGATTGTGAGCTCTTGAGGCAGGGGCTGTCTTGTTTTGATCCATGTTCAGTGTCAAGTGTTAAAGTAGTGCAAATAAATAACACTAATGATGTACTGCTAAAGTATATCAGGATGCTGTGCTTCTGTACTCAGTTAATCTGGCTAGTGAGTCAGGAGATGTAGGCAGCATTGCATGTCACTGTGTGTTGCATGTTAACAGCCGTGGAATCTCTCAAGTTTCACATCAATTTACTAGTCTGCAAAGCTCTTTCTGAGTTAACAAGTCTGTGGTTCTTCTTAATGCACTGTGGAGGTAAAAGCAGCTTGTACACAGCTATATAAAATGCCCAGAGGTGGTAATTTACTTTTTAGCAATGTCAAGTTTTTTTCAGAAACATGTTTTTAAACACCCTTTGAAAGAGAGGCAAAGACATGCAGACAGTACCTGCTAATTTGTTTAATTTTACCAAAGTGAATTCTAGGAAAATATGTGAGGTACTGGTATTTGGTTCTAGTTTGGAAGCTTAAAGATAATTATGTGAGGAGGAGATAATTTGCCACTTGAGTTTAATAATAATATCAAATGCATAATTTGTAACTCAAACTTTTGTTTTAATCCTATTACGTCACTGATTGTTTCCATATTATGTTCTGCATGGTTTTTTAAAAAGCAAAACCTAAACATATAAATATTGCATTTTTTCATGATTTTAATGTAATTTATTGTTATTTTTACTTCATTATTTGTATGCTTTACAAAATGATTCTCAAGACATACAGAAACTGTTATACCTTTATAGCTTGCTATGTTTCTGTTAATAATATATATTCTTTATTATCGGTTCTTAGCATAAATATTCTCCTTACCATTTTAGAAAATATTTTTTCAAATATATTCGCATATTTTCCCAGTTGTTTCTCAGTATACCAAAACTATTTTCGGTTGCTGATAATTAGCATCTGTAGGGTCTTGAAGTCAATAGTAAATTTTCTGTTGTTTTTAAAGGGCTTCAGGATGGAATTTTACCTGAGAAAAAAGCATATCACCTCATCTACAAGGATGTTAGAAATAGTGATTTAAAGTGATTGTTTTCCAATGTATTTTCCCCACTTTTTCATCCCTAATAATTTTAATATATCCATATATTTTATTTTATAACAATGCAACGTTCTTTTCTGGGGTTTTTGTGGGTGTTTTCTTGTTCGTTTTTTTTTTTTTTGGGGGGGAAGGGTTTCTTTTCTGAAGAGGAATAAAACAGAGAATTCAATATTTTAAACATTCTGTATAATTGTATCCCCTTACTTAATTCATTAATAGTCTCATTCTCTTCTTAATACTTCTTTTAACACTGGTATCTCCATAAAAGTTTTTCCTGTATTAGAAAGAAATGACTGCCACAGAAAAGTATCAAACATGTGGAAGTATTACAGAATGAGACAACTGAAATGTACTGTTCAGTGATAAGGTTAGTTGTCAGCCTCTTACACTACTCTTACACTATTATTTTTAATCTCTATCTGGCTGAAAATGGATATTTGCCAAATTTCAGCCCTGTGTCATTGTGGATAATCTCTAAAATAGAACATCTTTATTCTTTGTGATTAAACTTGTGAACTCAGTTGCATACAGAATTTTTAAAGGAATGCTCAAAATAGTACAGTTTATAAAGCCAATACAAGTTTTGGTTCCGGTCTAATTACAACAGTAGATCTTCACGGGATTTCTAAACAGTTTAATGAGAAGCTTTTATCAGCAACTTTTTACAATTCATATCAAGTCCACTAGTCTGCAGTCCCACTCTGTCAGTAAGTAAATGTCTGGCCTGCTCAGTTAGCAAGGCACTTTAAACCATAACCGATCCTATGCTGTAGAATATCATGTAACAGAGAGGAATTTTCAGGCTGCAACTTATCACTGCAGAAAATAATTTTTTTTTACAGAACTTAAAATTGTTGGATGAAAAAGAGGAGACTGATTTTTTATTGTTATTATTTTCTGTCGGGGAAATACTATACTTACTAAGTCTAGGTCAAACTTGACCATTCAGATGAATAGAGCTCTCTTACTTCACAGAATCATACAACAATAAAGGTTGGAGAAGACCTTTAAGATCATCAAGTCTGACTGTTAGCCAGCTCCACCACTAAACTATGTCCCCAAGTGCCACATCTACATGTCTTATAAATGCCTTCAGGGATGGTGACTCAAGCACTTCCCTGGGCAGCCTGTTCTAGCAGTTGACAACATTTTTGGTGAAGAAATTTTTCCTAATATCCAATCTAAACCTTCCATGCATGTCAGGTACCAGGTGAATGTCTGAAAGGGAAGAAAAATTGCATGTGAATGCCTGTCTGGATGTTATTTCTTGCAAGTTCTAAACTGATGTGCATTCCCAATCTGTATGAGTTGGAGCTCAGTTTCCTCTGATTTGCTTTAGCTAACCTACCTTACAAAAATTTCTTGTTCACAAGCTTAGATTTTTTTTTGATTCCTCTTCTGCCTCGGTAGAGGTACCACTTACCGCCTTGGGTTTACAATGTCTCTGACAAATTGCCTGCAAGTTGCACAGTGCAGTGCTGAGCCTAAAATCACCTTGTGAATCTAGCACAAACAGGTTTGCTGCTTATTTCTAGGACAAATTCTGAGAGCGACGGTGGATCTGAGACTCTTGGTTTGCTGTCTGTTTTCTGTCAAATGCGTTCTAGCAATAAGAGGCTTTGAGAGAGCTCTTGCAGCTCAGTAGAGGAGCACTCTGCAAACATTTGAGGACCTTGTTTTATTTGTGACATGTCACTGCTTGGAAACAGATGAGCCTTAATAGGCCTTGTCATTCTCTTAGGATACTTACTGTTTGGCATACCTTCTCAGATAATTATTAAAAATAGAAAAATATTAAACTGAAAGTGGTTTTACTTACTGAAATGAAAACTTTATGAAGTCCTTTACTTGGAAAAATAAGAAGTGAAATAATAGCATACTTTTAATTAACTTAGTCTGGTTTAATTTAAAGTCTATTTTCACATCTCAGTTGGACTGAAGGCTCTGAAGCCTGAGTAATTCTCCATGTGATTTTCACAGATCACACATCTGTGACCCTGTCCTTTAGAAAGGTCAATCCTTAGGCTTTGCTTTCCTCAAACAGGATCATAACTTGTAGTAAAGCTGCCAATCTTTTAAAATTCACCTCTATTCACTTCCTATAAACCCTCCATGCTTATAACTGAGCTAATCAGGGCATCACTTCTGTGCTAGCAGAATCCTGCCTGACACTGGATTTATCTTCATTAGAAAAAGATTTCCTTGTCTGTCTCTGTGGGATCTGCCTGCTGGGTGGACTCAGCTACATTCAGTGTCTAGTTGATGACAAGCAGATCTGACCTTCAATGAGAGCAGAAAATGCTAAGCGGCCTGGCTATGGCAAGATCACTTATGATCTTACTACCTTAAAACAAATTCATCCTCCTGAATTACTTGAATTTTGTTAATTGATGACTTAAGTTCATGGCATGTGGTAGAGGGTACAATGACAAACACATTATGTACAAACATATAGTGAATACAATGTTCAATACATTCCAAAGGGAATTTCATTAAATCCTTTAGCAGACATCAAGCTGGACAGAATAACTCTTCACCTGATGTGCCATTTACTAAGTAAAGCTGGTCCTAGATATCTGAAGTTCAATGAAGGGAATGCCAAATCCTGCACCCAGAGGACTGATTCCAGGCTAAAGTGCACACAGGGACTCATACGAGTCTGTAAGTCTGTGAAATTAGAGTGAGAGAATTTAACAGATTAATTAACTCGTTCACTATAAAGTAGAGATGAGTTCATCAGGTCATTATTAATCTTTAAGCAAGTTCAGGTACATGAGCTATTAAGCTTATTTGGCAGTGACAAAATTTTTGGAACATATACATTGCTGGAAATGATGGAGGGCAATGTTTCAGAAGGCACCAAGACTGAAATAAATAGTATCCAGAAGTTAGGTTTTCTTAATTATGGTTTTCTTTTATTATTATCATTTTTGTTATAATATTCTGACCAGCAGTGCAGCCTGCAGGCCTTCTTGTTCTCTCTTTAAACTAATATCTACATACTACTAATTGACAGATAAAAGATTGCAAAGCTTTTCTGCACCAAAAGGAGATTATAAAATGTAAGATAAAGGATCAGTTTATATTTTTCCTTTCTTTCTTGTCTTTACAACAGTTTTTAATCATTGTAATGTTTTTGCTGTCCCCAAGGCAAGACAGGGCAAACAAAGAGTCTGTGATATAATCTGTGGGGTAGGTGTGATTCAGCTGGGCAAAAGTGGGTCAGGTCTAGCCAGAGTACCATGAGAGAACATTAACTAAACCTTAACCCCTTTTCTAGCACTGACACATCAAACGAGCTTCAGAGTAAGAGCAAAAAAGTTATTAGCACAGTTCGAAGAATTTACAGTCTGGTGTTTCACATGATAAGAAAAATGATAGGAATAAAACCCATAAGAAGGAGAGAACATGTCTCTCACACCCCATAGCTGCGTAAGCCCTATCACAGCTGAGCTCTGAGGATAGAAGTGAGCGGATGCACCGGCAGAAATAAGCTAAAGTTTATGTAGCCTGTGGGCATGGCTGGCTGTAAGACGTAGAATTTCTACAAAATGCTGACTCGTCATGAAAAGATGTGTGACATTCCTAAACTTTGTGCTCTTGGCTAGTGTGTAAAACAATAATTCTTTCTGAGGAAGCATCATTTCGGAGAACCTACTGCAGAATTTTATCCTCAGCTTGAGTCATTGGTTATCTACTCTCCATTGCTTCTCACTCAAGGCATTAGATAAAGCCTTTTCTTGAACCTAAATAGATAACCGAAGGGCTTTAGATGACCTGACTCAGAATACAACACCTTTCATATACCATTGGGTCATCTAATGCATTTCTGAAAAAAGGAAAAAATATCCAGATCTTGCTTTAAAAAAATAGAACAAGATTAATAGGACAAATCCAGTGATGAAAAGCCAATATATAAGCCAAGATAAGAGGGGGAGATAATAGTAAACATCTGTGTAGAAAATTGAGAGTTTGGTGATTAAAGGACAGAGCATTGCACAGATGGAATATTCTATGGGAGTTCAGAGGGTAAAAAAACTCATTAGTGAAATGGATTAAGAGGTCAAGGGCAGAAGCAAACCAGTAGTGTTGACTGAAAGAACAAGAATTAGATCAGGAATGTAGTTATGCTGTTGATTCCATTACTTTTAAATATGTGTGTCTGAAACAGATTTGACACATACATGAATGCATTGAGTGAAATAAAAAAAACACTTTAACTGATGAGATACTGAGCCAAGACCTCAGCCTTCTCTTACATAGGGAACACAAAACAAGGATACAGACCTTCTCTAGCTAAGCTTATTTTATATTTTGTATTTTCAGTTGCAAAAAAGGAAAAAAAAAAAAGAAAACAGAGAGATATGAAATCTGAGAAAATATTTGGCTATCTTTTATTTGTGTATAGCTCAAGACTGACGGAAGTTTTGAAACATCTATTTAGTTCATTCTGTATTCAACTATACTTTCAAGTGATTATACGTGTGCAGTATTCCTGATTCTCTGGTGCAGCAGGATATGATACAGGCACATGATTATTTATGAAGAATTGCAGCAAGGTGAAAATTCTTAACACTAACAGTTGTACAGAACCAGTGCTATGGGGTATGGCTAAAAACATGGACAAGGTGTTCAGAGATGCACTCAGAAATGCTACCAAATACCCTTACCCTTGCTATCTCTATAATTTTTTTAATGTAAGAACACAGGAATTGTGATGTTTGAAAAGAAAGATAGGAAAAAAAATACTTTGACTTTATGATATTGAAACCTCCTGTAAAATATTTATATCTCTTCAGATATGCTCTAAGCATTTCCTAATGTACTGTATCAGTTCATTGTCTTTATACAGAAATAATTCATTGTCTTTATCCAGAAATAGTTATGGGCAATGCTCTTTTCAAAGTGCTGTAAAAATTGCAGGCTAAATGCCATTTTGGGCTGAAAGCAGAAGTTGGGAGAAAGAAATAAAAGTGTGAAAAATATGAGAGGCAACAATGAGCTGTTTAAGAATACTTGGGTGGATCCCAGAAAAGCTACAGTTACTCTGGAGAAAAAAGGTCCCACTCAATAGAAATTTCAGTGATTTGGAATGTAAAAGAGAGTAGTCACATGTCAAAAAACAACTAAAAAAGTATTAAATATTTCTCACAATAGAGGATTTATAGAAAATTAGTATGGAATACCCCAGGATACAGGACTAACTTATGTGTATTAGAAACAGTAATAACCTAAGGAGATACTTTCATATAGATTCCAGTAGAACAAGGTATATTTAAAGAAGAAGAAGAAAAAGATCTTTATCTTGATATTGAATATAGAATTATCAGTAAATGGCTGAATGTTCAACAAATGTATTGGTTCTATTTGGGAAATAAACGTATCTGAATCATGCCACATGAAGAGTTGATGAAAGTAATGAATGTGGTGATTGGCTTTTCTCAGGCTAAACACTTACAACCGTGGTCATGTAATTTATGACTAACAGGTTTAAAGGATATGGCTAAGGATCTCTCTGGGCTGTTAATGTTGATTTTTCAATAAGCCTTGAAATGCTGAAAAAGCTCCAACATCTGAAAGAAGCTAACGTTTCACAATTTATTTTAAAGCGGGTAAATTGGTCAACTTTTCTCAGTTACAGGCTGGTCTTCAGAATGTGAGTCCTCAGCAAAATAGGGATAAATCTGCTATGCAAAAAAACTATTAAAAAGTTAAAGAAACAGTATAATTAATGGTAATCTGGAAAACTTACAGAAAAATCTTTGGAGTAGTATGCTTAGTAGATAAAGCAAGAACAATTCATTTATTCTGTACTGATTTCTTTAAGGCTTTTGACTTGATGCTGAACATGTTTACGGAGGAATTAGAATGATATAAGAACAGCCTGCACAAGTTCAGCAAAACTGAAATTAGCTAATTCTGGGCTTTCCCTGTAGAGTTACTGTCTGTCTAGTCATCTCTTTAAGGGTTCAGTTCCTGGCATGTGCTTAGTACTGTTATCAGAGACTTGCAAGAATACAATAAATAATTCCTAGCAACATTTGCAGTGTATCTCCCTGGTCAAATTAATGAATTTTCTCTTAATTGCAATAAAATGAAATAATAAAATAGCACTGATTTTTTTTCTTCTTAAACTTTGATTTTCACAACAAACTCTCAAGATATTTCAGAGTAATTGCAATGCTTGCAGAAAACCATATTTTTTGCATCACTTTAGTAAAAGTTATTGTGAGGAGTTAGAGGCAGTTTAAGTTAAGATTGGATATGTACTCCCAGATTGTGATCAAGATGTGAAGAATATGTGTTCCTCATTCTATTTGTAAGGTGTGAATCAAGCAAGACCTTTAAAAAGTGTTGTTATTACAAATCTTCAAATTATTTTAGAAATATTTAGGCCAACAGGCTCTTTTCACATCAACCAAGTTATTGCCTATTATGTAATAGTAAGGCAAAAAGCCCAACACAATCTAACCAAAAAGTTATAAAAAAAACACATCATGCTTGATTTTTGTAGATTTGAACGCAAAATATTTTTTTAGTATAATGGCATTTCCTCACTCAGCTGTAAATATGTTTTCTTGTGGTCTAATGAAGCAGTTAATCAAGTCTGTTTACTCATCTACAGAATATATATTTCTTATATCAGCAAGTAATTTTGTACATATAATGGCATGTATTTCACATTCACTGAATAGTTACTGATATAAACAAAGATATTATGGTGGGGGTTTTGTTTTTTTTTTGGAACTACAGGTAATTTAAATTCAAATGCCTAAAATAGGAAGTGAGGGCTAAGTAGAGTTCATATATTGAAAATAGAGTGTGTAGGTCCTTCATTCTCTGTATGCAGATTTGAAAGTAACCTCTCCATATAGGTCATTAGAACTCGATTTTTGAAAATTTATGCATAATTTCACTTTTTTTTTTTAATTTCACAAAATCAAATAATGGCAATTTCAAGCTGAGAAGTTGGGGTGTGATGACAAGTGGAGAGTCAAAACGTTTTTCCTGTGAATACAGTCCCATCCTGAGTATTTTAATGCTCTCCTTTGGGTCAAAGACAACCTCATATATTTTGCATGTGAGAAAATATAAAAAGAACTGTCTTTCAAAGTTTGAACAGACAGTAAAAACAAAACAAAGCATGGGTAGGATCCTCATTGCCCTACTATGTTTTTGTAAACACCAATTATCCACATTTATAACTTGACTTGCAGTCATTTTAATTGACCCTGCTTTGAAAACAGTGTACTAAGTGGTAGGGATCCATGTAACAAAGGGAAATGACTACACAAGCAAGAGTATGGGTAGAAGATAAATTGAATTCAGTCTGTGAAGCACACAACAAAATCAAAATGGGAATATTAAGGCAGGCATTGACACAGTAGAGAAAGCTGGTTGAATTTCATTTGTCTTAGATATAGCTTTATGAAGAAAATGAGAATTTGATTGATTTAAATGAAAACTAATCTGATTCAAGGCCCATTTTAGTATAGAAAATGTACCAATTCCCAAAGAGAAAGTTCTGATAAAATATTTTTTACAGTAAAGTTATACAGAAAGCAAAAATACATTGAAATTAGGCTATTTCAAGAATCATAAGTACTATATATGTTTTATAGCCTTTCTTTCTCTAAAGATGTCTTTCTTTGCTATGGTTTTGTGTTGAGCGCAATGAGTATGTGATATATGCTATATTATATCATATTTGTAGTGGAGTGGTATTTATAGTGTGCCATAAAATTGTGAGTGAAAACTGGTTCTCAAATTCCTTGGATCTTGGTATTTCACAGGTTACTTTAAGGTTCCTGGACGAGACCTTTCAGATTTTACTTTTCTCACTCTTAAGAGTAGGCCTGTTAGTTTAAGTTCAGGTTTAAGGCAGGTGCACAGGAGAAATATGACAATGTTCTCAAGAAGTTAAACAACAAACTTTTACTGGCAAACCTTAGAAGATCAGGAACTCGGCAACTTTAAAGAAACATTTAATCAAAATAAAGTATTTTACAAAGCAGTGACTAAGCAAACTTTAACCCATCCAACTTAAAGTTACACAGATTTCTAGAAGAGGAAGTTAGGAAAAGAGAGAGAGAAAAGAAAGAGAGAGAAAGAAAGATGTAGCTACCACCTTGGTTGCAGCGTGGTCTCAGCTACTATAAAATCCAAGGCAATAGGGACACGGCACATGCATCTTTTGTACAATGGCTTTTATCTGCTCTGGCCTCTTGGGACCCTCCCCCCATGTGGGATTTTTGGTGTGCTAGTGGCTAATAGCCATTCTGGGCTGGACTAGAGGCCCCAGGGGAGAGCTGTGGAACAATGCACCATCCCACCTTGGCAGAACTTGCCCTGCCCACACGCACACACTGTAGTTGTTTTGAGTCAGTAATAATTTTTTTTTTCAGTCTCTCACATTCTGTAAATAAACAAACACTGAAAACAACCGTGGAAAAAATGCACTAGTTTTGGCTGGAATGCACTTAATTTTAGCTGGTCTGGTGCTGTGCTTTGGATTTGTGCTGGAAACAGTGTTGATGTCACAGGGATATTTTTGTTACTGCTTATCAGTGCTCACAGTCAAGGCCTTTTCTGCTCCTCACCCCACTCCATCAGTGAGGAGGTTAGAGTGCACAAGGAGTTGGGAAGGGACACAGCCAGGACAGCTGGATTTTCCTTATATGCCATCAGCAGCAGCATAGAAATCTGGGGGAAGAAGCAGAGGGAACGTTCACATTGATGGTGTTTGTCTGCCCAAGTCATTGCGAGATGTGATGGAGTCCTGATGTCCAAGGGATGGCTGAGCACCTGCCTGCCCATAGCAAGTGATGAGTTAATTCCTTGTTTTGCTTTGCTTGTGCAGGTGGCTTTTGCTTTTTATCTGTTAAACTCTCGTTATGAATTTTCTTACATTTACCCTTCTGATTCTCTTTCCTATCCCACTGTGGGGAGGAGCGAGTGAGAGGCTATGCGGAATTAGTTCTAGCTGTGGCTAAACCATGACAAAAACACATAATAACAAAAATTGGAATTTCTGTTCTAAAGCTGGCAAACTCAAATGTGCACATGAGCACATCTACAAGTACTTTGGAAGGTAGTGACAGACTGTACATAGTGCTATTGTCAGTAATGGCTGTTGCATCTGGGCAAAGGGCTTTTGGGTGCTGGAAGACACTCTTTAGTGTAAAGTCGTGGAATCATTTAGGCTGGAAAAAGCCTTTAAGATCATCAAGTCCAATTGTTAACCTAACACTACAAATTCCACCACTAAACCATATCCCTAAGTGCCACTTCTACACGTTTTGAATACGTCCAGGCGTGGTGATGCAACCACTTCCCTTAGCAGCCTCTTCCAGTGCTTGATAGTCCTCTCAGAGAAGAAATTTTTTCTATTACCCAGTCTAAAAGTTCGATTTAACAGACTTACAGAATAATTATGCAGGAAATAATATGTTCTACAAAAGTAAATCTCTGTAAATATGTCACCTGTCTATTACACACCGAGCCTAAATGTGTGGCCTGCTTCATCATTTCTGTTGTGTTACCAGCTGCATATCTGTGTTGTCTGTTGTGTTGGTCTAATATGAGACAGAGCAGATAAATTTGAGACAGAACCATTTCTATTACACTTTCTGTCTTGAGGAGCAGGAGGCTCCAGATTTATCTTCACTTGATGTTTTTACTCTACCACACTGACACTCTTGGTGACAGAATGCTCACAAGAGAACAGTGGAGAAAATGTGATTAAAAATTGGCTCATTTATTGTAATTTTAATACTCTGAGGGATGCAACATGTTAATGCTTAAATATTTCTTACATATATATATCTGGTTGACCACCTGGGCAGTATTATCTAAGAGGATGTGGGGGAAAATAGAGACATTCCTTGTTTTGTTTTTAGACTGAATTGGTAGTGTAAAATTTAGCTGCACGTTCTTTTCTTAGAACTTCACCAGATGTTACTACAAAGCATTTTGACACGGGTATAAATTACTCACAGGGTGCAGAGTCTGTGTCATGAGGTGACAGACAGTGTAAAAACAGAGGGAGTGAGGGAGAGTAGTAGAGTCTGTGGCTGTAGATGAGACCAGGCCTCTTTCCTCTTGTGTCCATTTGGTAAAACAAATAAATTGTCTGGTTCTAAGGGAGAAATGACAAAGGACTCATAAATGGGAAAAACTGACCTTGAGAGTGTCATACAAGCCCTAACACTAAAGTACATACTAGCATGAAAAAATCTATTTTTTCACTTTGAAAGGCTTTTGAAAGTAATTAATTTTTTATATGTTTATATATTAGAAAAAATTACTTTTATTGCTACCAGAACTTTGCCAAACAAGTCTCTAGTGATCTTTCTCCTTTTTTTTTTAAGAAATATTTGATGAAAAACATAAAAAGGCAAGCTGATATTTTTCTCTCAGATTCAATTGCAGAGCATCAGGGAGACTACAGTGTTCTGCCTAAAACTACTGCCATTACTATTCCCTGAAAGTAACAGCCACTGCAGATTTACAGCTTGATTGCCATTTAGAAATGTCAGTAGAGTAAAGCCAGTATGGTTGAACCAACCAAAGCAGAGGCCAGGATAAACTATTTGCCATTTGTTCTTTTTTTTCTACCTTGTCCCAGGGCAGAGGTAATTTGCCACCAACCTGTTGGGGCTGTTGTAAGTAAGAAATGAGTGGTGGACACTGAGTGAAGTATCATACTATCTAAATAGTTACTGAAGCTTCCCAAAGTTTAAGAATACCTAGAAGTTTTCCGATAGGATTCTCAGCTTCCCTGAGTCACAGTGTCAGAGAGGTCAAAGGACTCATGTAATTTTTAAGTTCCAGCTTATTTCCAACAGACAGAAAAATCATTCATTACTTTCTTCCGTGAGCTGCAGGAGCAATGCCATCATTTGTATCTCATTTTCTTGAGTATCACAGCGTTACTCACAATACAGGAGTGCATTTCTAAGCCACAGAAATAACATTCTCTTCAATTTCAGCAATTGTGTGAAGACTGTGTTTTAAGTTTTTGATCCCTATAGGACTTCATCTCATGTTGAGAATTCAATCTCTGATTAATGTCTGCATTCTTTGCTAATCACTCTGAATAATTTTTTTAGTGATCAGTCCCCTGAAGAAGAATGAGGCACCAGAGAGATCAAACATGAATGTGGCTCTGTCATTAATTACACTCTGTCAGGTTCTGATGTCTAAATGAAAACATGATACCATTTAAAATCCAATGTAGTTTTTTTTCCCCAAAACTTTTATGCTTACTTCTGGTCCTTTATTTTGTGGAACTGGGAGATGTTAAAGGATAATCAGTTCAATGCGGGCACCTATTAAAGTAATACTTCATCAAAAAAGACCAACAAACCCAAACCTAAAAATCAGAGAAATCCTGAAAGTTTTTGTTGTGTATATCCACTCTTGTTTTTATATGAGTAACTGCTTTAGGCCCAGGGAGCTTAACATTTAAAGGCCTCAGTAAGACTTACTCAAGAAAACTGTTTATATTTAACTACCTTGTTAGATGAGAGATATTCTGAAAGGAAAAGATGCTCAAGTAGTGTAAATCAGCATAACTTTCAATTTTGCTGATGAAATCCTACAATGATTTGCAGGAATGGGTGTTTGTTTGGGTTTTGCTGTTGCTGCTGATAACAGTCTTTGCCTAAACAAGGAATATAACACATTGTAAAAGGTAGTAAGTACCACAGACCCATAATATGTTCAATCCAGATCTTTTAAATCAAAACTGATGAGTCCAGCTTCTACTTATCACTAAAGGTGGCCTCCATATCACCTAATATTAATAACATAGCTATCTAACCTTATCTGTCTAAAAGCTGTCAAGTCTAAACTAGTCATCAAAGCTCTCTTTGTGGCAAATGGAAAGGAGTGGCTTCATCTATAGGGTGATTCCTGTCAGCCTAAGACAAATATTTAAGGTAGAAACATGGAATAATGTAAGGTGGAAGACAGGTGAGATGCATCATTCTCTGGATGAGTGTCTCTTCTTTTTAGCAATAAAGGTCACTGAGAAAATCTGGATAGACTTGACCCATTGACAGATAATATTAGATATGAGAAATCTTTCCTGGCGCTGTGGTACTTGAGATATCATATTATTTTCCTGTGACTATTTGCACATCCATAAAATGGAGCATATAATGTATCCCTATAACAAAAATATGCTGCAAAATTTGAGTCATGGTAAGTCTTTATGACCCTTGAGTAAAAGGCAGCATAGGGATTGTAAAACATATTTCTCTAAGGGCAAAAAGTGCAAATTCAATAAATTTATATTATCACCTTTTTGTAAATAACGAGGTCTTGCATGCAGCATCCCACCTTGAGCCTTGTAAACAGGTCTCAGAAAGCTGAAAAGATACACAGAAAATGTGCACCGCTAAATGAGCTTGGTGATTGTCAAGCTATTGCTATTAGAATGTAATAGGCTTGGCATCTAGGTCATGTTTTGCTCAGAAAAGAATGAGAAAGAGCTTTAAATGCACTTTTCATCTCAACAGAATGACCCCATATGAATGCAAAATTGAGTCAAGGAGAGCTGTTAATCAGAGATTAAGCTCCAACAAACAAGTTTCTTGCCAATAAATTCTGTGGTCATCTACAGTGATGTGTTCAATAGGATCATGTTTTGAATTAAAACCCAGTCCTTTCCTGTTCTGTCTCTTTTAGGTGAATGCTGACATACCACAGTTAGAAATTGTTCTAGGCATTAGGAATAAAAATGGGCAAACTCAGAACTTCGGGTACCGCAGTTTGTTCTCTTCTCATAAAATACTAATGATGAGTGGGATTACGGAGACTGTAAAGTGAGAAATGGTCCATAGGCAAAAAAGGAGTGAAGTAAAGGAGAAATTTTGATTCCTGCCTGAAGTCTCACTTCCTACCCAAATATTTGCTTATTTGTAACAAAAGGAAAAGAAAAGAGACTTCAGTCTTTCCTGGCTTTTATTATCTGATAGAATTACTACTATGGACCCAGAGAACATAGCAATCAAACCTCAAGAAGTGAAAAGGTGTTTTCTACTCAGTAGAAAGCAGGTGAGATAAAGACAAGCTGTGGCTAGGCTGTGGTGCTGATCCAGCAAAGCCTGGACCAGACCAGTTGCAGCACTGAAACTCTTGGTAATCCTTCCTCTCTGAGTCATGTAGCTCAGGTGACATTTGTTGAATGCACACAGACTGCAGGAGGACGGACATGAAGCACGTATTGATTTTTAACTTACTGGTTAATCCAAATAAGCAGTCAGGTCTAGCAGGCCAGAAAGTCCACTTTATACTCACACCCCTGAAGAGACACTGGGACACTCAACTGTTAATCAGGCAGGAAGAGTTTGTTTCTATTAGTCCTTGAAAGGATCTGATCCTTGATGTCTGAAGCTGCCATCCTAGAGACTGTTTAGCCTCCTCCCCTCCACCTCCTTCACCTTATAGGTAGCTACATCTCTCCTTATCTGCTTTTTTCCTCCAAAATCCTCAAGGTGCTAATTGTTAGCACCTCAACAATTACACTTCTATCTCTATTTTTGCTTTTCTTATCTTGTATGGATTTAGCTCATGTGCTTTGTCAACCCTTGTCACAATTTCCTTTGTAAAACTGACTCAGGATAACACAGCTGTACCAAACTAGTGCTTGATCATGGATAGCCAAAACTCCAGGTTGAGAATCGCACATTACATGATGCTGATTAAGACTGTAAATTATTGACTTACATATTTTTTTACACCCATCATGTATCTTAGAAGAAATTATGTTTTGTATATCCCTGTATCTGACTCATCATCCTTGAGAATAAATGAATTTCCTCTTGTTTTTGTTTCTAATTATTGTCTTGGGCTACTGAAAAGTGTTCCTAATGATGCATGAGGAGACACCCACAGTACTCATTTACCAACCTGATGAGAAATTTCATGGGATACAGGAGACTAAACTGAATCCCTGAAAAGAAAGGTAATCAATATCATACAATTTGAGCATGCTTTGTATATGTGCACTGGAGATTTGGTCTGACTGGAACAGCATTCCAGTAAGAAAGGTATTTTTTTAGGTGGATCAATATATGGTGTATCTGTTTGTAAGAGTATAGGTCTGCACAGATGTCCAAGGAGAATTCTTTCCAGTCCTACACAATACCTAAAAAAAACTAAAACAAAATTAACAAAATAATAAATCACTGAGGAATACTTAAAAACATACATGAAAATGAATATTAAAGATCCCCATATATATTGGCCACAACATATCTTGCTCGTTTTTTGAAAACTGTATTTAAAAGAGCACATTATTGAGAGTAATACTTAAACTTTTTTTTTATTTCAAGCACGTGCTTAAGCAAGACAGCAACTCAGTGCTGCAGGCTACACTGCGTGTTTCAGTTAAGATTGCTCGCAGCTCTCATTCTTAATACTTCCATAGACTTCTTATAAAATATTGGCATAAATTTAATAAAATTTTCTGTTTTCAGTGTTCCAGAAAACCTGCATACAAATTTGTACTTACTAAGTCAGTCAGCATTATTTTATAACTAAATTTGCACCTTCTAGTCAGTGCTTCCAGAATATCTTTTCAGCAGTCACCTGAATGACAAAAGATCTGTTCTGATTACACTTGAGGGATTCCTTGAGTTACTGTAACATCAGATAGGAGACAAACAGCTGTTTAGTCTTAACCCATTTCATCTGTGCAATAGTCGAAATTGTGGCTGTTCTGATACCATTATAATAAGACCCTTCAAACATTTCAATTTTTTGCTTCTACTGACTGGAATAATTTTTACTTCATGCAACAAGATTTTCAGCATGGTGAGAAATGGTTAGATATTGCATATTCTTTGGAAGAATAAAAAGTTCTTAAAGAATAATATATATCACATATATGATCAGTGGTCTGGTATAATTCTAGATGCTAGACTATGGTGCTTTTTCTGGCACCCATCAGTCTGTTTACCTCTATCTCTGCCTTTCTAGTGTCAGTAGCAGCTGACTCATTTTAACAACGTGGCACCAAAGGGATCCTGCCTGGAACACTTAACAAGGGCAAGGCAGAGGTCTGGGGTGTTTGGCTCCTTGTCCCTGGATCTTTCTCTGGGAGAAGAGTATTTTACTGGCTGTATATTATGCTAAGATTTTTTTTTTTTAATATATACCTTCATTTTACCAGTCAAAGTTTGCTCTACTAATGTAATTTTAATGCTCAGAGGCCTCTAATCTCATAATGTTGAGAGGCAGGTCTTCCTTTTAGTTTCCCAGCAGCATACTCTACTCTCATAATGCAGCTTTCTTTCAGCTAATGCTAAATAACCCCATTCTGTCTACCTTTTGTTTTCATCAAATTGAATCCTAGAGGGCAAACTGTAATTCACAGAATTGCAGGTAAAATGTCCCTTGAAAAACTATCTTGATGGGTGCAAAAGTAAAAGAGGCTATTCAAACTTTCTAGTGATAGAAATTTTGTGTCATGTGACAGCTTTTTTTGGAAAAGCTACTCAAGCATAGGTCATTCCTTTTTGTCTCTCTTCTCCTATTTGCTACTTTCCATGGAAACAAAAATTGATAGTGTGGGCAGAAAGAAAAGGCAGACATCTTAAATAACACTTAGGGTATTTCCTAGTTTACAGTTTCCTCCCCAAAAAATCCATAGTCTCTGACACCAAAGTTAAGTTCCTGGACTGAAGCACACTCATTCGGAATCTAAACAGGCTAAAGTAGGTACCCATACTAGGTATCTACAATGAGGTAGCATAAATATGTCTTTTAATCCTCCCAAGAATTAAAAATTGACAATCCTATGACATTTCTCATGTAGGTTTTGGAGTAAATTTCCTTTATTATTTATGTTATTAACTCAGAAGATTTAGAGAGGAGGAGCAGTAGGTGGAGAAAAGAACTTGTGTCTTGTTTCACGCCACAATATGATTCCGTGGCCCAGCTCATGCAGAATTGTCAATGATGGTATTGACACTGGCCATCTAAGCAGATCAGCTACTTGTGATGTTAGAGCATTCAGTGATATTGTCAAATACCACTTAGGCCATTGATTAATATTAATCATTAGCATTTGAAATGATGATTCAGAGCACTGTTTGATCCAACCTAGCTAGATATAAATGGAAAATGGCAAATGGTTGACTCTAGGGATTGCAGAACTGTGAATGAGGAACCCTGAGGAAACTTTGACATGGCGTTTCAGAGAGGTAATTGCTTTTTTCTTGTTTCCACTGTATTTGCCATATTTTTTCATAAACAAAATCTGATGAAAGAGAGAGTTGTAAAATGTTCTGATGAGTAAAGAAAATACTTTCCAGTGAGAAATCAGTATACATAACTTATCAAAAGTAGATTGAGCAGTGCCTTGATTAAGGTGTATAAAGATCTTTGGGGAGGAAAATAGCAGATACTAACTGGAAAAAAGATATTTCAAGAATGAAAACTGTTGGAAGTTAAAGCTCGAACAATTCAAATGAGAAATATGACACAGATTTTTAGCTATGGGATAATCAAGCACTTGCAGGGATGTAGAGGACGAAAATTGCAAGCAGTGATGAATTTCTTTGTTTCTTTCATCTTCTAATGGAACTGCATATCTGTCTAGTAAACATGCTTTAGATAAACTCACATAAATAGACTCAAAACACTGTAACTTTGTAAACTATATGGTCTGTTTAAAATTGAGGAGATTAAAGCAGGTTTGCTTTAAAGATTTGTTTTAAAGGAGATTTGCTTCTGGTTTTAACTGATGACTGATCACTTTCTAGGCAAGGGCTGGCCAACTTCTATGTGTTTACACTTCCTTATAGAAAGCTGGGGCTCAGATCAATATAACTACATTTGCAGAGCCGTAACTGGCTTAATAAATCCTTTCAGTCTGCATTGGAGTCTGCCCTTTCCCATTTTCCAGTACCCACAATACCCAATTTGTTTGGCTTATCAATCAGACTGCACACTCAGGGAAGAAATAAAAGTGTTCTTTGGTCCAGTCCTAGCATGCTGAGGTCCATGGGCTGGTTATCCCTCCTCCAGACTGCACAGATTGCCTCTGTGTGCTTTGTTTCCAGATGGCTTTTGCAAAGGGCAGAATTCCTTCTGGTATTAATCTCAGTCTAGGACTGCAAGTGGCTCTAGAGATTTGATTTTCTCCATCAATATGAAGTGTACCATAAGACATAAATCAAGCTTACCATCATTTATTGATTTTGCTCACTACTTTGTTTTGCCTCTTTATAATTGTCTTAGTGCATATTTCTTAGTCTTTGTTTCAAAAGTGAGAATGTTCCATAAACCCCTATATTTCTCTGTGCATGACCACTTTGACAGTAACACTGACACAAAAGGGCTGGGGCCCAGTGTGCTAGACAGGATTATGGTTGAAAGAGAGATTTAAGATTTTAAATGCAGGACAGATAAAGGGGGAACTGGGAACACTGAGATCAGGTGACAGGAAAATACTACTCCTTCAAACTGCTGTTCTTTCTATGTATCTCTCTGTCTTAGATTTTCAGTGGCATTTCCAAGGTATGTAAATAGTAAAAAAAAAAAGGTTTTCTCTCAATTGGATTATAATTGTATTAATAATTTACATCCTTGAACCCATGGTGTATTACTCTTTGCTTGTCCTTAATCTTTTTCAGCTTGAGATAAACAGGACTGTTGTCAGCAACTACAATGGGAATTGGGGACACTGGACCTCTTCCCATCTGTGTTTCTAAGGTGTATTCCTGGTGGTTGTTAACATGTAAGTCAGGGAAAATAACTTGCTGTTAAACCTCAGAAGTGTCCCTTTTCAATGTAACTTCCAGCAGACCTTCCTGAACTCTACAAGTGGTAATCAGTGTGACTCACAGACCTAGTCAGACCCAAAGTAGGGGAAGGTCATCTACTCTATCCCTCTGTCCCAAAGCAAAATTAGCAGTACCTGTATCACTCCTTGCACATGTACATATAAAAAGACTTTAGAGAGCTTCAGTGATGGGAACTGCATATCTGATCATGGCAGTCTGTTTCTGTCCTCAGTATTTATGAGGTTTCCTCAGATGTCTATTCCAATCTTTCTCATTGCAGTTTAAACCTATTAATTTTTGCCCTATCCTCCCTGGACATGGAGAACAGATTGTTTCTGCTTCTCTTCAGAAGCTGTTCCAATAAGTGAAGGCTGTATCATACCTGGCTCAATGTTCTTTATTGTCAGCTAAAAAAGTCCAGTTGTTTTATTTTATATATTTCTGATTCTCATTGTTCTTTCTCCCCCTGCCCCCCTCCCCTAGCTTTAAGTGTAAATACAATGGAATGCATACCACAGTCCCATTGTACAATGCAAAATTCATTGCTACTTGGGTTCTCCACCTTGTTAGTATTTCCCTTGTCCTGTCTGAGTTCCCATTATTAGCTTCTCTGTATTAATTTCTTCATTGATCTTGATCTTCTGCAAATTATTTTGACTTCAGTGAATTTTTGTTTCACAAAATAATTTGAAGTATCATTATTATGTGGACAGATGCTCTGAATTGACTTTGAAAAATAAATTTTCTTTATTAAGTTACCTTGACATATTTTTTTTCTAGTTTTATTTTCTGGCTGAACACCTTGCTGTTGAAAACTAAGAAGTATGTTTCTCTTTTCCTCTTTGTTTTAAAGATCAAAGTAATTCACTGCAGATAAATCTCACCACCTGTGTGTGAGCTTCAGTTTTCTTCTGGAGAATATCAGTCAATATTACACAGCCTGAGAACAATCTGTATGTTAAACCTTTCATTTTTAAAATTTCTCTTCTCTCACACATCTACCTTTAAGTTGTAAGCTGAAGCCTTTTAAGACTTGGCCTGAAGGTTTTGAGTACCTCCTTTGAGGCTGGAAAGATAGATCTAGACATTTATAGTGTTTAGCACCTTATGAAAAGAGAAAATCTGTAGGAGGAATAAATCAAATTGATTCAGTGGAACAGCACCAATTTTATCTATTTAGATTGGGGGCAGGTGCAGTCCAAAGATTGTTATGGGATCAACACTTTAAAGTCACATTTTTGTGAGAAAATTTTTTGCATTCAATTCTACAGGAAAATTAGAAATGGACTGTGGGAAAACAGAACACAGACTCCATGTGGGTTGTGAATAACAATGTGTTTTTAAACAGACTATTCAAGTAAAAAGAGGAAGGGACTATAATCCAGCAAGAAAGGTGTTCTAAGTGTACACTGAAAGGGTTTGAACACCTTGTAGGTAGACCTGTTCACAGTGAGGCATTTATCAGAAGCATTCCAGTTACCAAATAGGTCAAAGAAATTTTCTTTTTCCTTCTCCACTGTTTTCTAAGTCCAGTTAAAAAGAAAACTCTTGAAAGTTGTAATTTTTATTTTTTCATTTGTGGGAGAACCTAGCCTTCGATGTTTATCAGACAGTGGATGAACACAAAACACCTAAATATTTAACTAAATGCAAATCCTTCTTTGAACACAGCCCTTACTGTTGTCATGCTTGTTTTCCATTCCTCCTTTCAACAACACTCAAGCTTTCTCACAGAGACAGACATGCCTGTTCCTCAAAATTTGCTCTACTAAACAATAAAATAAACTCAAATTATTTGAAGACCTTGTCAAGCTACCACTTTCCTCAGGTTTGACTAGAATATTTCAACACACAAAGGTTCAGTGAAAAAAGCAAAGAGTTAGATGAATGACTAGCGCCCATTGCTATAATGCATGAATAGTTAAAACATTGTGATTCCTGCTGCTTGTATACAGTTCTGAATAAAACATCGCTAACATGAGTTCATAACTGTATGTGTTGCAAATTTTGAGATAAAGCAAGTGAAATTTTTGTGGCAATGAATTATTTAGATTGTTATAATATTATTTCTGTACGTTTTCTATCTGAAAAAAAAGAACATTTTCAATGGTAACATTCCTGATATTTTGTGATGGTAGTTTCTACTCTAGTAGCTGGCTTTTAAATTTTCATTACAAACATGAGCCCAGGCTTCCATGGTACTTTCTTTGACATTTACCGTAACTCAGATTTTTGTTCACCCACAGTCCTAAATAGCTAGGAAGACTGTGACTCATCATCAGTGTCCTTTTACTTTCCTTCCCTTTCATGCTGATTTCACAGAAATTGAAATAAACTTCTTAAAAACTACAAAATATGCTCTGGAAAACATTCATTTAAAAACCAATCAAGAGTCTTCAGTGGGAAAGATTTATCTGTGATAACTTGATATGTCATTAAAACACAGATGTGATGAATGGGAATTGTTAAGTTTTCTTTGAAGAAGGATTAATTTTCAATTAGAGTCACTTGCAGTCTCTGGAAGGGTTTTATGACACCCATTTTCTCTAAACAGATCTTGAAGGTGACATTTCCATAGTGACACTGAGCCAGAAGCCCTTGGTTAGATTTGAAGAGCTGGCAGGCTGCATCACGTTTGCATGGCAGGGTTCTAGTAGCCATGGAGCTACAGGGGTGGCTTCTGTCCAAATGAGTCAATGCCAGCCGGCTCCAAGACGGACCAGCCACTGGCCAAGACCGAGCCCATCAGAGGTGGCGGTAGTGCCTCTGACACAACGCATTTAAGAAGAGGAAGAAAAAAGCTCTGAGCAACAGCAGCCAGGAGAGAGGAGTGAGAATATGCGAGAGGAACAGTCCTGCAGACTCCAAGGTCAGAGAGAAGGAAGGGGAGGAGGTGCTCCAGGAGGCAGAGCAGAGATTCCCCAGCAGCCCATGGTGCAGGCCATGGTGAGGTAGCTGTGCCCCTGCAGCCCAGGGGCGCTCATGGTGGAGCAGAGATCCACCTGCAGCCCTTGGAGGACCCCATGCCAGAGCAGGTAGATTCCTGAAGGAGGCTGTAACCCCAGGGGAAGCCTGTGCTAGAGCAGGCTCCTGGCAGGATCTGTGGACCTGTGGACCTGTGGACCTAGCAGGTTTGCTGGCAGGACTTGTGACCCCATGGTAGACACCCACACTGGAGAAGTTTAGGTTAGATATTACATTTAGGGGAGGTTTTTGTTCAGTTAGGAAACGTTTTCAGAATCACAGAATATGCTGAGTTGGAAGGGATCCATAGCCCTGCACATCTGACAAGAGTCACACAATGTGCCTGAGAGTATCGTCCAAATGCTTCTTGAACTCTGTCAGGCCTGGTGCTGTGACCACTTCTCTGTGGAGCCCATTCCAATGTCCAAACACCCTCTGGATTCTTCAGCCAGAGAATGGTTGGGCATTGGACAGGCTCTCAAGGGAAGTGGTCATGGCACTGAGCCTGAAAGAGCTCAAGAAATGTTTGGACAACACTCTCAGGGACATGGTGTGATTCTTGGGGTTGTCTTGTGCAGGGCCAGGGATGGGACTCAATGATCCTACTGGGTCCTTCCAGCTCAGGGTATTCTATGTTCCTGAAGGACTGTACCTTGTGGAAGAGACGCATGCTGAAGTAGTTTATGAAGAACTGCAGCCCGTTTGAAGGACTGTCATTGGAGGAGTTTGTGAAGGATTGTTTCCTGTTGGAGGGACCCCACGGTGGACTAAGGAAGGCTCGAGAGGACTCCTCTTCCCAAGGGGGAAGGAGCAGCAGAGACAGCATCTGATGAACTGTCTGGAGCTGATATTCCCCACGACCCTGTGCTGCTGCAGGGAAGGAGGTAGAGAAATCTAGAGTGAAGTTGAGCCCTGTAAGATTGGAGGGGTGACAGAAGAATGTTTTAAGAATTAGTTTTCATTTCTCATAACACTACTCCGATTTGATTGGCTATAAATTAAGCTAATTTCCCCAACCTGAGTCTGTTTTGCCTGTGATGGTAATCAGTGGGTGATCTCTCCTTGTCCTTATCTCAACCCATGAGCCATTTATTATATTTTCCATCCTATGTCCAGCTGAGGAGGAAAGTGATAAAGCTGCTTTGGTGGGCACCTGGCATCCAGCCAGGGACAACCCACCACACAGGACTAAGCCTTACAGCAGTTTATCATTGGTCTGCTCTCTTCAATAGAAGCTTTTCCCTGTCCATAAAAGAAATTCAATGAATTAGTTAATATGCTTTCAGAAAGACATTGATACTACCAGGCTTGGAGAGGACATTGGCATGGCGATACTAGCATGTTCAATCCATCTGTCTCAAGAGCTTTCCTGATATCAGGGAAAGGTGCTCCCATTCCCCTCCCTGTCCTCCTGACAACAGAAACAGATCAGATGTGGTTGGTATAGGAGAACAACAAATGAGTTTATTGTCCTGCTTTAAGCAGTGGCGATCAAGTGCAGGACTGCTGGCAGGTATACCCAGAGACAACCAGTCTTAAAATGTGGTCACCTTTCTATCCCTTTTCCCATTTCTCAGTTCATTTTTTTTCTGCCTTCATTCACATCTTTCTCTGTGACAGTTCCTTTACAAAAATTATGTTAGAAATTTAAATGTACAAACTGCATTTATATAGTTTTTACATACCATTATTATGTATATAGTTGGTTAAAGAGAAGTTATGAAAAAATGCATAGTGAAATGTTACACTGGAACACCAGGAGTGGCTGGAAACATGACTGAAGCTGTAGAGTATGTGCACTAATTAGATAATTAAGGGTCTTTGGGTCTAGCTGGAAGAATGGAACTAGACATTTTTAAGACTAGCAAATTACAGGATCATAATATCTAGGAGATCACATAGATGCTCTGATGTCAGAAAATGAGTTGCTAGAAGTGTTGAATATCAGGAGACAGTGCTGCTTACTAGATTTGTGTGCCTTTGAGAAAAACGACAGAAAAGGCGTATGGAGTAGCAACAGCAGGAAAATCCAAGACAACTGAATAAATGCTCATAACATGAATCTGGGCTGAGGCTGAGAGTGCTGTTGCAAAAAGTGATGCTTAAGGAACTACATCGTACTTGTACTGCTAGCAAGGCAACATTATTTTACTTATTGAGTCCAACTATACTCAAGGTAATAGGCCCATTTATGCTTTCTTGCATACTTGAAAACTTGCAATAAAGAAGTCCATCATCACTGGGATTTTTTTTTTTATTTTCATGATGGACATTGTGCAAAGGATCCATATTCCTCATGGCTGCTTCAATGAAAACAGTGCATACTATTTCTTAGATAGAGAGATGAACTAAAATATTAGGTTCTATTAGACTAGCTAACTTATTGATCTGCACTCTTGTTAGCTAAGTTTTATCCTTGTTTTATAAGGATGATTATTGATTACTAAATGACTTTAATTTCAGTAAACAGCACAGAGAGTGAGTTAAATTGAGTTATCAATAATTAATTGCTAAATGTTAGCATATGTTTATATTGATCTTTGGCAGGGGGGTTAAATTCAGAAATTTGAAATGTTTCTGGATGTAGTTCCTTCCAAGAATGTAATTCTTATTATATTGTTATTGGATTCTCCAGTAATTTTAAAGATAATAATTCAGCTCATTATAACTGACACCATCTTTTCTTCCTATTGCCATCCTATTGCCTATTAGACTATAGTCTAATCAGAACTTTGAACTCATTTCATAACCATCAACCTAGAAATTCATAACACATTTCTAATCCAAAGTGTTCGTAAACATACCTTTTAATAGGTGAGAAAAAATTATTCTCAAGTCATTACAAGCTGGTGCTGTTTAATTAATTTGGAAAAATTACATGGATAAAGTAGGGAGGATTAGTCTTACATATTTAAGAG
Organism: Platyrinchus mystaceus; assembly: GCA_035041135.1. NCBI lineage: Eukaryota > Metazoa > Chordata > Aves > Passeriformes > Tyrannidae > Platyrinchus > Platyrinchus mystaceus. Next base: position 38,674,373 of record JAWWLV010000001.1, read on the forward strand.
ATTGATCAGTCATTTTAGGCACTATTTTTGTGACCAGTTCTCCTGAGCTCCTGTGCCTCTTCCAAGGGTCAGTGCTTCCTTGTAAGTGAGGCAGAGTGGGAGAAATGTCTGTGACTTCCCTTGTTCTTTGTACAACACCAAACAGGTTTATCCACATTTTAAATACATCGTATTGAGCTTGGTTAGGTAAGACACAGACATGCAGTCTGTTCTGCCTCTGCTGTGGCTATGCGTCTTTTGCAGGAGAGCAGGAAAGGCAGCTGAGAGTTGAGAGTGCTCAGACATGAATCTCACCTAAGGTCATCTGTCAATGCCCAACAGACACACATGAAGATTTGTCTTCTATCAAGAAGGTGTATGCCATAACAACAAGACTTTGTCTTTTGTTTATTATGTCCAACAGGTTGTAGAATATCAGATATTTGTTACAAGTACTAAAATCCAGCCTATCTCTTGGCTCTTCTTTAGTTAAAGACATCAGTGGAGTTAGGACTTCTGCTTCTGCATCAAGGTTCCTCGGGAGATGAAACGGTTGGATGAATAGCAGGTAGGCCAAAAGGGGATATTTCATCTTGGAAATGATGGAATATTTAACTTCTGAAGTATTACAAGATTAAATTCTCCAACTCCTTGTTAAAATTGGATTCACGGGCAAAAAATAGAGATCAAGAAGATGATGACAACAATGAAGACTTCTTAACTACTTCCCTGAAGTCTATTGCTCCTTGGAAAAGATCTTTCCTTCTTCCTCTGATGTTCAGAACTCTTTGTTCAGTCCCTGAGGTAAGCAACATCTGCACTAAGGTATTTCCATAAACTCCTGGAAACAGAGAAAAATGTGAAGTGTTTTATCAGCAAAGTGCAGGACAGTAGGATGCCAAAGAACTGTCTGTAGTATTACACACTGCTTTTGTATCAAGGACAGGCAGATCGGGACTTTCATTACTGCTTTTAGTAGCATACAGAAGATATGCCACCTCATGCTATAAACTAGATTCTAGAATTCTCAGATCATCCTGGAAGCATTTCTTTACATCAACTGTAGTAGGAAGTTGTAGTGAATATCTTCCTGCTTCTATAAGTGCAGTGTAATTCTTCTACGTTGTTTAACTGAGTGGTTATTTCTAATGTTTTTAATAGAAATCTAACACAACAAACAGGAATAAAATATGACTGCGAGGGAAAATTTAACCAGATGATTTCCGCTCAGATACCATGATATCTGGCATTAAAAGCAAACAAGACCCCCAGATAATCAACAATAGTAAAAAAACAAAACAAACAAACAAAAATAAAATAAAAAAAGCAAAGCAAGAACACATGGCAGAATTAAAAAAAAAAAAAGGAAAAAACTTAAAAGAAGAAAATTGAAGCTTCAAGGTCCAGCATATTTACAGGGTTACAATTTACATAAAGCTGTGTAATACGTGCTTTGTTACAAATCCATTACATTCACTCAAATGCATTTTATAACTGACACGCCAGTGCTACAAGTTACAAAATCACTGTCTGTTGTCTTCAAATTCTTAAGAAATTTCTCTGTGAACTCTTGTTCATTAAATTTTCGTGTTTGATTTTCTCTTGTGATGATTAATATTGTTGGATGTGGAATCTTACATCTAATATGTCTTTCTTTTTGTTTATTTTTTTTCCCCTCTTCAAATCCAGGAAGCTTTTTATCTGGCAGCTGTTTGCCTTGTCACACCAGCATATATCTTTATCCTAAAAATCTTTAAAAATAGTGAAGTATGAAGTCCCTTTATTTCTTCTGAATGCTTTTGTTCTTAATTTATTTTAGAAGTATTTCCAAAGGGACTACAAAGACTGTGCCTTCTGCAGACAATGAAATTAGTAAGCATTGATACCATTTGATATCCAAGATCTACAAAAACAACAGTTTATTTGACTCTATACTTTTCAGTTCCTCATGAAACATAACACAGTAGTACTTAAAAAAAACCCAAGAAAAAAGCAAAACAAAACAAAACAAAAATAAGAGTATTTCTTCTATAGCAATAGCATTCCTAATTGTTATCACAGCAAGGCATTGGGAAACCTCATTAATAACAGAACCACGGGCTTAGTCTAATGGAGAAAACAAGATGGGAGGACAAGATACCTAAGTGTGTACCTGGACTAGGTCCTGTATAGTCTCAGAAAGGGATAATCAATAGTCTCAGAAAGGGATAATCTCCCCAGACCTTTCTCTCTCTCTCCTTAACTCCTCATATTTCTCAAAATTATCTTAACAGTGGAGTATCAGGTATGAATGTAAGAAGCAGCCCGCATTTTTTTTTTTCAGAGTACTTAGTTATTATTCCTCATATTATACTTTTATCTATAGATCCCATTTTAAAGCTGATTGAAATAACAGAGTTTTCCATCTACTTCAATAGGTTCTAAGACCATAAATCTTAAAATTAATCTTCCTTCTTTTGGAGTTATTTGAAATTAAATGTCAGGTCATGAGTTAGGATAAGACAAGAAGCAATCACATTTTATAGCACTGTAACTCTAACTATTATGTAATTACAGTTATTGCAGTTTGTGTAATTATACCATATCTAATTACTAATATTTCTTATAGCAAGGAGTTTTGTCCCATTTGTCGTACTTCTTTTTAATATCTTTTTATTTCATAGTCCTACAAATCCATTTTATATGTAGTTACATGATGCAGTTATTTACACTTCAGTTGCAGTCATTTATGTACAGAACTTTGCAGTTAAGCTGATGCATTATTAATTGCCTGGATGAGAATACATAACTACCCCAATGTACACACTACACCAGTCTTAAAAGCCAGCTATCAAGTAACTCTAATGCTTTCAGTAAGTAATACAATGTTTATCTACCACATCTAAACTTCAGATCTAGATAAAGTCAATAGATTTCATTATAGAGAAAGGTTTTGTTCAGCAAGACAAAGGGTGGCAGGCTTTTGCCACATGTAGGCAGGAGCTGAATGCTTCCTGTGTAGTACCAACACAAATAAATAGAATAGAGGAATCAAAGACTTCAACTTGTCACCAGAGGTCAAAAACTCTTCTTTTGACTTTAGACTGTAGACATGAAAAAAATTACTAACTGGCCTCTCTCTATAGTTTTTAACTACCAATAGATAAAACTTGCCTAAGCTTTATCCAACATGTGTTGAACAGCGAATAAAGCCAGGTGTAGACTGCTATATGCACCTCTGATGAAATCTGGGATATAGTTTTCCTTCAAAATGTTTCAAATAAAGATGGCAGCTCAAAGAGAGTGAATGATTCTTACTTACTTACTAATTCAACAACCTACTTTGGATGATATAAGCTCTTTTTTTTTTCCTTAAAACTTTAAATGGATACATATGTCAAGGCAGATCCTAAAAGTGGATGAGACTTGAGCTCCCTTACTTTCTCTTATATCAGATTGAATGATGAGCACTATACTGATCCAAGAGTATATACCTGGATCAGCAATTTTGTAAACCTGATACCAATGCTATTAGGTGTCAGTATTATCTTTCGCTATCTGTGGTATTTTGTGTACATCACCATAACCTTAAATCTTCATGGTAAGCAACTACAGCTCTTACCACCCAGTCTCAGTGTGTCCCTGTCCTACAGCATGACACCCACTGTCCAGAAATGGGGCAAAAGCCCCCTGACCTTTCCTCCCCCTGCCCCCAGGAACATTGAGGGGGAGCAACTGAAGGCAAGTCGGATCCCCAATCTCTCTGCTCCCAGCAAATTGTTGAAGCAGAGAAGCATTTCCTCACGTATACTGTCAGCAAGAATCTGAAGGTTACAAGAATTCCTCCAGGAGTAAGTTTCAGTCCCCAAGGAAAATCAGATCAGCTCCCAGCTCTTACTTGTGCTGTCACTTGTGCTCTGCTGATATTTCAGTAATTCTTGTCCATAACACTAACAGTTTTGTGCCACCTGGGGTAGGATGGCACATTCTGGTACTGTGACCATGAAGGACTCAACTAACACCACCCACTGCTATGCAGACTTTTTGCTTTATTGCACACACCATTAAACCTACAAACAGGTTCTGCAGCAGCAGAATCCAGGGGTCTGTGTGAGGTGTTTAAGGCCCTGAGTGATGCACAGAGCTTCTAAGGAGAACTGAAAAAATCCTTTTATAATACAGTAATCTGAAAGATTAAACTCAGTCAGTCTATGGATTGAGGTCTCACTACATTTTTTAGCTACCTTCAGTGTGCGGAAAACAAACCCATCAGAATAACTTGGCAAAAGGAGGCAACCTCTTCAGCCATCCTAAAATAGGGAGGATTCACATCTTTACTTCTTTAAAGAGAAAAAAGGAACACTACTGAGTACCCTAAGTGGAAATACGTTTAGATAAAATGATAACAGTATTAATTATCTACCTCTTTGATTGCCATTAAATTCAACTAATTTGCCCAAGCTGAGATTGTTTTGCCCATATGGGTAATTGTTGAGTGATCTCTCCTTGTTCTTAGCTCAAACCACAAGCCTTTTGTTCTACTTACTCTCCCCTGCCCAGCTGAGAGGGCAGTGACAGAGCAGCTTTGGTGGGCACCTGGCATCCAGCCAAGCACAAACAACCACACTCTCACTTATTCTCACTCTTCTCTCCAGTCTCAGTTGCTCTTGCAGTTTCACACACCCCTCTCCCCCCTGCTTCTTAAATACGTTATCCCAGTGGCTCTACCACTGTTGTTGATGCGCTCAGCCCTGGACAGTGGCAGATCTGACTTGGAGCTGGCTGGCATTGATTTTATCAGACATGGGGGAAGTTTCTGGCAGCTTTGCACAGAAATCATCCCTTTAGCCTCCCCACCTTCAAAACCTTGCCACATAAACCCAATACTAAGAAAAATCTATATTTAAGCCTCAAGTCAAGTGAAAACATTAAAAAATATAATTGCAGCCTACAGTGCATATTTTAAATATATATATTTTCTCATTTACTTGACAGTGGAAATTATTAGTGGAGTATTAATTTAAAGAAAGACAACATAGTGTTCTGTCAAGTTGAGTATTTTCACACAATGGAAGTTTAATTTTGATTAGGCATGATAACTGTGGTTGTTAGGAACTTGCCCTCTTGTTCAAGTTATGCTTTAACATTTTCTGAACCTCCTACTAGAGTCAAAGTTAAATTTACAGCATTGACATTTTCCACTGCCTTTAAATATCTCTGTGACTAGTTATTCAAACATTTTCCTACTTGCATTGTTCTCTCATGTTTCTGAAGTTAGTAACGATCTTCAAGTTTGAAGTCCTGAAATACAGCAAGGGATAATTTGAAGGAGGAAAAAAAAGAAAATGTGTGATTATTACATGAAAATAACTTTTCAACTTTAGTGGGCTGATGTACTAAGATTAAATCTAAAATAGAGCATAATCTATGAGATGTTGAGCTCATTCTGGCAAACTTCTACTTCCTTAAACTCAGACAGATAGAGGTGTGAAGTCACATACTTGAGGGCTCAATCTCAAACAGTGGAAAATACAATCCAGTAAATCTGGTAACCTTACGAGGAATTGTCAAAGTGTCATTAAAAAAACATAAAGCATAATTCATCTGTCATTAATTATATGGGAAAATATGCTGACATTAAAGCACGAGGCTTTGTGGGAACCAGTGGCAATGGAGTCCATGAAGACAATTCTCATGCAGAGGATTGTATTTGACATGTGGCAAAGAACCAAAACTTCTCAGAAAACAAGGTGATATACAGACAGCATCAGAGGCAAGATGTGATTGAGAGCCACTGATGCAAGGGTACAAGAAGTATAGTCTTTGAAGTCCACGTCCACGATGTACGGAAGCTGTCATTACCAAGATGCTCTGAGAGGGAAGTGACTCATGCAACTGTGACAAAAAGTGGAAAGGGTCTTACTTTTCATGATGCTACTTGCTGCTAAATTGGAACTTGCTCCACTTATGTTACAGTGGTTTTGCATGTTAGTAATAATATCTTGTTGATGCCTAAAAAGCTGAGCTGACAAGGTGCAGCACATCAATGGCATTCACTCATTTTGGATATTAATTACTTTCTTAAACTCCATAACCTATTATTTTAAAACTTTATCTAATTTAAATTTATTCTTTGAGATTACATCAATCTATTTTCTAGTACCAGGATGGACACACACAAAAAACCCAATCAAACCCAAAACAACAACAACAAAAAAAATGTTGGCTATGTATTAATTTATTGTTGCTTTCTCACAGATTTGGGGAAGAACATCAAGGGTCTTTAAAGTAAGGGACTCTTTTTCATTAAAAATAATTTTGGTCAATAAAGTGTTCTGACCTAAAAATTCCATAATAAAATCACAAAAAAAAATCATTACCCACAAAATATAAATGGAAAATTTTTTATCGGATCCAGCCTAGAACATTTTGTTCAGTCAGTGAAGTGAGGAAAGTTTGTGCATGTATGGATGTGCACATAAAAAAGGCTAGCTGGATCTTCCATTTTGTCAGGCAAAGCCACAGCAAACGTAAGAGGTGGTCATTCCCTTTAATTTCCAAAAAGCAGATCACTTCCACTAGTATGAAAGCCCACAGTTTTCCATGTTTTGATTGTTCAAGCCACACTGAGAAAAGCTGATGCATAAAAGATGCACTCCTCTTTTTACTTTACCTTTCTGTTATCATCAACCTGCTAAGAAATATTCTCTCTCTATGACTTTGAGTCACCTTTTTGTGGTTGAACTGCTTCTTCTCGTTTCATACAGCTCTAGCAGGATCTGTCCTTTGCTGATTCTCCCAGGGATAAAACTAGATAAAGTTACTGTGATGTGAATCATGCCATTGGGAAAATTGTATCTGGAAATCAAGCCTCCTTCAGAGTATTGAGCAACAGGGTTAGAGCAAGTGGCTCCATGTCTCTTGGCAGACTACTTGATTGTCTATAGCTTTCTCACATGTACCTTATGACTTAATGTAAGTTGCATAAAGTGTTTCCTTTTCAGACTATTCATATTACTAACCATTTTAAAAGAATAGCTAATGTAACGAGATGAAGGAGAAATATAAAGATAAGATGAAAAACATGAGAGCAAGCTATGTTTGTCTGGCATAATTTGAATCAAAATCATTAAATGTGCAAATCAATAATGTGATTTTGCTTTATGCCAGTCGTGTATCAAACACCCATGTCTTCTCTCTAATACTTATAATGTGCTTAGTAAACCTTATTTGCAGCTTTAAACATGACCAAAATGGAGATGCTCCAGCAGTATGTTCTTGTTGCTATGCGCTTGAAGATCTTAGACATAGTAGTAGTGACTTGTAATGTATAAGTTACCATGGTGATGGTTTCCTTAATGAACAGTGTATGAATTGGTTCATAAAACATATATACTTTTAGCCTGTAGACTGCAGGGGCTTTGTAGGAGCCAGTGTTCATATTTACTGGCATGCACAGTGTATTATACCAGGCTGATGGTGCATGCTCAAAAGGTCTTATTGTGGCAGTAGATCTGCAGAGAATTAAGTGTCTTTTCCTGGACCAGAGCCTTCCACTTGCATATAACAAACATAGGAACAGTTGGGTCCAGCCAACTCACGTTGCATGCAGAGAGACTACATGCAGAGTCCTTCAGGCCTGAAAGCAATATTGCTGTGTTTGCACGGCACCACACTGACGATAATAAATTCCCTCTCTCAGAACAGTCACAGTCAGCACAGCCATTCAGCATCTTCTGTACTACAGAAAAAAATTGCTCAAGGTAGGTCAGCATCTTTGGCCCATTCACTAAGATGGAATGATACTTCAGGGAAGAGCCAGCTTCCTTTGCTGTCTAAAGGGCCTAAAGACCTTCACAGTCATCCTAGAACTTCAATAGAAATCAAAACTCTCCAACTGAGGACCACTGTTCAGGCAAAATGGTTCTCCTGTGTACTTCCTATTCAAGCTTATAGTTCCTACTCTTGCATGCTCTGAGGACAGGCTCAGTGCTAGTGAATCTGTCCTTTCTTTCTTTGTCTGTCTTTCCCTCTGCACTTAGAGCAGAAGGAAAATATTATTGATGTGCTAGTTTTGGCTGTAGTAGAGTTAACTTTCTTCAGAAAAAAAATTAGGAAATTTATCAAGGTCTAGTGAGGTTGGATAATGCTGTCCCCAAGTTAAGTCTACCCTGCGCAGAACTGTCTTTGTCTAGAGAACTAGGATTATTATTTTTTGATTTCTGCAACCCAGTGTCTCCCATTCTGCTTTTTTTGTCCAAGATTTCAGTAGGTAATAGTTCCCACATACATAAAAGTGAAATTATAGTTGAAAACTTACTTTAAGTAATTTGTAAAAGACATCACAAAGGCAATGTTTAAACAAATACAATGGAGCTACTCAATCCTCTGGACAAACACTGAGAAAGAGTAACAGGATTCCCTCTGTAAATAGTGACAAAAAGTCATATATTTTGTTACAACCGGAACAAAAAAAGTGTGTTAAGGAATATTACATAAAGAAAATTAGAGAAACTTATGACCAGGTGCAGAACACTTGATTCATTTTCACTATCATTTGAAAAAGCTGTTACAAAAGGACAGACAGATAACATATGAAATATGAGGATATAAGTACACTATTCTCACTTTAGCATAATATTACCACTTACACTGCAACTAAAAGTAATATTTAGTAATCACTTGCAGACTTCAAAGTGCTTTTCTATACACATGATTTGATATGTTTCTTGGAGGTGCCAGAAATTGATTTTTTCTGAATTCTTGACTACAGATTCATGCATTATGCTATTGACAGACTGGCAAAATAATCCTATGTATGTGTCTTGTGCAAACCACAAAGGAAACCACTTTCATACCACATATATATCTCTTCATTCAAAGACACAATGTTTCTTCCCTCAGTTATTGCTTCTTTGCTCCAGTTCCATCCATTTTGCCCAGAAATCTGTTTCACTCTCTCTCTCTCCCTCTCTCTCTTTTTTTTTTTTTTTAATAAGACAAGCTTTGAAAGAGTTTTTACTGGAAGTCATACATGACATATTTTATTAGTATCAAATAAATGGATATTTTCTCAGTTTTGAAAAGTTAAATTAGAATTTTAAGAATATATTGAGATTTCAATAATGGACAAGATGAACTTAGTAAGAATTTCTTTTTTTTTTTTTTAATACCAAAATACGTAGCATCTACAAGCATTTAAATTACTTATCAATTCTGAGAATGCTATCATAATGCACCTAGAAGGAGTTACCTAGTCCTGTAGCATAGCATCTGAAGATGTTTACATAATAATTTTTATCATTCACCACTCCCACTTCCTCACAAAATTGTCTTCTCTCCTCTCTATTACGGCTAAAGTCTGATTTGGCCATCCTGTTTTGGTGACACAAACAGTAGAACAACTCATTTAGTGGGTTATGGACTTCTCTGTTCTGGGCAGTAATAAATACCCAAGCAGGAGCATTTCCAGAAGATAGCTAAGTATGTAAATGTGGTCTGGTGCAATCCCAATGGCACCTCTCAAAACCTCTCAAAGTTTGGACTCCCCAGCAATACTCAAAGAAGTAATCTAAAGTGACTAGAATAATACTTTTTCATTAAATTAATTTGTCAGGTTGTGGTGTTATTTTATTATAATTTTGGCAGAGATTAGATCCTATGGAAAGTTTAATTGTAATATATAATAATCCATATAGTATAACTTTTGGTGATATCATCTTTACTGACCAGTGGCATAAGAATTTATGTTTTTTCATTTTAAACCCCATATTTTTTCCTTATAATTTTGCCAGACTTGGACAAAAGAGATTAAGGTTCTTGTCTTAAATTTACTTATGTATTGCACACATGACTGCTGAGGAATCTGACATATATAATTCTGAGGATATTCCCCAATATCTTTGGAAGGACACAGGGATTTTGGGGGCAAGGTTGTTCCTGAGCAATGGCAGGAAGGCACAAAGTAAGATCAGGGAAACTATAGACTGGTCAGCTTCATCTTGGTGTCTGAAAAGATGATGGAGAAAATCCTTCTGGGATGCTTTTCCAAGCGTATTAAGCAGAGCAAGATGAACAGGAATACTCAGAATGGATTTACAAAGGAAGAATTATGCCTGAGCAACGCAATAACTTTTTATGATCATATCACTGGCAAGATGGATGAAGTCAGACCAGTAGATCCTGTTTATCTTTGTTTAAGCAAAGCTTCCAACTGTGCCTTCCATGATATTTTCATAGACAAGCTATTGAAGCATGAGCTCTATAAGGACAGTGAGATGGATTAGAAAACTGGCTGAACAACTGGGCTCAAAGGGCTGTGATCAGTGGCACAGCTGGATGCAAGTCTTTAATAGTGTATGCCAGGGGATGATACTGGGACCGATACTTTTTAACATCTTCAGGAACTACCTGGGTGATGGGTCACAGTGTACCCTCAATAAGTTCACAGATGACACAAAACTGAGGAAAATAGTTGATGTACCAGACAGGGAGGCTGCCAGTCAGACCATCTTCAACAGACTGGAGAAATGGATCAACAGGAACTTTATGAAGTTCAACATAGAGAAATGCCAACTCCTATCCCTGAGGAGTTGTAACCCCAGGTTAAGTATAAACTGGACACTGACTGGAGGCAGCTTTGAGAAGAGGACCAGGAGGTTCTATTTGTCATCATAGGGACCATAACATAGCAATGAACCCTTGCAGTAAAGAAGGCTCTGGATGACCATACTTTGAGCAGGGATTTGAAGTAGATGACTTCCAGAAGTTCATTCACACATCAGCCGTTCCATAACTGTGAGGATGGGAATGGTCTTTTGTCCAAGACAGGAGCTTGCAGAGGACTTCCCAATACACAAAGGTGAAGATGAATGTTCACAAGGTAATTGAAAGTGGGCAAAACAATTAAAACCTGAGACACTGTATTCTTAGTGTAGTCTGCAACAGTGCCTGCTAACGTGAATGCAGAGTGCTAATAGTCTGGGTTCTTGCTCTCTATCTTTCTCAGAGGAATACTAGATTTCCGTTCTGCTTTTCCTTCCTGCAGTCACATGGTCAAAGTTGATGCACTTGCCATCTGCACAGTAAAATCTCTTGGATTTCTCTAATGGGAACAGTGTAGCCTGGTACACATTAGAGATGTCTCAGATTTCCCGATGTTCTTTCATCATGCTGGAGTTTAATATATCTTCCCAAAATAACCTCCTTACTAAATTTCTAACTTCCTGCAAATCTGGTTTCCTTAATTCTTATAACCTTGTCCTGATGTACTGCAAAAAACAAACACTTCTTGAATTATTTTAAGCTGAAAACATATAGGCCTCTAATGCTCTAATCAAATTAAACAGAAGATCAAGTTAAGCAGTGATCAAATCAACTGGTCCTGTTATTTGTGTAGCTAGATTAAATTCTGAATATCTACCTGGGCAGGTATCCTCTAGCCATGCCTGAGTATTTCTGTTAAAAGCTCTGAAAATTGCATTTACTGCTGTCTCTTTTCATGATTTTATTGTGAGGAGTCATTTAGAATATAAAACAATTATTATCTCTACAGCTGTTGGAATCAGGTGATTACTGGAAAACCCCATCGTTCCTAAAGTAAACAAGTAATCTGCCAACCTATCTGTTTCCAAAAAAACCCCAGACAGTGTGGACATCTGCAGAATATGTATCTGGTCAGTGACAGGAAGAAAAAAAAAAAAAAAAAGGAAAAAAGTCAAAATTTAATTTCTAAGCTTCATGTTTTTAGAAAAATAACTTCATTATTTTGGAAGCTTTGTTTTTTTACATAGCAAACACTTCAGATTAACAAAGTTCAACTACAAGAAACCAGTAAATGAAAAAAAAATTTGAAATGAGATATTGAGAAAGCAATTAGGTCAGTTCTCTACAGATTTTTTCTTTTTACAAATCAAGATTGATTGCTCTGAGATGGAATTACAGAAGGCAAACTGAACAATGCTGAAGATAGAGCACTGTGTGCCCTGTGCTTTCTGACATGCTTGCATTATCTTTATGAATGGATAAATTAAGCAGTGATTTTTCTCTTCCAGATATGATTTCTTATATCTCCTTGGTCTTCCATGTACATCACTACACATGTTCTTTACTAAAATTGTTTGCCCTTATGGTATAGATTATATTTAAAAAAACAAAGACAAAAACAAAAAACAAAAACAAAAACAAAAACAGCACTATGTTTAATTTTCAGGTGATTTCAAGTATTTATATTATTTAAATTTCATAACATAAGAAATCTCCTTATTAGGTGCAGATATTTTTGATCATTCATTTAGTGTCTTGATGACATAAGCATCAGTGCAATACTATAAAAATACAAAATAATGTAATGCTACTATGATACAAGAATACTACCAAGGTAATATGTATTACTGGGACACTATAAGTTCTTGTAAATTTTCTGTTTCTTAACTTTTGGTTGAATATGTGTAATTGTAGTGTTTCAAAAAATCACTTGGATCACATGAGAATCTGTACATGCCAATAATCACAGTATCAGGTAACTTCCATTTCCACAGGTGTTTATTTGCTGTTTATTTTCAAACATCCAAATTCTCATGGGCATTATTGTAGATTTTTCACGTGCTGATAAAACCGAACCTTTAGACATATCCCCACAACTGTTAAGAAACCTGCAGGAAATATCTGTCTCAAGAACTCAGAAAGCTATCTTTTAAAGAAAAGGAAAAGAAGTGGCGTTGTTTCCATCTTTAGAGCCTTTAGGCATTCCCTGTCTGCAGGCACTCTGTGCTTTGAATTTGTTCCTATTATTAACCTCTCATTCTACAAACATATCAAGTCTTAAAAGAGGAAAAGTAGAATTTTTGTATAAATCCAGGAGCTCCACTGTCAAAGGAGTCTTAGCCCTTTGGTTTATGGAAAAAAATTGGTTCGAAATTGGTTTATGAAAAAAAATCTTTTCTACAAGCACCTAAAGCCAGCTGGCCTAAAGAAAATTAATTTTTCAATAGTAGCAAAGTGGCAAATTAGAAAGATTACTGAAAATACTCATCCTAATCTATTTGCAAGCTTTATGATCTTTCACAATAAACAATCACAGTTTGGGAACCAAATCAAAAAAATGTTATGGAAATTGACTATAAGGGACTTAGGGAAATCCATTTTTCTTTACAGTAAAGTAAATTAGTGTCTTGAGATCAAGAAATAAACATAGTTACTGAATTGGGAGGCATACAGAATAGCTCATGAGAGAATACTCTTCTTTAAATACAGCTGCATTGAGTTGACACAAGAAAGAAGCATATGGGTGGGATTAAACTCCTCATTTTAGTCACCTATGCTTTTCATTGGCAATGTGAGCTCCTATCACTAGACCTCAGGCAGTTCCCTCACATCTCCTTTCATCTGGAACACTCCAAAACATCTAGGACACCTCCAAATGTGACTCAGGACCTAGAGAAGCCCTATGTCTTGCTGGAATGGCATCTGAGGGCCAAGGGGGTACTGGAGGGTATTTCAAATGACACTACGTGTCTATGAATAGGCAGCAGAACCAAATCCTTTAATTAGTATCACTCTCTGAAGTCCATTGAACTTCTTGAGCAGAACTCCTTCAGTTATGGTGGGAAAATAGATCTCCAGACCACAAGCAGGCAACAATGCTCACAACATAAAAATTTAGCTGTCTAAGAATTTAGAGCTGATTGTCGCCTTTTGACAGACATGATATTAGTACGATTCATTTGTAAGAGCATTGACCAGATGGCAGAGTGAGTTCTTGCAAACTTTCCTTTGAAAATCAGTTCTCATCCTCAACTCTTTGATTGTAGGAAACCTTGAGTGAATCAGAACGAATTTTTTGAGATTATTACAATAAACAGGAATTAAATTGTACATGCATTTTAGATGTATACTTTTCTACATTTATTTCACCCCAATAAAAAATAAAAGTTTAATGATTGAACAGATTTTTTTTATCATGTTGTTGTCCCAAGCAACAAAAAAAGACATTAATAAAAATATGTCTTTGTTGTTTTGAAACCGTGGTGTTAGAGTTTTCAATTCATGGGTACATATGCAAATACATGTACAGGTCTATTTACAAAGACCGTTCAATGTGTACACATGATAGTGAACTTGGATTTGGATACAGTTTTACACTTTATTGATTTTTTGGGGGGGGTAAAATGTACTACCAGCAAAATATTTTTGTCCATTTCCAATTAAAACTTGCAGGATTATATTACTCAGTAATATTTTCACTGTGTTTGGTTTGAATAATACCCTTCTGACATCATGTTTACTGATAGCAGCAGCAGTGAAGTTGTGCAGAAAGGTAATAGATCTCGTGTATTTAAACAGACTAGTACGCAAGTTTGGGGATTATTTTGACTTTGGCACTTATTCTATATCCAGCAATAGTAGTACTAGTTATATTTAGGTAATTAGTCTCCATGTCTTTTATTGTTCTTTTGAATCTAAACAAACATCCAGTCCTTTCCTTAGTTTAGTGGACCAGGGTGTTGCCTTTTGGGCCTGAGGGGCAGATGCAGAACATCAGCTATGTGGTGTATAGTGGTATAACAAGCCCCAGTGGTTCTAGAGCTGTACTGAAGAGCACCAGGTCTGTCTGTAATGGGCATAGCTTTGAAATGCACTTATCATGGGAAATCAGCCAAGAGGGGGGACTAAGGAAAAGAGGGGCTTAATCCCATTGATAGGGTGTCATCAAATCCCATTCTCTCAAGGATTTAAAGAGATAGTCCCAGGCAACCCTACTAAAGAACTTTTCACCACCAGAAACTCCTTCCAGCACTGTGATATTGCAGTTGTGTGTCAGTTTAGCTGCTTGCTTGCTTAAATTTATGGAAAGCTGTTTGTAAAAAGCACAACATTCCGTCACCCGCTGAATATATAACAGATGCAAAAATGCACTTGAGGGTATATATAGTAGGAAGACTAAATTGTTCAATTTGACACATTTAGCTTGTTGGCAATGAGCTTTGTTTAAATTAAAAAATAACACTTTACTAAAGATGATGAAGCATACTGCATTGAAAGGAAGTATTAATCATAATTATTGTAGTGATTTGCTCTTTATTAACATTGTGGCATCAGTAGCCTCAGGTCTAAATTCAGATCGCTGCCCTGTTAGGGTAGACCAATGCATATTAAATTACTAATGAATTAAAAATCACATTTCCTATATACCAACATCTAAAAGAACTGTTCCCTTCTCCAGAGAAGCTGACTCTGCTTTTTTGTTTGTTTGTTTAGATGGTAAGGGTCCTGGCGAGTGTCTGGATTTCATTTTGTATGTACAGCAGAGGAAGACCCACTGGCCATTAAAAAGTCCAGAGCATTCTCAGTGCTGCCGTTCTTGGGGTTTGGTTTCACTGCACAGAGAGGGCTCTGCTTTTACACAGTCATCTGTGGCACCAGCAAAGCCTCATTTGTGTGCGTGTGTGTGTGTAAGGGACCGGTGCCACCGGGGAAAGAAGGAACATTTTGTACAGAGTGTGAGAGAAGAGCCAGTCTTAGTATATTCACAAGGGCAAACAGAGCAACAGAAAATGGTAAATAATATATTTTGTTATGGTTTTGTTGTTTGGGTTTGTTTTTGGTTTTGTTCCCATGACTGTATTTCACATTAATTATTCTTAGACATTGGTTACACCTGCTGTATTTTGCAGGGAATCCATGAGCTAATTCTCAGAGCACTGGTTTTGCATTTTTTTTTGTGGTTATAAATTAGTGTAAATCCTGCTGATTCACTGATTCTACTTCTCAAAGGGGCTCAGTCACACTCGAGGTTAGTTAAGTAATCTCTCTTCCCTTTGTTTACTGTATTTAAGTAGTTTTCAATGGCTTTTACAAAAGACTGCAGCCTAACCCTGCTAATGCAGCTGTATGGCTCACCTCCACAGCTGCAGTGCGAAATTAGCACTACTTGTGAGGGATGGATGTGTTCCTGGTTGGTGTTTCCTGACTGGTTGTGGGCAGAGCAGGCAGCCTAATGGCTGCAGAACTGTAAAGGCTTCCAATTAAAAAAGCCCAAACAAACAAAACCACAACAAAAATCCAACCCACCAAAAAAAAAAAACTCAAAAACCCCTATCATCAAGAAACCCCACCATCTTAAAACCCACAAACAAACAAACAAAAGAACAAAACCGCAGAGATTTTACATTTGAAAAGCAGGATTTTTTTTTTCCCAATATTTAATGTGAAGCTGTATCCAGGGCCCTATATAAAATTAGGTAGGAAATTCCAGGAGAGTTTTCCTGTGAGATTCCTATGCTCTGATTCTGCTTGAGAGATAAATAATATCAGCAGATTTTATTCTCTCTCAGGAAAATGAAGTGTTTCCATCTCAGCATGAAACCAGAAACCTGCAGGTTAGACAAATACTGCAATTCTAAGAAAAAATAAAACTAAACTTTTATTACCCCAAAACCACTGGGAAAAAAAAAACACACAAAAAAAAACAAACCGAAAGCAATCCTCTCCTCTAAAATGTTGCTTAAGTGGGAAGTGTAGGAGAGTTTCTCTAATGTCTCAGAAAAAGCAGTATTTTTCTCCTTTAAATGAAAACATGAATAGTATTCCATGTTCTACAGCTTAGTGATCAGAGTTGTACCCTGGGATTTTACTCTTCTTTCTTGAAAAACGAACTGAAAACCCAGGAAAAAAAAAAAAAGTCAAATGTCTGTCTCTCTTGGTTTCTGTCTTTAATTCTGGTTTTAGCTTTTTGAGTGAAAATGAGTAAGTGGCTTCACTTTTCTCTTTATTTTTTTTTTTCTTTTTTTTTGTAAACATCTTACAGGTGAAGTCTTCTGTGAAAAACCATGATTCTGATTGAAGTGTAAAGGGCAAAACTGTAAGAATCACTGCTGCAGAACCATCTTTCCCAGAATGTCTCTGTTTTTCAGATTGCAGAAGGAACTCTGAGTGAATTTGAAGTTGGGATATGTCTATGGGAATAGGTATACATATACATATAAATTTGTGTGTGTGCATCTATCTATCTATCTATCTATCTATCTATCTATCTATCTATCTATCTATCTATCTATCTAATCTATCTATCTATCTATCTCTTTTATTTATTCATACTTGTTAATGCTAGTACAGTGGTTTCAACACAGATGTTCCACCCTGCCCAATTTCAGAAAACTGCATTGTTCTGAGGGAGTCAAAGATTAGACCAGAAAGTTTATATTTAAGTCTAGTACATGACTATTTTGCTTGTTTAAGAATTTTTCTCCAAAGTAAACATCCCAGCCACTGTGCTGTGTTGGTATGTAGAAGCACATTTCCTAAACACTAGAAGAAAATATAAAGATAAGTCTTTATCCATCTCTTTAGAAGTCTTGGAATCAGTTTTAGACTGATCCAGTGACAGAAGAGGGTGATGGTAATAACAGCAAAAGGCTACTTTGCTGAAGAATATAGAGACAAGGTAAGAGACCTGTAATGTAATGTATCCAAATGTCTGTGAAAGCCTTGTCCAGAACAGAGCAATAAGTTGGTACGTTTTAAGCTTGTTGAAGCTTAAAGAATTTCTTTTCTGCACTCATTCTTCATATATTTAGAACAATATGTAATAACAAAGAACAGAACTCATCAAGTTTTTGGATGGGTAGGTGAGAGTTAGAAAGACAGGGTTGAATCAATGTCAGTGTCAGAATGTCATCCCATAAATCAAAGAAGTCTGTGCCAGTTTGGGGATAATGTGATTCATGCTAGATAATGAAATATGATTTGAAATAGGAAGAGATTTCAAAATGATACCTGAAAAAATCTAAGCATTGTTATTCAAAAGTGGCCAAATGTTCTATTGCCTCAGCTATGTTTTCAGACCCAATTTTGTCAAAATTGACATTCCATTTTCGAAATATTGATGTTGATAAAATGATATTTCTGGATGACAAATGCTTGGAGACCTTGGAAACCTTTAAATTGGTTTACCCAGTCTATATTTTATTTAACTACTGATCTTTGATCCATGAGGATCAACAGTAATTAGAAGAGACTTTCCCAATAGCTTGCACCAACTACTTATGATCCTAAGGACTTGCTACTGCACCCTTCATTTTCCATGCAAACGGTTGTCCTGGTGATGCCTTCTTCACCCTCATAACTCATTTGTAGAATGGAGAAAGTGACTTTGCATCACAACAGTGAGTTTCTGACATCTAAAGATCTCTATCAACTTTATACAAGTAGAGATTTTTACAGCTAGTTGAAACATGATAAATCAAAGCCTTCTGATGATGAAAACAGCTCAGTATCACTCTTTTGCAACACTTTGGAAGGTTAATTCTTCAGCAATTGTATTATCTCAGTTTCTGACGGGGTTAAATGAATTTTAAGGTGGTACGTTTTGATGTATTCTATTATTTCAAAAAGTAATAGAATTTGGTCTAGAGAAAGGATACATGACATTCAATTTAAAAGGTTGCTGTGCCCTGCACAATGGCAGTTTTGTAAAATTCAGTGTACTGGGTCCATTGCTCAGGACTGCCTGGATTTGTGGTGTATTTGATTTGTCTTTTTGTCATTTATTGAGAAGTCTTTGTCTTGAGTCATGAGTTTTATTGCTTCCGTTTTTCCTGTTCTCTCCTCAGTCCTGCTGGGGAGCGGAGTGAAAGGAAGGAAGGCTGTGCAGTGCTTAGCTGCTAGCTAGGATCCGTACACAACAACTAAACATTTTCTTTAATTTTCTATGCAAAATTAGTCTATGAAGTTAAATGAACAAATGAATGCTACTAAATGTTATAATGCATATATCACATCTTATGACACGTACTTTGCTTTTTTTCTATGAACAGACCCTGTTCATAAAACAAAATATACATTTCCAAGTTTGGATATTGCTGATGAAAAGTAAGTTGTCATAAAGTAGTGAAATCGGAAGAATGAATAATATCTATGATTTTATCCCTTGTTATTTATGTTATTCTTCTAAAATTCTAGAGCAAAGAATGACTTTTTAGTTTTACCAAACAAAAATTTAGTTACAAGAGAGAAAATACTGTTTTCCAAGTGTTATTCAGATCTATTAATGCTGACTGAATATAATGGGGGGACAAAGCCTTCATTAAATGTGTTTTAAACATGGCTCAGAAAAGCAATAAGTTAATGCTGTGTTCACCATATAGATAGGGAGCTGAGGTATATGGAATCAGGATCTTTAAAGGCATGTGTTGCAGTGTTTAATTATTTCCTTTTTTTTGGAGCTGCTTGAGCTTGTAAGTCATGTTTGACTCGCAAATAAGAGAGAGAAAAAATTACATTCACAATTATTTCAAAGCTTTTTTTTTGTCCAATGTGTTGGGAATGTAAATAAAAAGTAAATTTTTAAAAATTAAAATAAATTATATAAAACACTAAAGTTTTATATATTTTTGATGATGAAGAGCAGATTTTTAATATCATGGGGGTTTTGCATGTATGAGGGGGTGTGTGTATCTGATCTCCTCAGGAGTTTTGAGCTTGGCGCAGCCTTTCAGACAAACTTAACAATAGTGGAATAGTAAGGACATTAAAATCCATAAAGTCTCAAAAAATTTCATGAAGATTCATAGCCAGTTATAGAAGAAAAAGCTTAATATAGCTCTAGCAGATTATGTTAGTAAAAGCATCCTTTTCCAGAAACAAGTTTATTTTCATTAGTTCATAACTACTTAATTTTGTGTTCTTAAATAACATCAAACTCTTCTCAGAGAATAAAAGCAAATGGGTAGCATGCTCCTACTACAGGCAGCAAATTTTATGCTTAACTATTTAAGATTCATATCACCAAAGGTTTTACAGTCTGTCTTAACCTATCAGAATGCTAATGTCCAAACCCAGTAGCATTAGTAGAGAATTCAAGCCATGTAAATTCAGCCCTGACATATGGGCTATGTACCTGAGAGCATCCCTTACTGGCTGTTGATCTCCTACATACATGAACACCTAAGAGGAGAGTTCACCTTTCCTGCATCCCCAGTGGACACTGCAGAGCATGAGTGCAGGACTGGGGCTGGCCCTGTGTTCTAGAGGGAGAAACCACAAAGACACCTGCAGGATGTGAACGTGCCTTAAGTCTTTCCCAAATTCTGCAGTTCAACTTAAAAGAAATTAAACAGCAGCCTGTCATTCTTGGTTAAAAATAATGTTTTTCTTTTTGCTAGGCTGCCGTGCAGCCTCGCAGCATTATTAAATAATGAGACTGATTCAAGTAGGGCTTTCAATGCTTTCAAATTTGTGAGAAGATATATTTCCCTAATTACTGAAACAGACACTTAAGAAAAAGAGCGTGTGGCCATTACTAGGTATTTGGTTCATGATTTTCAGAAACACACAGTAATGTATGGATTAGTGGTTACATTTCATATGCTGAGACACGTAATTGACAAATAAGCCTCAGTCTGACATCCATGTAAAGCAACGGAATGATGACTCTTCATTATCTACAGAGAAAAGGATACAGGTAATAGAACTGTTAAGTGTTTATTTGCCATCTGACAAACATTTGAGATTTACTTCAGGGGATTAGGCAACATTTCAGACAGATAGAATTGTTATTGCTTTCTAGAAAATATGTTGACTCCAGGTATTTATATTCTTTCATTTATTTCTTGATGGGTTTAGGTTTGCTTTCTGATTATGTTGACATAGAAACATTTTGAGCAATGATTTTAGGATCTTTTGAATTGCAATGCGTTATACACGGAAAAATTGCACATCCTGAGACACAAGGGTAGATGGGGACTTTTGAAGACAAAAAGCCCTCCACCCCATTTTTGTCATGAGCATGATGTCATCAGTCTCCTCGTAGAAGGTGGTGAGTGTGGTGGGAGGGGGACGTGACACAAAATTCCAGATCTAGTTGGGAGTTTTCCATAAAGGTAATTTAACATACATAAATCATTGCAGTTTCTGAAAACAGTTGGTACTTAAAAACCTATATCTTATTTTAGTATTTGTGTACACTACCTGAACAGGAATATTTAATTTTAGTAAACTGGATTCATTTTATTACCATTTTAGCAAAACAGTAAACCATGTTGTTTCCTATCATTCATGGAGGCTGTGTCCACAGTCATTGCCTCATGTTGGCAGATAAGACTTCCTGTCCACAAGAACCTTGTGCTTCCATACTGCAGTCACTTTTGTGCCCTGATCCCATGTGGAAAAGTGCAGTTTAGTATTGAAGAGAGTTGCAAAAAATATCTGTATCCATATCAGCCACCTTTAGATATGTGTGGTGCTTGTAACTACAGAGAACTGGTCCCTTTGGGAGTGTTTTATAGTCAAACACAAATGGGTGGCAGGGGGGGAATACAGCAACAATGACAACAGAAAAATTTAGGCTCTCATTCTGGTGTATATATTTAGAGTGAACCAAAGGAACTGCTCTCTAGCATTGCTTAATTTTATCAGCTACAGAAGGAGCATAAAATGACTCAGATGAAGACTAAAATTACGCTTATTGAATCCCATCCTCATTTTTATAGGGAACTTGTATTTGGGGAACGCACAAATTTTTTCATTTTAATTAAAATACTGAAAATAGGTTCTTGAAAAGAATTTGCATTCCACAAAATTAGTTTGAATTTGCCTCCTACTTCCTATTTTGACACCAAAAAAATTTCAATATTTTGTCTTTTAAAAGTTGAATTTCACTTAGTACTGTTAATTATGGCTTCATTCTTGTGCAACACTCCCTTATTGCTAATTTTTTTGAGGATGTATCTAGACTCTGGTGTTTCCTGGTATTGCCCACTTAGACTGTGGTGCAGATCTGGTATAGCTGACTGGGGACAGAGGATACTACAGCTCTGTGTTCTGTGCAAAGGTCCAGTGAGGACTATTCACCACTACAAACCAAAAGAGTAAAAATGAAAATTTAAAGTCTGTAGTGTTTGAGTGAACTGAAC
The DNA here is from genome assembly GCA_035041135.1 of Platyrinchus mystaceus. Taxonomy (NCBI): domain Eukaryota; kingdom Metazoa; phylum Chordata; class Aves; order Passeriformes; family Tyrannidae; genus Platyrinchus; species Platyrinchus mystaceus. Next base: position 38,696,242 of record JAWWLV010000001.1, read on the forward strand.
TGTAAAATTTTTAGGGTGCACTGGATCTGTAATACTTTACAATTTGACTTATGAAAGAAATAAACAATCCTAAAATGTAATGTAGTAGTAGGAAAAGTGGATTTCTCACATTTATTTGAGGAACATGAGTTCATAAGTTCCTATTTTAATTAGAATGAATCATAGGTTTTGTATTTTCTTTTCTGACAGAGACCTTTTTATTCTATTCATACATTCTTTTTTTATCCCAGTTAGATAAGAAACAGCATCTCGGCATGCCATGAGTGATCTCCAATTATGTTTAAAAATAAAGTTTTAATATTATAATTATGATCTGAGAAATAATTTTATACTGTGTTTTGCGGATTTTTTAATACAGGAAAAGAATTTTCTCTTTCTGAACTTTTAGACTATTTGACCAAGTCAGAGGAACACTTTACTCAGTAGTTTCTCTGCACCATAAAGAACAATAATGCCCTCATCAATCCATGGTTTTGTGAAATAATTTATTTCATAACAGTCTTTATAACATTCAGTTCAGGTTTAGAACACATTCCAGAACCTCAGTGCACTAATAAATAGAAACATTTTTTTTATTTCCCATACTAACTTTACTTCTGGATCACTGTTTTTCTATCGATGAAGGGTTTAGCAGTTTCCCCACTGTGTCTGCAGACCACTGTTTATCTATGGACTGCTCTGAAAGAGACTGGATGAAGCATTAGGGAAAAGAGAAAAGCTTGTTTGTACAGAACAGCACCTATGTGATTTTCCTCAATCTATTGAAAGCTTCTAAAGAAATATTAGGTATCTACAGACTGGAAAGGTTGGAAAACATTGGATCAATTCAAAATTATTCTGATTCCCTAGAACCTACCCTACAGGTATGTTTACAGGTGATAGTTATGTGTCCTTTGGGAATTAATGTATTTTAACACTTTTTTTCCTGTCTCATAACACAGTAAATCCAAATTCCTGATCTCCTATTTATGAGATTTTGGTGATTTTTGTTCTTTGTTTGTTAGTGGGTTTTGGAGGGGTTTTGTTTGTTTGTTTTGTGTGTTTTTGTTTGTTTGGTTGGTTTGGGTTTTTTGGTTGGTTGGTTTGGTTTTTATTTTGGTTTGGTTTGATTTTTTGGGTGGTTGGTTTTTTTTGTTTTGCTTTGTTTGTTTGTGTGGTTTTGTTTTGTTTTGTTTTGTTTTTTACTATTGATCTGATTTAATGTCTCTGGAGCCTAAGGATGTGTCTATCCTGATGAAAAAAGTCAAGGAGCAGCCCCTGAGCCTGATGCCAGGCAGAACTGTTTTGCTCAGGACCATGCTATGCCAGGGACAGCCCCTCCCTGGCAGACTGGCTACATCCACAGGCATACACTGGCCCTTGACATTTTCAGACTCAGTCAGTGCCCCTAAAATATAAAATATAAAATTATTAGCAGGTGTGGCAATAGTGCTAGTGAGGATAATTTCAAAGCACCTGAAATAATACAAGGATTATATTGCAATTTGCTAGGGAAAAGGTTTTATAGCAAGAAAATGTTATACACGTGGCTTCTGTGCACTGGCATATGGCATATGTGTGAGTATTGAAAGGTACAAAACCGGTTAGGATAATATTTTAAGGCTAAATAGAATTGTATCAGATGGACTTTGTGTAATTGTATATACACTGCCTTTATGAAGAGAGAACCTGGATGGCATTGTTCCCTGAACAGGAATGAACCTCTCTTGTGAAAAACACGCTGGAGTGCTTCAGGACGGATCCTGACAGTGAAGTGACAATTAAGCAGTGTGGAGAAATAAATCTGACTTGTTTGTAACAAATTCTCCAAACTTGTTCCTGAGTCTGTTACAGCAGACAATGTAGACATATACTGAATAGCTAGGGTATGCAATATTCCAGATGAAATCTTGTCTGTGATTGCTGACTCATTTCTAGTATAGTTTGGAAAAAATATGACGTTATTGGTTTAGTCAACAATGTGTCTTTATGATGACCTTGTCATGATGGTTGCTCAACATTATCCTCTAATTGACTGATAATTTAGGATTCCTTTCTCTGCCTCTCTTAAATTCCAGACAAATCAGAATTATCCCTATATGCACAGGCATCTTAGTCACAGTTATATTCTAAAAAATCTGACGCACTACTCCTAGGTCATGTATTGTGTTTTCTGCTCCTTGAATGGACTTGGGATTTTTGGAATTACATAGATTCCTTGGGCCTTTCATTGCTTCACTAAATCATATGAGTGGATGTTTGCTGAGATAAAGCTAATGCTGGAAAACTTCCCATTATGCTCAAATTTGCAAAGTACCCATTAAAAGTCGCCACGCAAATGTTGACAGGTTTTCACTGGGAAAAAAACCAAAGTATTGTGCATTCGTGTCACTGAGCAGGGCACGCTTAAGAGGAATATTAGGATACTAAGCCAAAAAAAAAAGAGAAAAGTATTCACAATTTCAGCAGACATCAGAACTGCTGCAGCTGTTTAGGGGCGATACACAGGCCTAACTGCATTTAATTACTGACGTAGATTAAATGTAACTCTGTATCAGTAAATTTTGAAAAGTTCAACTGATGAGCTTCCACTTTATGGCCAAAAGATATTTCTTTAATCCTGTAAAACAGCCCTAGCTATAATTAGACACCCTTCAAACAGTATTTACAGTCCAGGCTCCCCCAGAAAATGTCTCATTCCCTTGGATGCTGTATCTCGGTCTGGAGGGGCCTGTTTCTCTCAATTAATTGTAGGAATAACCTCCATTCTCAGACCTGTCTAAAATGAGATAATTCAGGACATAAGTGCATGACAATATGCCTTAATTTATTATAATTCACTCTTTTTCTAGATCATCTCTGTTTTTCACTGTAAAATATATTCTGGTCTTTTGGTATGTTAGCAATACTTTCAAATTAACAGTCATCAGCAGTCGTCATTAACATCCTAACCTTTTTCCCACCAGTTATCAGTTATTTTTCTGTACTGTGAAAAAAACCCAAACTATTAAATTGCATTGGTCCCAAGACATTTTTCTAAGTAGCTGTTATAGGTTTGAAAAGAGCTGTTGGAATTTTTCCCCAAGATCAATTATTGGGTAAGTGCTCACCGACAATGAAAGGTCACACCCCGCCCAAACTCCCGCCTTTTTCCCGGGGTGGGGGAGACGGGGAGGAGCGGGGTTGAGCGAAGAGGATCGCGGGATCGGGGGAGGCTTTTTTAAACCAGCTGGCGCCACGAGTCGGAGCCTTTGGTTGTGGCTCTTCCTGTCTGCCGTCGAAGGAGCTGGCAGCCACCCTTTTGTTCTCCCGTTCCACCCCCGAGAAGGAGCTCCCCTGCCTGGTACCGTCCTTGGGGGTGGGCCCCCGGTCCCTTGCCAGCCATCACTCTCACCTCCGGGAATAAGCCCCGGGAGAGCGCCGCCGACCGTTTCGGAGCGAAGGACCCGCCTCAGCCCGCACCCCGCGCCTGTGCCTCATCTCAGAGCATCTCCCTGCGGCGGTCCCCCGGCCCCCACTGCCCGCCGCTGCAGCCAGCTATTTTTCCTGAGCTGGGGAGCCCGGAGCTGTTGTTGAGGACTGCGCCCATAGCCCTGGGACCGGCGGGGAAACCCCTCTTCATTGTTTGCCGTGGAGCCACCATGGCTTACGTGGCTGTGAGCGGTTGTTTTGCCGCGGGTAACAGCCCATGGTCGGCACCTCGCCGGTGCCCGCTCATACCCCCTGCTGCCTGCCAGCGAGGCATTGCACCCTCGCCTTCCGAAACGTGCGAGCGGCCCCTGCTTGGGGTGGTTTGTGGTTCCACGGAGAGGGAAGTAGGACTTTGTTTTGAAAGTTTTGATTACGGTCCTATTGCTTGTTCGAGTTTGTTTTATATATATATATATATATATGTACATATATATATGTATATAAAGAGCTGTTATTTTCTCTTCCACACCTTTTCACCCGAAGCCTCTTAATTTCAAAGTTGTAATAACTGAGAGGCAACAGTTTGGTTTCCTTTTTTCCTAACCTGCCCTCCTTAGCAAACATCTGTGTCATGTTAAATTAAGACTGTATCTCTGCTCATAATGTCAATCCAGGCTGGAAATTTCTATATTCTGCTAAACCTATTATGTCTTTCTTCTGTTTCATGCCTGTGTCCAAATTCTTATCCACCTTCCTTTGCCTAAGTAATTATTTTCTGAATGGCAACAGTTCTGTTGTCTTTATCTTGTTTTCCTATGTGTATGATATTCATGTCTTGAAAAAATGCATTCTAAAAGCTTGTACATCATTGAGGTCATGCTATTCTCTGATGGTGTAACACCTTTACCAGTATTATTAAAAGCTTTGTTACTACATTTGTAAATTCTTGTGTTTGTTCATGCAAAATTTTAGAGCAGAGGTTAGATTTGTGAGGGGGTTTTTTTATATATCTCAGCCTTATTCTATTTTCACAACCAGTCTTTATTCTTCATTTCAACATCATTATCCCTACTAAAAAAAAATTCAGATGGTTTTGAGATTTTTAGATTAAGTTTATAAAGAGATTTACTTTTATAAAGAAAATTGCTTCTCTGGTCCAGTGTTTGGCCACCTTCAGTGTTAAGAAAAAAAAACCAAAACCCAAACAAACCCCCCCCCCCACAACAAAACAACAATGACCAAAACCCAACAAACTTGAAAAGGATTTCTTTTGTATTTCAGTTTGTGTCAGTTACCTCAGCTCTGTTTATTAGGCACCACTCAGAAGTCTTTGGCTTCATCTTCCTTACTACCTCTTTAGGAATTTATACACATTGACTCAATCTCTCTCAGCCTTCTCCAGGCTGTACAGCCTCAGCTCTCTCAGCCTCTCCTCATATGGCAGATCCTCCAAGACCTTTATCACCTTTGATGTCCTTCACTGAACTTGGTCCAGTAAGTTTATGTCTCTCTTGTACTGGGCAGCCCAGCCAGCAGTGAGCACAGCACTCCAGATATGTCTCACCAGGACTGAGCAGGGGAAAGGCCACTTCCCTAGACCTACTGGCAACATTACCTGATGCAGCCCAGGACTTTTTTTTTGCTGTGAGGGCACATTTCTGGCTTGTGTTTGACTTGGTGTCCACCAGGACTTCCAGGTCCTTCCCTGCCAAGCTACTTTCCAGCCGTTTGAACAACACCTGGTCATGATATCTTGGTTTAGTACTCCCCTAGGTGCAGAACTTCACATTTCCCTGCGTTGAATACCATGATGCTTCTGTGGACCCTTTCCTTGAGGCTGGGGAGGTCCCTATGATTGGCAGCACAGCCATATGGTGTATCAACCACTGCTCCCAATTTTGTAACGTGTTGCAGTTGAAAAGAATTATCCCTGGTATGCAACCCTGGCACATGCCTCTAGTGACTGACCTCCAGCTGGATTTCATGCAGCTGATCACCACTCTTGGGGCCTGGAAGTTGAGCCACTTTTCAATTCATCTCACTACCCACTTATCTAAACTACACTTCATTGGTATGTCCATGAGTATTTCATGGGAGACAGTGTCAAAATCTGAAGTCAACATAAATAACAGTATTCTGCTGAGTTATTTCTTTGCAGAAGGCCAGGCCGTTCAGGTATTTCATATGATATACGTGATTTATGTAAGATGAAAGAATAATGTCTCTAATTGATTTCCCCTTTGTAAATTAATGTTGACTCTGAAAGAAGCTTGTTTTCCTTAATATGAATGGAAATGTACTTTGGGATTATTTGTTTTTCTCACCTCCCCAGAGATTAAGGTGAAGCTAATGGGTCTGTAGTTTCCGTGATCCTCTTCTTGCCTCTCTTGATCAGTCTGCTTTTTTCCATTGCCCAAGAATCTCTTGCAGTTGCCATAATCTTTCCAAGGTAGTTGAGAGTGGCCTTGCAACAATATTTTCCACCTCTATCAGCACTCAGGAGTGCCAAATCCCATAAATTTGTGGATGTTCAGTTTCTTTAAATATTCCCCAACACAATCCTTCTCTACTGAAAGTAACTCTTCTTTGTTCCAGACTTTCCCACAGATTTCAGGAGCCTGGAATTCCAGAAGATAAATCTTAGCAGTAAGGACTAAGGTCTTTTCCACGTTCTCTTGCATCAAGTTCCCTGACCTGTTCAGAAGCAGCCTGATAGTCCTCGTCTTCCTTTTGCTGTTGATGTACCCCTTCAAACCTTGACAGATACAAGTCCAAATGAGTTTTGGCTTTCCTCGCCACACCTTGCACACTTGGACAGTGTCTCTACTCTTTATGTGTTATCCTGCTTCCACCTCTCATATTCTTCTTTTTTTTTTTTTTTTTTTCTTCACATTTAAGTGTAGTTAATACACGCAAGACTCAGTCTATGTTGATCCATGCAGGTATCCTACTACCTTTACTTCATTTCTCATGTTACAATGGACCATTCACAATCTTGGAAAAAATGACCCTTGGAAATTAATCAGCTCTCCCATCCCCTTGTTATGCCTTCCTATTTTTCAGGATCACAAATGCAACCACTGTCTCTCTGGGGCAAAGACTTCTCCCAGCCTTCACATTTTGACCAATTTGCAGTAGTTCTGATATCCTTCTGTCATATCCTTCTGAAGGAATGAGAGTTTCCCATGACATAATGTCCTCTTACTACTTATTTGTGTGCATACACGTGAGGTGGCCTCCCTTCAGCCTTGTTTTGCTGATTGCAGGGTCTCTCACCACATCATAATCCTAACTAGTCTAATTCCAGCTTCCAGACACTATAAGGGCCACTTTTATCTATAAAGTCTTTCTTCACAGAAGTACTATTGAATATAAGTAACTTCTTTTTTAATAGCAGAACCAAGTTTGAACTAAATATTGTTAAGGTATTAACTAGGACAGTTGTCAGTCTGAAATTATTCTTTCAAAATTGGGGAAAGATCCTATGCATTACATTAGAAAATTATTTACCACAGGTGCTTATTACCATAATGGTGGTTCTTTTGCTGGGGATTATTAAAAGCAGTAATAGCTATATGTGCTTACATTAAAAAAAATGTATTGCTGTGCTTCTTTTTGTTTTGAATTAATTCCTAAGTGCATCATTAGCATTCAGAAAGAATTGTAACAAGATAATGACTGGAAAATAACATTTTTAATGACTGCTGTTAAATTTAAAAAAATGATAGACAATAAAGACTTTTAAAATCTCCTTCACTGTATAACTCTGTGAATGTGTATGTACATTTAGGTCGCTTTAGGAAAGGTCTTAGGAATGTGTGCTTTACCTGACGAGGAACAAAGCTCATTACCACTAGAGTAATCAATAACCCCAGCTAATGTGTTCAGTTGGCGACATAGACTGGATCAATAAAACCTGCCACATGCTTTTGTTTTAGGAAATGAAACCTTTTAGTTCTTAATTAAGGGAGAGACCTCACATCCTTAATGGTGTTTGTGATGACCGTTGCCACAGAGGACAAGAACAACTGCATCTGAGGTCTGCTCTAAAAGACTTTGACAAAGTAGTAAGAGAGTCGATCCAAACCTGATATTTGTTTAATTTATTTTAATGCAACAAAACTTGGGAAAAAATTCAAGAAGAAGAAGTATTCTGATGAATTACTGTGGTTATCAGAGGAAATAACTCTTCCATTAGTCAAACGTGTGTCTGCAATCTGGCAACAAAAGATACAGAATCAAACCGTGCCAGAGTGCTTTGTGTGGTACTGATTGTGGGTCTTTAAGGCACAGCTACTGTAAAATGTAAGTTATTATTTTTTGCTTCATCTTCGTTGTTATTATTCTTCTGACATCTGTATAATTCTGTGGGCTGGTGCATTTTCTACAAGGCAGTTAAGCTAAGGGAAAGCTTATGTGGAGTGAAGAGCAATAATGACTGCACTGAAAACAGCTCAGCTATTTACAGCTAATAAAAGGATAAACATTATGAGAGGGAATGGATTAGTTTAAATGTTTAATAAAAATCATATTTACATAATACATGAAAGATGTAAATGGGCACATACTCATGGGTCTTGGTGATCGTGTTATTGTCTTTTCCAATGCTGGTATGTTGGAAAACAACTCAAATCAGAGGTTTGCATAAGTGCAACACTTTCATTCCCAATATAGTTCTGTGATAGATTAGCTCCAATGAAGTCTTAAAGGTTCAAACATGGTTTAAGAGCATGGTTTAAGGGTTCAGATTTGCAAAGTATTAAATCTTCACAGAAATTGACTGTAAGTTCACTTCTCTAAGAAGGTGTGGGGATATGGAATGAAATGAAAATGGAAGAAATCAAAGAGAGACTTGCTAAGTATTTTCACAGCAACCTAATGATGCAAAAGCTTATGTTGTCACTAATCCTACAAATGCAAATCTATATCTCAGATTTCACTCACATAAAAGATAATTTGCATGAGCAAGCTCAAAGTTCGTCATTATTAACTGAGAAATACAAGACTCTAAAAGCATAAAGATTGACATCCCTTTCATTTGCATAGTGCAAGCCACCACTAAGTGTGCTGAAAGCAGTAATATTGTAGCAGTTTAAAACCAAGAAATTAAATTTAGGCTAGGTGTGCATACAGAGAACAGTGTGATGAGAAGGAGATGTAAAGGAGTAAAGAAATTATGTTTCATGCATTTGCTAAAAGTGTTTTTTTAAAAAACACATGTAGCAGTTTTTGGGGAACAGCGCTTCCATCATGAATGCAAAATCTGGCATATTTAAGGCCTGAATTTTCTTCAAAAAATGGTTGGGGTTTATTTTGTTTTGTTTTGTGGTGGGCTTTGGTGTGTGGGGTTTTTTTGGGGGTTGAGTTTGGGGTGTTTTTTGGGGGGAAGTTTAGGTTTTAGGGTTTATTTGGTTTGATTTTTCTTTTTTTTTTTTTCTTTTTTTTTTTTTTTTTTTTTGTTGTTTTTTTTTTTGGCATTGGGACTGGAGCAATTTTGGTCGAATAAAAACAAACAACCAAGCCAGTATTTTAGCTTTTCAAACAACCTTTTTCCTTCAGTGATGAAACTAGTTTGTGGGTTTTTTTTTTGTTATTGCCATGGATTAGGAATTATAGTCCTGAATTTAGTGTTCCCGCTGAGACTCTTCAAACCATGCATCACTCACTCCCACCACCCCTCTTCCTTTCCCCTGCAGTGGAGAAACTGGAGAGAACTGGAGAAAGGAGAACTGGAGGCACAAAAGGTAAAGATCATGGACTGAGATAACGATGATTTACTGGAAACAGCAATGAGATAAGAAAAGGAACAGTGTCTGGGACATCAAAACACAGCTTCTATTTGGCAGAAGACACAAGGTAAACCTCTTGCCTTTCTGGTTTAACATCATAAGGCATACCTACATTAGAGGTTTATGTGTAGACAATGAGTTACCTCCCAAGTCAAAACTAATTTCCTTTATAGCCAGCAGGGCAAGGGAGGTGAAATGAACTGACTTCTACAGACACCTCTTGAGGATACCTGTGTTAGGGTTGAAATGAAACATCAGAGAAAGTCAGTGATCTCTCTCTGATGGCAAAATAAGTTGCTTGATGATTTGCCTAAGTCACATATTCTTTTAAAAATGAATTCTACCTGCCATGAAAGCAACAGCATCTCTGAACGCTTTAATATGGTATTCTGTCTGAAGCTACTGAGGATCTTGCTGCTAACTTGTATGATAGCAAGGCTGGACATTTTGTCCATATGAATTAAGGAACAACTATATAGTAACTATTCTACCACACTTTCTATTTTTGAACAAGGTATTTCAAGTCTCAGATTTCTCATACTTCCAAGTATCTTTAGATGCTCATATAGTACACCACTATCAAATAGAAAACAGCCTATTTTAGAAGATTATTCTGTATAGAATTCAAGCTAACTTTCTGAGAAATAAAGAGAGAAAATAGCTCTAAGAGGCTCTATTTCACCCAGATGAGGAAGCTTACTAAAGAAATATGATCAAAGCACTGTAATATATGCCTGCCAGAAATAATAGGTACATATTGAAATTTCCACTTTTAACTTTGGGCATGCGTTCTTGAAGATTTGCATATATACATAGCTGTTGAACATTTTTTTTTCACATGTTCCGTTAAACAACTTGTAACTCAATAGAATGTGCAAAAAAAAGTCAGGAAAAGAGAAGAGAGGATGCCAGAGAGACCTTGAGGATTAACATGCAGTGCTGAATATTTAATTAGCCAGAGATAACAACAGGTAATTATGAAATCAAGCAAAGTTTTATTATGCATCATTTTATAATTCATGCGGGTGTGTAATAAAATTACAAGCATTTGTACTTTTAAAAAACTAACCATGTGTTTAATGCAAATGCAATCATGCTAATGTGATTCACATTTTTTAAAGAGCATATAGAGAGAGTGAGTAATAATGAGAGGCTTTGTAAACATAATCACTGGGAGATACTAGACGTAGCAGTACTAAAGCATGTTATTTATTGAAAAATTTGGAGGAGAGAAAAAATTGACCTATAATCAGCTCTTCATTTCCTGTTTTTAATTTTCAAGTATTTTAGGATTGCACCTTTCTTTTATTGTTCCTTTATTTGTTTGTGCTTCTGGTAGAAGCACTAGGCTAATCAGAGCTCTTCTCCACCTTGCAGAGACCTTGGCTATGGAAGTAGGGAGAAGGAGTGAGTGATCAGAAGCGATGAGGACATGTTCATACCATTTCACTTTAATTCAGCTGGTTAAATAGAAGGAGATAATCTCTTCCTCTGAACTGCTACTGGCAAACGTTCTGGTGACTCCGGGGAGAACTCTAGCCTATGTGGTTAAAGTTATATAACACAGTTATATATAGAGTTATAACACATAGAAAATGAAAGGTGATTTGCTGTCTAAGGTTAATTGTTACATTAATGTCTAAAACCAGTCAGTGGTTTATGTCAGTGGCTTCTGGTGAACAACAAAGTTACCAAGATTTTCACATAGGATGACAAATATGATCTTCTGGTGCATGGCAGCTGGCGGGTATGGGGAATACTCCACATGTTTTTGAAAGAGCACAAAACATCTCTGTGTAGACAACTGAATCCCACCATGAGTATCTACGTTCAGGTGAATTGAGTAATTTTCCATTCCCCACTAATGATATTGAATAGAACTAGATGAATTCTGTTGTATGGTGGACTCACAGATCTAAATGTTGGTGACTTAATCTCAGTGGGATCCTAACATCAATACCTAAAGTTGAGGGATGTGCCTATAATGAGACCAGCAGCTTGATCATCTTCATCAGGCAAGGCTAGCAAGGCGAACTTTTTGCCTTCTAAACCTTGGTGAGACACACCCTGAGTGCTGCACCCACTGCAGGACTGCTCAGCACAAGGGAGACATGGACTTTCTGGAGCAAATTCAACAAAGGACCACAAAGGTAATGAAGGTCTTGAAGCATCTCTCATATGAGGAGAGTCTGCCAGAGCTGGGACTGTTTAGCCCGCAGAAGATAAATCTGAGAGGGATTGAATAAATGTATATAAATACCTGATGAGGGAGTAAAGAAGATGAAGCCCAAGTTGTCTCAGTGGTGCCCAGTGAACAGGTTACTCAGAGAGATTTAGGAATCTCCTTCCTGGGAGATATATAAAACCCAACTTACATGGCCCTGGGCAGCCTGCTGTAGGTGCCCTGCTCTGAGCAGGTCATTGGACTTGATCTCTGGATCTGCCTTTTCACATCAGTTCTGTGTTTCTGTTCTGATGATATGTGCAAAGAAGGAAGAGCTTTTGAAAGCAAAGCTACTGAGAAGTGCCTCAGCCAGGGAAGTGGGGTTTCTGGTAACTGTAAATACAACAATGCAGACAACTAAACTGAAGTTCCTTGATTCATACTCACATTCATCCAGTATCTAGAAATACCTACACCATGGACACAGACGAGTCTAATATGGTAGCCCATCTTGTAACCTGAAAAGTGAAGCAAGGTGTCACTGCAGACCCTTTCCTCTCTCTAATATACAAATTTAATAGAAATGTGATTTTAATGCCTCATTGAATTGGATGTTAGGGAGAACATGGGCTTAAAATAAAGGTTCTATATAGACTTCCATGTCTCTACTCATAAGTAAAATATATGGGAGTTATACAGAATATGTTTTTTTGAAGCATTTCAACTACTTACCCTCAAAATGGTGTCAGGGAATTGTTCACACCAGGATTCTTCACTAAGGTTACAGAATCACAAAATCACAGAATAGCTAAGGTTGGAAGGGACCATAGTGGGTCACCTGGTCCAACCTCCCTGCTCAGGCAGGGTCATCCTAGAGCACATTGCACAGGATTGCATTCAGATAAGTCTTGAATATATCCAGTGAGAAGACTCCACAACCTCTCTGGGCAACCTGTTCTACTGCTCGGTCACCAGCATAGTAAAGAAGTTCTTCCTCATTTTTAGGTTGAGCTTCCTGTGCATCAATTTCTGCCCATTGCCTCTTGCCCTACTCTTTGGCACTAACGAGAAGAGCTTGGCTTAATTTTCCTGGCACCCCTCCTTCAGATACTTTTAGGCACTGACATGGCCCCTTCTCAGTCATCTTTCCTCCAGGCTGAACAGATGAAATGTAACTGTACTGGATTTGCCTCCTTATACTGTCCATAGTCCTTCAACATGATCTCAATGCTAATGCTCTAAAACACTACCACAAATCCTCATAAAGCCATAAGAACACTACATTTAGTCTGATCAAAGATCTCTGCAGTTTAGCACTCTGTGTCCCACACTAATAGAAAGCTGCTGAGAAACTATGGATAAAGCATATAAGGTACATTCATTAATAATATCTCTTCAACTTATTCATGCACCAATTACTCCATTATTTAGACATAACATGTTTTAAATAAGTTGTTAGAAAATACTGTATAAACAAAGCGTAGTAAATACATATCTTCTTTCAATATCTGTGAAGAAAACTTTTTTCTTTGCTAAATCTTTGCTTAAATACCCTCAATGTGTTGTTCTTGCACCAATATAAACTTGCATCAGGGACTCAGATACATATATATTGTCACTCCTTTGTGATGTGGAGCTGGAGATTAGTCCCTGAAAGTTTTTCTTTACAGAGGAGTAAGTGGAGCAGCAGCAGGATTTAAGATGGCAAAATAGTTTTTTTTATTTAAAGACTGTGCAGGCTCTCCACCTAAATACATTAGCTTCAATCCCATTTTCTCTAAGATGACATTGTAAATAACTGAACGACAGAGAAAAAAAAGGCAATTTTTGGCTGCATTTCCAACTACAATTTCAGTTCAAAAAGTGTAAATTGTATTTGCAAACTGAGACCTTGTTTTTGTCTCAAGACAGAGCCAGATATATTGTGAAGAGTGGTTGGTCTTTTTCCTCTACAATATTGTAATTAAACTCTAGAGCAAGATCTTCCAGCATTAGTTTTATAAAGATTTTTTTAAATTTTCATAGCTGACTCATAAACTCTGAAAAATGGATCTTATAATGGAAATGCTGACATAACATTAACCATAGCAGCAAGAACAGCACCACAGTAATTTATTTACATGTTGCTTTTCAATTGCTTTGCATGCTATTGTTATCATTTTTATGGCAAGTATTATTTTTCACCAAGTTTCTGATTTGCAATTTAATACTGCAATCTTTACTGTTGGTTGGGGTCTTGTTACAAATTAATTACACTCTTCAAGGAAATTGCTTAGGCCTAGAAAACTGACACAATTTGTTATTGTTTCCAAAGGGAAAACGTATTACCTTCCTTACAGTATGGGCTCAGTCCTATTGTAGTTGTCTCTATAGTAATAAGTATAATAACATAAATAATAATGTTTTAATAATTCTTAAAAATCATCAGCAGACATCTGTTCAAGTCAGGCAAGATTGCTGGTCTAATTCTCTTCTCAATTCCAAAGATTTAATATTGGTACAACTCCAATTTCTGTGAATTTATTATATATTGTACCACTTAGAAGAGCTAAACTTATCTCTTTTCTAATAGAATGGTCTAAAATCTGAAGGAATGTATATAAACCGCTGAATTTAAGATTTATGGGGAAGGAGAAGACAAGGACTTTATTCATAAGAGAATTATTGGAAGAATAATGACACTATCTTAGGTGTCTGTAAACTATCAAAGCAGAAGTACAAGGAGATACTTCAAGTCTTAATTCATGATCAAAATGATGACTGAACTGTCATCACAGAGACTGTGGGATATGCTGCACATCTGACACAGACATAGAAGAATACAATTTGTTCAGGGAGACAAGTAAGAAAAAAAAAAGGCAGGAAATGTGTTTTATATTAAAGGTGTAAATACTAGTTTAGATGCTACATGAGAACAGACTGATTGAAAACCTGTGACTAGTGTTAAAAGGAAAAAGAAAAGAGAACTGCTGGGGATTACTCTAAGCCACCAAATACATACAATGAGTAAAACCCTGGAGAGAAGTCTTTTTGTGACTAACAGAAGAATGAGTAAAGTATTGTAACTAGTAATAAAGGCAATATTTAGCTATCAAGATGCCTGTTGGGAGCAGGGAAAAGGAAAATGGGTGGTTCAGGAAGATTATGAAATTAGTTCAGAAGTTATTTAAACTGAAGATGGAGACGTCAATTAGACAGGCAAGCTCTTCTGTATTGATTCTATTAAAATCAAAGAAGTGGCTGAAATGAAAGTGAGAGCGAGAACATTATGATATGATCCTTAAAACGTCAGATAGAGATCATCAAAGTAAGAGCAAGGAACTCTAAGGAAAATCACTGTCATAATTGTTAAGGGGGGACCCCTGGTGGCCTAGCAGTTAAGATGCTGGTCTCTCAGCGCCAAGGCCGCAGGTTTGAATCCCAGTCCTGCTTCAGGGTCCCCCGGGCAGATGGAGCTCGTCAGCCCCTAAGGCCATCCATCTAAG
>JAWWLV010000001.1:38711169-38735213 GCA_035041135.1 Platyrinchus mystaceus
TGGGCTCAGTTCAGCGCAGGCTGTGTCTCACCTAAAAAATCCATTGCGCAGGCTTGAAAGGTAAAAGGCCTTTCCCAGATCTTTGTTCGCGAAGACTGGCCACTTACTTTTACTTACTAATTGGTAAGGAAGGAAAATCATATATATATATATATTTACATATATATATGGAAATAAAAGAGATTGTAGAAGAGCTGACTGCTTTTAAAAGAAACAACTGCATATTATTTCATTTCAGACGGTAACTAGGGGAAGCAGCAACAGATTAACTCAGCTAAATCGAGTTATCTTTGGTGTCCTTAGATTCAACAGGAAAGTTCACAAAATGCTAACATGACCAAATACTGAGAAGAAGTATTAAGGGAAGCATTCACATGGGACTATAAGCCTTGATGAGAAAAGAGATGCAACTATGGAGAGATTTGAAAGAAAATACTACATTAACAACAACAGGAAAGAAGGTGTTATTTTGTTAGTGAATTGAGACAAATTTGGTGTGTTAACAAATCAAATGTGTCTGCAGCCTTCTTTGTAACACTCCTATTGGGAAAATTCAACCTACATCCCAAATCCCACTGCAGACTTGGAGGAGTTTAGATTCCACATGCTCCCTTGCATTCCATTGCGCTTCAGTCTTAAGGTGAGATCGCAGAAGGACTTCTCCAATGGAATGCAAGAAGTACAACGTGTGAAGTCCATTTATTAAATAGAGTGCTACCCCATAAGTTCAGGTGCCAATGTCACTACTCATTATGTTAACTATTTCAGACTTTATCCACTAAAACCTAATACAGAAATCTAATAGGGAAAAAGAAATAGTGGCACTCTTTCTACACTCGTGTGTCAGCTATATCAAGGTAAAAATATTCTGATTTATAGCATTGGAGGAGTATGAGGGAGAATTTGATTTTTTGCTGGTTAGTCAGTTTCTTTCCCCCAATTCATCTTACCTGATGCTTCATGATATTACAGAAAATGTCAAAATATCCCTCCTCACTTTTGATATCTTCTTACTTTATCCATATTATTACTGCTATCTGTCCTATGGTAACACTCAGAAGTTGAAGAAATTTCTGCGTAAGTAGGCAAGACAGCAAAGAGTGCAAGAAAGCCTTGCAGCATTCCTCTGAAGTACATATTTTTTACTCATATTGCCTGTCCACATTCTCTACTGCAACTGTGCCAGGGGATGCATAAAGGAAACACAGAAGAAATAGTCATTTTGATGTGCAGGAGAGGGTTTCAGAGACTTAGTAGCACCAACCCATAATCATCTACAAGAGGGGAGATAGTATATATTACATACATAAATTTGTAATTGTATTTCATCAAGCACTGCCTGAAAAGGGATGCATCTGGGTACATCAGTCTAGTGAGGTTAGAAGAAAACAATCTCTCTACTATGTCCATATTGGAGAGAATGGGACCCAGGGACAGCTTTTGGGCAGACTGATTGTCTGAGCCCAGGTAGCTGTCAATGTTGTACATATGCATGTATCTATATATCTACATATCTATATCTATCTATCTAGTTATAGATATAGGTCGATGTAGATATACACATATATACACATATATCCCCACTAAGAGATCGTCATCTTGCTCAGCTAACAGAGGGAGCAGGAAGAGGTTGTTGGTGCTGGTGGTGTTTGTGTGAATGTTCTATGTGTCTGTATTGATCTGCAGCAAGTGGCTGCTTGTGAATATATGTAAATGGGTAGGGTTTACATGTGCTCATGGGAAGTATTTATTGGGAATGCAAGTACATCCTTGCTTCTGGTCAGACCCGGGAAAAAAGAGCTGCCACAGCCTCCTTCCTAGCAGGCTTCTCTATTTGGAAACTCTGTAACGTCTATAAACCAAGGATTTAATTCTTTTACCCAAACCAAGTTCAGCATATCAAGTTAAGGAACCTTACTTGGTTCTGTATTCCCTGACATGATCTTGGAGCATTCTAGCATTTAGTGACATATATAAAATATAGCCATATTAAAATGAAGATCAAGTTTATGTGCCTCTTCTCTCTCTGTTTGTATGTATTTACACAGATTGTAGACTTAAACTACAACCTGTATTATTTAAAGAAAGGACTAATCTATAACTAGATTCTCTGGGGCATGGAAGCTAAGAAGTTCAGCAGTTTAGTTCCTAAATCTATTATGTTGTATAGCTAAAATCCAAGAGTTATAATCCCTGGTTATTCTTCTGTGATCTATGGCCATTCTGCCAGCACCAGATCTTCTGTTCTTTTTCTTCTTGTTTTTATGACTTTCTTCTTGAGGGATGCCAACTGAAAATAAATGCTAAGGGAAAGAGAAATAAAACCAACACCCCCCAGAAAAAAAAAAAAAATTCCTTCCTGCTCAGTGTTTAAATGCCCTTTAGAAACTTAGTATAGAAATTACCTTCCTATTGATAATATGAAAGTCATTGAATTCAGAAGACTTCTAATTTACTTTGTAAAGTCAAAGTCCATGTAAACATTCAAATTATATGAAGATCAAATGTAGTCTAAAATTGAACTTTTCACAATTTTTGGGCAATTTCCACTCAAAATGCCCAAAAATCCGATGGCATAGCTTGACTGCTGGGTATTAGAGATAAGCAAAGTTTATTGCATACCAGCACTCTCCTTCAAAAACTCTCTGGTGAGGAAAAGGAAAGGAGGCACAATTTTTAATGATTTTGACAACATGTTTGGTATTTGATCTCTTAGCTAAAGAAGAGTTCCTATACTTTCATGGTCTATGAAGCTGCCTGAAAATTAAGATCCTTCCTTTTTTCCATGGAAGTCCACTGAAAAAGGTCTTACTGGTATTAAAGACTTTTGTCATGGCTTATAATGGCAGTGTGCATGTAGGGAGAAATATTTATGTGTGGAAGACCAACAGAAAAGTTAGGGAAAATAACACCCTTTCTAAAATAAAGCAAAAAAGGACAAGAGACATTAATGAGATGATTAAGCCGAGGAGGAACCAAAAAACAGAAACCAGAAGACCATACTGGTGCTTCAGTTTGCTGTGTACTTGTTAGTGGATCCTCTTTCTGGATTCACACATTGAAAAGCAACCAGCATCGCGCATTTTGCTTAGGTAGATCAGCAATGCCACTGCTTTGGTGTTATCTAGCATATTTATTGGCTGTGCTTGTTTGTGTGTAGTTTATCACAAAGAATAATTCCAAAGGGACATTCATAGTTTGTTTACAAAATATCCTTTTCAGCTGTGGATTTATTATTCTAGAGGTTTTTTGGACTGTCAGGGTTTAACCCAAGTGGGAGACTAACTACCATGCTCACTCTCTCCCCCTCCTTCACAGTGGGATGGGGAGGAGAATCAGGAAAAGAGTAAAACTCATGGGTTGAAATAAGAACAATTTAATAACTGAAACAAAACAAAACACAAATAATAATAATAAAAATAAAAAAAAATGTAATTAAAATGAGAGAGAGAAAGAGAAAACCCAAGAGAAGCAAGTTATTCATGAAACAATTCTTCTACCAAGCTGACCAATGCTTAGCTTGTCCCCAGTCCATGATCAACCCCTGCAGGTTAACTCCCCACAGTTTATATACTGGGCAGGATGTTCTATTGTACGGAATATCATAAGGCCAGTTTGGGTCACCTGTCCCAGCCATTCTCCCTCACACTTCCTGTGCGGCTCCTAACTGGTAGAGAATGAGACACTGAAAAGTCCTTGACTTATGATAAGAACAACTTAGCAACAACCAAAAAAACATCAGTGTGATATCAACATTATTCTAATGCTGAATCTACAATACAGCACTGTACCAGCTACTAAGAAGAAAATTAATTCTATCCCAGCTAAAGCCAGGACAGGGAACTACAAAGCTGTAAAATTATTTATTTCCATGATTACGTTAATGACTTATAAATATCTTCACAGCATCCAGGTCTTTGTTAACATTGCTACCCATACTTTCCAAATAAGTCAACCTTTGCCTGTCATGTAAAATCTAAAATGCGCTGTTAAGCAATAAAATGTACACAGTGGCCAGCTTTGCTGGTCATGTATTGCACTGTGATTACTGATTGCTCTTATCAACAGGGACCTGAGAACCAACAGAGCATATATAAAAAAAAAAAATCTAAAACCAAAATGCTTTTGTCTGGACTCTTCCAATAATTGTAAACAATTCAGTGAGAACAAAAGAAACTCTATGTAATTTCATTTAGAGATATGTTTTCTCATTTGTAGAGTTAATTTGCTTATTATTAACTTACAATTTAAGGCTAGATTCTGAAAACATCTTATTCTGTACTCTGTTTCACAGAAATAAAAGCATTGTTCAATAAGAACGAGTTTATCTGAAACTAGCCCTGCTGGAGAAAACCTCAGGCAAAAAATGTTTTCATACAAACCATTCATTAAATGACTGTGAATAATGAAGAAACTAATATAAATTGCTGTCTATTCACAATAGGCAGCAATTCAGTAATGGGCTGGATTTGACAAACTGTTTGTTACAAGTAATTCACACCAGCTATGAATATAATCTCTCCAGCTGTATGCATATTTGGGATTAATAGAGGATTTTTCAGACCCGTTTTCTCCCTACATCATCTGTTTGTTTTGTTCTGTTTGTACAGTTTGCACGAAATTGCTCAGCTTGTGGTATATAGCCAGCAATTAACACCACTTAACAGCTGTTAAATAGGGTAATCGCCTGTTGTTATCCTCATTCAGGAACTAATTGCTCTCAGTGTGCCACTCATAAACCCACCAAAACACCAGGTATGATCTGCTGAAGACGATCTGATGTGAAATGGGCTTTACTTTCCCTCCTCAGGGATCAGTTCAGCTGGCTAATAATGCCTACAGAGTGGAAGGACATAGGAGCACTGGTAAAGATTTCCTCTGGTGGAAATCAGGGTGTTGGTGAGTCCACAGGTGGCCAGGTTCGGTGGATAAGAGGAATTGCAGCTAAAATCGCACAGAGCAACTACTGCCAGCGTAAATGGCACTGGCTCTGTTGCTGCCCTGGTTTGAAGGGAGTGATGGAAACAAATTATGAAGCACAACTTCCTCTGTGATCCTCATGTCATTTCTGTTTGTATGGTTAATGTTTTGTCATTCCTTTTTCTGACTATTCTGAAGACATTTTTAATGCAGATGAAATAGAATTATTTTTTCCCTATTAAAACTGACTGATCAAAATGAAAAGAATGCTAGTGACAGAAATAAATGGAATAAAATTAATTATTAAATTATAAGAACTAAGTAATGTGATTTTGTTACATTATTTACCTATGGAATACATTTAATATGCTCTTTTTGGTGAAGTATTCTTGAAACACCAGTAATCAATAAGGTGAATATGTTTCAAATATATGCACATCTTTTCTTGGTCTGCAGCTACACATAGAAAAGAAATATGGCTCCTAATACAAATGAAATATGCTTTCTAATTAATGGGGAACTTACAAGGGCAGCAGTCGGAAGCAGAAGATGTGGGTTTTATTGCCTGTACATATCTCTATACAGCGTATTGAATGCGGTTCTAGAATAAGTAATGTGAAGTGAATCATGGTATCTTTTATTTTTTATGACCTTTGTGCTGGTCACCTACACTGGATACTTTAGAAACACGCATTGATTTCAAGTTTCCTCTATTTTAGGAAGCTACTAGTATTCTAATTAGTAAATAAAATAATGACTTGTAACTCCTTAAGAGTTGGATAAGAACTCTAGGCCTCCCATATCATTAGAAGTTCTATCCATGCTTGTCAAGACCAGAATATACAAATAGAAATACAGAAAAATAGCTATTACACTAAGAATCTCCCTGTTTTTCCTGTATATTAAGTCATACACTTGCAAGATAAAAGGTGCACTGGAAGGAACCAATTTTTGATAGTCTGCCAGATGTTGAAGTAGGGTGTTATTCAACTTTCCCTTCAAGATACTGTAAATGCTTTAGGTAAAGGTTCAGGTAAAGATCTAGACTGAAGGACTGAGATTTATTGACTCTGGTATGAGCTAACACTGAAAACAAAACAGAAAATATTTTGTTTACACTGGTAATTGGTTTTCTTTATTGCCTTTCTGTTAACCTGACACAGTTTTTGAATGCTGTTTGCATATGTGTACATGTATTAGGTTCAAGCATTAATTTCAGGAGGTATAACCTGTACATATAATGCATGTTACCAAAGAAACGTACAAAAGACCCCACATAACAAAAACCCAACAAACCCCAAACAACAACAAAGAACACGAAGCAACACAAATAGCTTGCAAGTTCAAATTCATTGACATTGAATGAAATTTAAATGCATCTCTTAGAGGTCAATTTTTTTCATTGTACAAATTTATACTATGACTATTTGGTTGTGTCTGTTACAATGTTCTGCATCAGTAGAGGAGAAATGCAGAAGTTTAGCATGAATGCATTGTTTTGACTGTGAAAATGATGTGTCCAAGCATAATGCACCTGTCTGCAATCCTACTTCTGAGAAGTTACAAATCCAAGATGGGTCCTTTTGTTCCCATACAGCAAAGGGGAAGAATTATAGCTTTAATAATAACCAGCCTGCTGATCAAGAGATCTATACTGCTTTCAGTGGCTTATACTAAAAAAAAGCTCTGAAACCCCGATTTTGTCCCATATCATGTGTGTATACATCAGAATTAGGTACATATATTAGATGGTGGTTTCCAGGATGAAACCTGGATGAAATCTTGATGAACCTGCTTTGATCATTTGTTTACAGATGACTCACACTCAGACTGAAAATTCAGGATAGTGTTACTTATCACTGCCCACTAGTTTGATTATTTAAATATTAGAATAATCATCCTGAGAGGAATGGGATTTGAAACTTTTTCCTACACAAGGATCTTCAGATTTACAGCTTTATCCCTCTGTGAAGGCTAGGACCTGGGGAGTAGTTTAGTGACAATTCTTCAGGGTTCACAGAACACCTTCATTTGCCCAGAATTTTCGTACATGGATTCACATCCTCAGAATTCGTCCCTTACTCCTTGCAGCAAGGTTTAATCCTATCAGCCTGCTGTCTCTTCATGTTTCCTCAACCTCTGCAGGAATATACTGCAGCAGATACACTCTCTCAGAAGTATCAACATAATATTACCTAGGTGAAACCAGCAAAATTCCAGCTTTTCCAGGAGCCAAAATACAAAGAAAAGCTTTTCTAAAGCTGTTATGCATCCCACAAGAATCTATCGCTCTAAGCAAGTACCTGATATTCTTATAGCTGTGGGTATTACCTATAATCTCAAAGGAAAGCATGCCTAAGATTTTCCATTAAATAGACAACCCAAAACCGCATGAACTTTGAAAGAAAAAAATCCAGTAATCAACTGAGTTTTGGATAGAATACAGAATTAAGAAATATAAAAGGCAACTGTTAAATTAATTTTCTCATTTGATTTTTTTATGCCTTTTTTTTTTTCTCCTGAAAATTTAATAAGATTTTCAGATGTTTTACAGTACTGTTTGTGATGGGCAAAGACAAGAAATAACTTTCCAAAACACTACCCAAGTTTCATACCACATTATAAATCTATTTCTTTAAGAGCATTGAAATTCAAGAAGGTAAAAATAATTTACATCCAAATGTTATTTTTATGTTTGTAATTGGTATTATTGGTCCCTCTTCCAAAGTGCATCAAAGTTCAGCCCAAGTAGGACAGGATCGGTACCCAGTAGACTAACAGTAATGTGGAGTTTCTATTTCTGTTAATGACAGGTTGGAAGTCTGACAATTGCAAATATAACAAAAGTGGCCAAAGAAAAATAACAAATTACTTCTGTGAAATGCCATGCTTGTCCATGGGGGATGATTACTGGTGAGAAACGACTAGATAAGAAATTAACTTTCCTATTAGGAAGAACCTTTAGGGTATGGGAAATTTCTCATTTATGGCTTATTGCTAAATCAAGAGTTTGTTATAGACATGACTGAGTTCTTCTTTTGACTAATCACTAAATAGAATAGATTTCAAAGCACTCTTAATTTTTTTCCAAAAGATCATTGGCACATATATAGAAAAAATGGTGTTTCAGTACAAAGAATAAAAAGGTCATTAAACCCATGCTACCTGCTAGTGAAGTACATTAAGCTTTGATTGGTCTTCTTAATTTTGCCCTTTAGAAAAATAGAAAGATATAAATTTAAAAATCAGCAGTTGAAATATGTCATACAGAGCTATGTCTGCCTTGCATTACAAAAGCTTCTTTTTGCATACCAAGTGCTATATAGACAATTATTGTGTGACAAATATTGGCATTTCAACTGATCACTGAACTCACCGCATTATTATGGCTTAAACCCTCCACATTTTTTATATTATGAAACAAAACTGAAGGGAATTTCCACCTTGTATGAAGAAGTCCTGGAACAGATTGTGGTTAAGGCTCATTAATATTCTCTGCTACTGAAGAACAAGGGCTTCTGGCAGTTTAGCAGAAATCATGTCAACCACTTGACACTATTCTGGCCTTGAGATGTATGAATCAGTTACTGCTGTCTTATTTCCATAGGAAGTGAGCAGATGTAGGACAGGATAGGTAGGGGCATGCTTTCACTTGTTTTTAGCTGACAGGCCTGCTAGCTTCAGGAGTTTCTAGCTACCTTGTCTTATTCTTCTACTTCCCTTGCAGTTATGTCATTAATTGTGAAAACAGACTGGAAAGAGCAAATTGTTAACCTGCATTGGTTTACTCATCTCTTTAATCCCCCAGTTCATAGAATATCTCTAGGAGCTGAGTGCAATAGATTGTAGAAATTCTTGTCATCAGGAAAAGTATCTGGAACCATATACCAAGTTTTAAAACATCTGTTTAAAGTTCCAAAATGTGCTTTAGACAATGGAGGGAGAGCTGTTTTTCTGAAGAAGATTAGGTCCTTGCTTTAATGAAGAAAGAAGATTTTCAGGATAAATTCTAAAACCAAATGTGTGCTAAGAAATTTGTAGTGGCTCTGCAGAATTCTCTGAAGCAGGGTCTTTAGAAACCCACTGAAAGTATTTTTGTTGCGCAGCTATAGAAACATACTCAGTGCCTCCCCTCACTGCCCTTGCACTAAGAAAAATATAGGATGATTAGTTTTTACTTTCCCATTAAGAATAGGCATTTCATCCTTTCTTTCTCCTGGCTTATCTTTCATACAGTCCATGTCTTACACTCCCAAAATCTAGGAGATGTTAGAAAGATGCTGAAATCACAGGAAATTCTTTTCCACATAGAACCCAATTAGAGCATGTAATTTATTTCCACAAGATGTTATTAAGACCAAAGGTACAAATGAGTTCAAAAATGGACTGGACCTATGCACAAAGAATAGGTCTTTAGTGGCTGCTGAACATGATCCCGAGGATGTAACCTCTGGCTTGGAGAAGTCCCTGGACTCTAATTATGGAAATTTGGTAGCTGTATGAGGAACTGCTTTATCTAAGCCTCATCCTATTCCCTTTTCTTTTTATTTTTTATTTTTTTTTCTTGCTCAGACCTCTTAGTAGGGATAGATATAACTTCTCTATGGCATTATACAGCAACTCTCACTCTGCTTCAGATATTTCCTGTGCTGGATAAAACCTAGTTAGATTGTAGCTGTGTAACCAGACTCTGAGTTGAATGGGAAAAATAAAGGGATGCAGTGGATTCAGAATACTATTAACAGTAAATTTTTGTTAAGCATATCAGTAATTTTTTTCAGTCCCTTCATTTTATTTCTTGAGTCCTTTATGCATTAATCCAATTGTTAATCTAATACGGGCAGAAAGAAATTTTAATTCTCTAATTGTTATTATTTGCTAGTCAAGAACATTTTCACATCTGATAATTGGTTCTGTGTTACTGAAAGGAAATGCAAGAGGCATCTTAGCAGAAGACTTCTGAATAGACACATCTTTTTGTTTGTTTGTTTTCCCTAGCAAAATTGGATATTTTCCTAACTAATTTTCATTAAAAAGTAGGAAATAAAACACTATTTTGAGATTCTATAGGCTAGCATTTATTTTAAGCTATTTTTAGTTTAGCATCAGCATAACCTTTAATTGATATTCAGGTTGCTATTACAGATATAAAAATACTAATAACAAAGCTGTTTGGTGATGACTTACATACAAGATAAGTGTGTAATTAATTCCAAGCAAGTGAACATGACATGTCACCACATGCTTATCACAGGCAGCCTCTTTGAAATATACTGCTGTGCATTAGCAACTGTTCTCAGCCCTTACCTGCTGCTCACTCACTCCCCCACCAATAGGATAAGAGAGAGAATTGGAAGGGTGGAAGTAAGAAAACTTGTGAGTTGAGATAAAGACACTTTATTAGATAAAGTAAAAGCCACACATGCAAGAAAAACAAAACAAGGAATTAATTCACTACCTCCCATAGGCAGGCAGGCGTTCAGCCAGCCCCAAGACAGCAAGGCTCCATCACACATAGTGTTAACTTAAAAAGACAAATGTCATCACTCTGAATGGCCACCTTCCTTCTTCACCCCACAGCTTTTTAATTTCTGAGCACAATGCCATACAGTCTAGAATATCCCTTGTGTCAATTGTTAGCTGTCCCGGCTGTGTCCCCTTCCAATTCCTTGGGCAACCCCAGTCTCCTTGCTGGTGGTGTTGTCCTGGACATATGCTCCTTGCTGGGCGTGCAGCACCAATTCAGACACTGAGGTGAAGCATTTCTATTTTTTATTCTAATTTGCACAAATTAGGGAGCAAGGTGGTAACCCATAAAAGGCTAGTGCACAGATCAACAAAACTTTACAATTTTTTTACATTTTAACAGAAGCATCAGCATTCATTGATTGCAAATTACATAACTCTTTTATTAATTAGTACTCCAACCCCTGTTTGCTATTATACCTCTTGCTTTTCATGCTAATTATACATGGGCACAGTCCTTCTACCCATTAAAGTCCGGGGTCTATTTGAGTCAATGGGGTCAATGAGTCAGTGGTCTCAATTGCCCACTGCTAGAATTACCTTTCCCCCAGTTACTGCTCAATTCTGCTGAATTCATTCCTGATGGCTATTGTCCAGATAGCTGGAGACAGATTGTCTTCATTTTTCTTTAAAACAAAAGATTAGCCAAGCATACAATATTCACAATGCAATTCCTTAATCATAACTGTTCAGCTACAGCTACTGATTAACAACTAAACAAGAATTGCAAAGGTTGACTCAGACCCTTTGACTCAAACCGTTTGCAAAGATTGACTCAAGCCTTGAGGGGCTCCTGCATCCAGATCATCCATAAAGATATTAAACAGGACTGGCCCTAGAATTGAACCCTGAGGAACACTGCTGGTTACCAGTCACCAGCAGTTGCAGTTCCACTCACTGCAATCCCTTGAGCTCTGCCCTTCATCCATTTCTTTACCCAGCGGACTGTGAATCTACTCATCCTACAATTGGACAACTTGCCCTGAGGGATGCTGTGAGGGACTATACTTACTAAACTTCAGGAAAACTACATTCACTGCCTTTCCTTCATGGACTAGGTGTGTGTCCCTATCATAGAAGGACACCAAATGAGTTAAAGAGGACTTTGCCTTTGTGAAGTCATGTTGACTGTGCCTGATGATTGCATTATTCTTTACATGCCTTTCAATAGTACCCAGTATAATCTTCTCCATAATTTTTCTAGGAACTGATGTTAGACTAACAGGTCTGTAGTTCTCCATGCCATAAAATCCTCTAGCTCCTTCAAAACTCTGGGATGAATTCCATCAGGCCTCATAGACTTCTGAATATTCATCTGATAAAGCTGGTCCTTTACAGTTTCAGCGTCCACAGACAGAAGGTCACTGTTCCCATTCTCATGGTCTTCTGACTCAAGGGACTGGGCAGACCAAGGTCTGTCAGTATCTTCAAAGACTGAGGAAAAAACCCACACTGAATGCCTCCACCTTTTCTTCATCCCTATTAGTTGGATGACCAGCTTCAACAAGGACCAGTCCAATGTCCTCTTGTTTAGATGTCTTCTTGCTATTAACTTACTTTAAAAAGCCCTTCTTGTTCTACTGGACAGTTTCATTCTAATGAGCTTTGGCCTTTTATGTCTTCTACCTGCTCTCTACTCTTTCTGAAAAGTTTGACCTTGCCTCCAGAGATCATGCAATTTCTTTTTCCTCTTGATCTCAACAAGGACTTTCATATTCAGTCAAGCTGATCTTCTGCCCTACTTGCTTAAGACTCAGTGGAATTGCCTGTTCCTGTTGTTCTAAAACAACTAAGTCTTAAAGACTGTCCAGCACTTCTGGACTTCTAGGCATTCAAAAGCAAATTCCAGGGTAGTCTCCTAAATGACTCCCTGAATAACTTCAGGTTTGCTCTCCTGAACTCCAGAGTAGCAACTCTGCTGTCCTTTCTTTTTCTTATTACAATGAAAAATTTAAACTCAACAATTTCATGATCACTGTGGCCAGGGCAGCCACCTACCTTCACATATGCCATGAGTGGGTTTCAGATTCACTAAAACTAGTGCAATATAAGTTTAGATAGAATATACCTTGGAGAAAAAGTCTCTGAAACACTACTGATCAGAATCCATCTTAAATCAATATCCTTAGCATGCATATTTCTTACCCAGGGCCAGTTCCCTGTTTTCCCACAAGGATCCCATGCCTTATGAGTTCTATAGAAATCTAAGTACCTCCTTGATGGATTCCTGTTTAAAAAAAAAATAGTGCTGTGTTTATTCCATAAGTGCTCAGCATAAATAGCTCGTATTATTTCTGACTATGTGACATTATATAAAATTATGATTATTCTGAGTTAGAAACGTAGTTCTAAGAGTAACTCAACACTTCAATTTGGCACAGAGATGCCAAACTAGCCTGAAGAGTGCAAGAAGTCTAACATGGCAGGAGGGAGCACACTGAAGGTTCATATACCCTGCTGAGAGGAAATGTTCCAAATGTTGACTAGCTCACTACACTTGCTTTGCTTTCTGTATACCCTTTCTCTTAAAGTGGATTTTTCCTTATTCAGTATGCATAAAGTTTTGCAGTCAATTAAAACTGAAAGAGCAAAAGAAATCTAAGGGTAGAAAGCATTTGGATCCTAATCTTATTGTTATAATGACATTGTTTTTCAAAGTTTCCATTGAGTTCTTGTTGAGATAGCAAAAAATAGAAAGAAATAATAATTTTGCCTCCATGACTGAATGTTTGCTAATTTAAATGGGAAACTAATAGTAATAAAAAGGCACCCATTTATCATTATTACAGCAATATATATTGTGCATCACACCAGTCATTGTTGTGACCCTGTTGATTCATCAGTAATTTTCCAATAATGCTTCAGAAAAGAGGAAACAATATGTCTTCAGTCCTGTACTTCAGTATTAATGCTTTTGTATCTCATATCGTCTCTGCTCAGAGATAAAATCCTTCGAATGTTACCCAATTTACATTCTCACAGTGGAAACAGACAGACATGGGAGATTTAGCATCAGGAAATGGCTTGCTTGGTCAGGGTCAGAATCACTTTTTATTGTGTTGTTCCTGAATAACCTGAATGGAGTGCAGAGCTCTGAAGCCCACTATAGATTGCCAGTTTTAAAAAGGACTAGAAAATCATGTATTTCCCAGCACTATCAGTCAGTTTTTTGCCTGGTTATTGCTAGGCTTCAGCATAGAAAAGAAATAAGGTGAAACCACCTGTCTTCTCCACGTTTTTCTTCATTACTCTTTGTTATACTCTTCAGGAAAAGCTGAAGCATATATTGACTGAAATGCATTGTTCACTGTATTTGTAGAATGGATTCAGGGTGCAGCCACTTGTTAAATCATTTATGAAAAGAATTGCCCTTTCAACATATTTTTCCAAGATTTCAAAGAACCATTTATTTGTTCTTAAGGAGTACTCACAAGGTCTAACTTCTGTGTTTAAGTACAGTAACTTTCCAGTCCTCCTGTCAAAGGAAAGAAACAGGTTCCCCTTGAGTGCAGCTGTGTTAGTTTCTAGCTTTAGCTCAGTCTAAGAGAAGCCTTTTTCTCCGTTGACTGAAGAGGGAAACTGAAGAGACTCATCTGCTAATGTAGGACTCTGGTTAATGGGTGGTGAGAGCTTACCTTAGAATTGACTCAACAACATCCTTGCTTGCCAACAGAGCCTTTAGCTACCTAAGACAGATGCCTAACATCAGAGAGTGCAAATTGCTTCTTTACATCTCTCTAATCACTTTCCTACTGAGATTGCATGCACACGTACCATGAGTTCCTGTCACGATGTACACTTGTTCTACAGCACCGCTGAGGTCTTTGATTTCTTATGCAGAGGTTATGAAAGAGTTATGAGACAACCATGACAAATGGAAGTCATAGCATGGCTAAAGGACTGCAAACTTCTGAAAACTTGTACTTTGTATGTTTTCTTTAGGTATTTTAAATCAAACATTCAATATCGCAACATATATTTGCATACCTGATAAATAATTTGTTTCCAACTTTAAATTTAATTAATGTAAAGTAACCCATGAAATGTGGTCATATCAAATGAATAATATTTTAATGTCTTTGGGTTTTTTTAATGTTACACAAAGGGCCACAGTGGGGGAAAATCAAAGCTCTGCATCTGACGACATAGCCTGAAAATCAAATTTCAACTTGCCTGAGGCTAAAATTACTTTTTCTATGCAGTGTTTTAATGAAGCAAAGGCTAATAAAATATATATATTAATATGATTAAAAAACTAAAATATAGAGGGGAAAATCACATAAACATATATCTTGACCATAGTTGATTTTGTAGCATCTATACATGTAGATTAAATAGAGTTGTTTATGAACAAGTAATTTTGAGCTATTAATTTAAAGACAGAAACATGAAGTTGGAATTTTGATTAAATTTTTAAAAAATGTGCTTTAAATGGATTCCATTATGTTTTGTGTTCAGACACCACTGAGCTGCACCACTTGTGCAGCTTTTTTGGTTTTTGTCAAATATTGAAGCTATTTGAAGACCTGTTGTGCTGTGATTGATACTGACGTACATACACATGCCCATTTGTAATGATGGAATCAGAGACTAGGCTATATTGATATCAGGAATTGGTACTGAGACAAAGAATCTATCAGAAGATATGACTATTAAAAAAAAAAAGCCAAAAAAAAGTGCCCATGCTTCAGATATGTGATGAGATTCATCTCACTTATTCGCTCCACTCAAAAGCTAGGTTAGTCATCGATCCATCTTTCTTACACCTTAGACATCTAACGTAATTTGTGTAACCTGCTCATCGATGATGCCTGTTTCTTTTCTTCACTGTGGAAATAATCCAGATGACTGGATAAATTTGAAGATTAATTTATTTTTTTTGGTGGTTACAGCTAGATTATCTAAATCCCACTTTTTCATGTTACTTTTGATCTGAGAAATATTTGCTCTATTTAACTGTATCTCAGTCATTTACCAGTAATTTTTGACACAATAAAAGCTACTTAAAAATAAAAAAGAAAAGTAGAAGAAAGCTACTATCTGTCTCTCCTCAGCCCAGTGAGGTTTCTTTAACTTTTACGTTCTTTTATTTGATGTTTCACCTTCTTGACTTTTTGAATTATTTAATATAGTCTCTTTTCTCCTACCCCATGTAGCTGTGTGCTATACTTCAGAAAAAATGTACATTGGAAGTATTGTGTGCATTATCCAGAAGATACAAACCAAATACTTTTGCTCTATTGTTTTAATTTTAACTAGAACAAAGTGTGAAATGCCAAAACTAACAGCTCTTTCAGAAATGACATTTTCAAGAAATGATGTTTTCTTTATCACAGCAGAAGGTTTTTATGGCTTCATCTTGGCTCCCAGCGCTGGATCCAAGCTTACTTGAAAATGCTGAACTTTTTCAGTGAAGTGCCAACATTTTGCCCTAACATCTGGGTGATATTCAGAAAACTATATCTGCTGTCAATAAAATCTCTAGAAAATCAAGGAAAAAAAGAAGAAAATGTTGAAGGCTCCTAGAAATATATTTTGCAGGCACCAAGGGAGCCCTGATTATGATGAAGGTTGCCAGTTTTGTGTTCATGTTAGTGTCAGGTGACCTGGCAACTTGTATTACCATGGGTCAGTTGCAAGGCAGGACTAAAATTCCCAAAATCCCTTTTATCTCAAGTTCTCTGAGAGATTTACGCCCCTGTGAGTCCAATAAATATATAATTGCTATGTGAGAAGTAACGCACTCAAGTCCCCAAATGAGGAAATTGGTATGAAGGGGCCAGAAACAAATCTGATGTGGAAATTAAGAGTAGATTACCTATCACTGCTGAAGGCAAAATAACAGCTTGCTACACTGTTCCTTATGAACAGCTTTATGATGGAACTTCATAAATGTATATAGGGAATAACATAAGGTCTCTGTCCTGGATCTGCTGTTTGCCTCAGTTCTTAATGTCATAAACTTTGGAAGGTGTAGGTTTGGGACTAGTTCTAGAAGGAGCTAGTTCTAGAAGAAATGTGGTAAAATGTGGTGTGTTTTTATGGTTGGACTCAGTGGTCTTAAAAGTCTTTTCCAAACTCAGTTATTCTTTGATTCTAAACCACTTCAGGAAGGGAGGTAATGACTGCTGACTCCTCTGCCTATGCCACACTTAAAGAGGGGTGGGGATGGATGTGCTGCTCTTACTGCTGGGTTAAGGGTCTGAGTATACAAGACCTTGGGGACCTGAAGGGCCTCCCAGCATTAACAATCCTGGCTCTCAGGCTGCCACATCTGACCAGTTCTACCCCACATATGAGTGACAGTCAAAGGACAGTCTGTCTCTCCAGGGTTTACTAATCCGATCTACATCCTTGCAGTGGCAAAATTTAGCTGACTACACTACTAAAAACCCTGAACTGACTCTTCTTATATTAGCACTCAAAATGTTTCTAAAAAATTCATTGTGAATAATTTGTTATAACAGGCTAAAATCAATTATGGCCTTTCTTATTCAAATTTTAGAGTGAATTACAGCATGTAATTGATTATTTTAGACATATTTATATACTGGGTCTGGCTGGAGTGGAGTTAACTTTCCTCATAGCAGGCCATAAGAATGAATAACAAGCCACTAACAAACTGCTTTTATCTCAGCTCCTGAGCTTTGCTGTCATATTTTCTTCCCCCATTCCATTGAGAAGGGGGAGTGAGAAAGTCACTGTGTGGGTTCTGACAGTGAGTCTATATCAGTCTCCCTTGCCCTGGAGTTTAGAAAACTCTCAAGTGAATGACAGCTGTTTCATGTGTTCTATGCATAAAGAACTTGCTTACCTGCTCTTATTTTAACTGTGTGTAAAAATCATATCACTCGTTTTGCTGGCTCATGCCTGCTAAAAAAATTTGCAGGTCATTAATAAAAAATTATAATTACAGAAAACCTGTACTCCATGATTTCTGATAAAAGCATGTTTGGGTGTCCATTCATTATTTTAGAGACTATCAATAAAAGTAGCCAATTACAGTGGAAAGAAGATAAATAAGCAGAGATAACACTTAGCTATTAAATTCCAGAAGACCAATAGGATCTACCATCTATGTTTTTATGCAGTCTCCTTGTCTGAATAGTTTATAGTAAAAATGAAGATGAATACTCCTTTAAATTCTTCACTTGGCTTTTATTATTATTTTTATTGATTTTAAGGTTTATATTTGATAATTTATTTTATTTATGTTTTAAAAGATAGATCATTATTGTGTACTTTAAGACATAAATCAGTTTAAAACATCAAAGAATGTTAGCAAAATTTTAAATCTGCTTACCTAATGAAATGCTTTTCAGTATCAAAAAAATGCTTGCTTAGAATCCAGAGACACTCATAGGCAGATCTGCAAAGGAACTGGGAGCACATGGCCAAAACTGGGAGACTGAAAACTTCTGTTTTTCTGGAGGTATCCAAAATATATAGACACTTCCTCTGCCACCTCATTCCCCAATTAAGAAGCAGTTCAGTTTTTAAATTAGTCTTTGGGTGCTCAGGTAGCTCAGAAAGGAAGAAAATTTTGGTTTTATATATAGCACAGTAGGTTATGAATAGCTCATTACAGGTCCTAATCAACTCTAGCAGAGCTATTGTATTATGTTGGACAGTTCATAATTATGCTTCAGCTAAAACTTTGTTATTTTCTTTCTTTGACTAGAGGAGCATTTCTATTGCATTTATGGCAGGTAGAGAAGTGTAGGTAGATAAGGCAATGTAGATAAGTGCAATAATGTCTTAACATGGAGAAATTCTGTTAACATGGAAGAAACATTACCTTTAATTCATTTCTGGCTTCCACCACAGACTTAAACTGCAGATGTCTTCGAAGTTCAAGCAGTCATAAAGTTTGACCTCCACTCATTTTGATAAAACAAGCTCTATTGCTTTTATTCTGCTGACAGCAGATGTTCTGAACAACCATTTACATTACAAGTCTCAGACTCCTTGTATTTTCCAACGTATTTCCTATGAAAGGCTTTCAGCCATTCCTGTGCCATTGCTGCAACTAAGCAACTTGTCAAGCTTCTAAGAACCTGTGAAACTTCTCTTTTCTTGCTTTGGCCCCCAGCTAAGAGTTGGACCTCAGCCACTTTGCTGCACCACAGGCTAGATGCAGAAAGCCTCAGATGCAGCTTCTTTATCTTCAATGGACAACTTTAGCTGGGCACTGCACTGGCCACTGTCACTTGGAAAAGAAGCCTTCAGGAAAAGGTCACAGCTCAACATCTCATTCCAGCTTCCTCATTCTGGCAGGGGTGTGGGGTTTCTTTAAGAAGTTAGGTCTGCTACCTCTTGTCAACTGAATTGCAGTTATAAATGTAGGCACATTCTTTCTTCTCACCAACTGAGAATCTCTGAATTGTCCTGCTCTTCAGTATGTGAGAGCAGACTACTGTCAAGAGTGCTGAAATTGGCTAGCTAGGATCTCATTGCAATTTACATTTACAGGTCAATAATTTGGAACAAATTCTTTTACACTGTTAGACTGCAAAAAAAGATATGAAGTAAACCCAAAGCTTTTTAACATTGCTTCTCACAATAAATAGAATACACCATCAGTTAATACCCATTTTCAGTTATTGCAATTCAAGTAATTATCGTTAATTACTTCTATAAATTATTAATTTAGTAATCAGTGCACAATACTAAAAACAACTTAGTATTATCTCCTGGTTTTTATACTCAATCATCTACACAATTAATGATGTTTTCTGGGATTAAAATTGGCATGAAAATTTAATAAATTTTGAATTTTTTCTAATTAATAATTACTGTGTTGTCATTTAGGAGGAATTAAAGATTTTACAGGCCACAGTTCATAGTTCCATGTTGTTTGCTTTTATTTTGCTAGCTGGAGAGCAAAATATCACGGTGATCAGAACTGGTTTCATATTGAATCAAAATAATGGTTTAACAGGTAAAATAAAAAGTGTCCATAAATAAATAATAAAAACCAAAACAAAACAAAAAACCCCCAAACCCCACAAAACAGCTGCATTTTTTGATGTATACACAATACACAATTCAATTGAAATTAGACTATAAATTCTGGTTTTTTTCCTAGAAATAAATGACTAAACTTAGAGTTGTAATGAAAATATAAGCATATGTGTGAGTAAAATGCTATCCAATTTGAACAATAAAGTCTATTTTTTATCTGAGGTTGTTGGTGCAGTCCAGTATGAAACAGTACCATAATCTGGGCTCCAAAAAAATAGGCAATACGCTCCTTTACTCATAACTTGGAGCAAAAGGATCAGTGAGTTCTTCAGAGTCAATGTGCTATGGTTCTGCGAGAATTTGTCACTGGAGTCCTACTCACCCCAAATAAGTGGGATTTGCAAAGTTGGGATTTGGAAGGTAAGGATGTCTGACAGTACTTTTTATTTATCTCAAATAAAAATAAGTTTCACGGGTTCTTTCTACAGCATTGTAACATTACATAAAGAAGGAGGCACATGGCAGTTATGCTAATTCCTTCCTTCCTTCAAACACCTTTCTGAATTACTTCTTAGACAACGTGATCTCGCAGCAAAAGAAAGTACCATTGCTTTTCGTATTTTCACAAACACCCAAATGTCCTTTGAGAAAGAAACAACACATGAAAAAAAATTACAACCATTTTTTGTCACATCTAGCCTGTAAATAGAACTTTTTTGTCTAAATGTCACAACTGATCTTCACTAAGAAAATGTTGTGCTTAACACGACGATGTTTTATTTTATTCTAGTATCTGACAACAGAAAGGGTTATAGAAGAAGGCTTCAGATTTCAATTTCAAGACTTCAGATTTATAAAGAGACAGAAAGTTTTTGCCCAGAAACAATTTAAATATAAGAAAAATAGAAATATACACTTGCAAAGTGGACAGTTCCTGGACCTGGGCCCAGGTAAATTTTAGAAGTTCAAAGATAGTTTTGAGTTGAATATCCACAATGTATATACTAGTTTTGATTCAGACTGGAAAAAAATAATATCGATTTGTTACTCAGAGTTTATGAGTTTATTAGATAGTACAACTTGATATTATTTCTTCATAAGGCTCATAGAAAAAGGTGGGAATAGTGGTTATACTACAGTGCTAAGAATTGGTAACAGATTTTGTGATAAAAATTTCATCTTTTTTACCAAGCACAAGTAGTATTTTTAGGGATTACATTTATTAGTTCCTTTGCACATTCCATGTGCAGAATATGAGTTACAGAATAGCCTTTACATCTAGAATGGTTATCTCCTAATTGTTTCCCAATTCCAACATTTACTCCTAAACCCAAGTGGCTAGAAGCACTTTTTCATACCATATGCCTGTTTCCACTCTTCTAACAAGTGTCTCTGATTCACAGTACCTTGGATTTAAATGGGAGTCTTCATCCAGGAGAAAGAATTTTTATCTATTCCATGACATGTAGGCAATAAAGTGTACATCAAAGTAGTGTAAACACAGAGGGTACTTCCTCAGCATTTTTTTTTATTTGATGCTTTGTGTGTAAAGTTCCATCCATATTTCTGTAATCCACTATCTTGCATTTCATTACCATTTTCACCCAAGTTTGAAAGAGTTTGTATTAGAAGGGAACATGGCAGTATTTCAAATAGACTATCTTACATAGCACTTAGAGTGTTCCCACAAGAATTTCTGCAATAGGACTATCATTCTTCCATGACTGTCATCTCTAATGACTTTATTATAGTTTTTGTGGTTCCATATACTGAAATACATCATTATAATACAAATTTCTTTAAGAAAGGTGAGCCTTAAGAATTCCAAATTTACAAGGTCTGATTCTCTTCGATATTATTTTTTTAAATATTGAATTTCAAAACTTTCTCATCATTCTTTGCAATATGTGATGTTAAATTGTGTGGTCAGGGTGCAAGAATGCCCGTGGAAATGTGTCTTGCTTACTAGTTGATGTGTGCCTCATTTGTGTTGTACATACACCTTATACAAAATCCATCCGCTTCATTCTTGCTATGTGATCATGTTAACTCTCACTATGCATTACTTTTAGCTTTTTTTTCAAATTATTTTTTAGCAGTACGGCTTAACATCACCGGTAGCTTGAAGCCACCTTGTCTGATCTCTGCAATGTAGTCTCATAATCAGGCCTCCCCTCTCTCAATCCTGTTCTTTGCCCTATACTAGTGTTTTGCAGTATGCTGAATGCATACTAACCCTCTTCAATTCCATTTTTGGCCTCGTAGGGTGTGAAGGATTTGGGCACTGGGGGAGATAACAGCATGTGATTGGATGTGCTCCTGGCAGAGATGTGAGTGTGGTGTGATGGGTGGCACCACAAGGACAACCAGCAACATGCACGGTGGGGGATCAGAGGATCAAGGCAGGAGGTAACTCAAAATGATAGCAGAGATCCCTGATACTTCCCTGAGACAGTTCTAAAGGGTCACTTCTTAATTTTCATACAGCACTCTGAATAACCCTTTCTAAAGTCAGGAAGAATAAGGCAAAATCTCATGTAAGTAGCTGGGACTTCTTATAGCTGGTATCTCAGATTAAAATGACTCTTCAGATAAGGAAGAACAATGAGAAACTTTACAGTGATCATTGGGAAATAAATTGAAATTTGTGCTGATACTAGAAGTCTGGCAGAGCTAAGTCTGAGCAAGTGGACAGCTTTAGACAAAGCGGATTTTGACAGGTTTTCCTTTATATTAATTTTGATATTTTGTATCATTAAATCAATAATGATAGAACTGATAGAGACAAAACACTATTTTTTTAACGCCTTTCAGTAACAAAACCCTTTATCAAATTGGAGCATCTACCAATAGATGCACACAATTAATTTACCAACCCTTTCCTGTCTTTTGTCTTTGAAACTTAACATCCTGGACTTGTATGTTAATCAGCCATTCAATATACTTATACATAATGTGAAACCTACTTGTTGTTTAGCTGCATAAGACAGAAAAGTGAGAAGAGAAGAATGAAAAGAGTGGCTCTTTATCCCAAAATGGGTATACATTGAGGAAATCTATAAATTTCTCAGGCTTCTGGATTTGTTTTAAAATTGTGCTAGAAGTACAGAAAATTCTTATGTATATCACAGCAAATGACTAGAATGGGAAGAATTTCTGGACTAGGCAGAGTTGAGCAGGAAAGCTAAAAGGAATATTAAGCAAGATTACTTCATGTCATGATCATTTAAACTTTTTCTGTTCACACTGAATTCAATCAGACAGTTCTGTCTTTTCTTTGCAATTTTCAAGGGGTCATGGATAAAATTTTTTGAGGTAGCTTGCCATAGAACAACTATTTATTTATTGCATAAAAAGCGATATATTTTTATCTGAAACTGGAATTCGCAAGGCCTATTATTGCACTTATTCCATTGAATGCTTCTGAATGGTGCTATTATTTACTGCAAATGCATGAAAACTTCTTTTTTTAAAAAGCTGGAATTGGAAAGGTTTTTATTATTATTTATGATAAATAAAGAATGAACATCCTTAAACTGATTCTGTCTAAGTATCTGACACGTATTTCTAAAAACAAACTTGAAACTGTCATTATACCAATCTTTATATAATTTTTTTCTTTTGAGGGCATGTTGGACAAACAATAAAAATAATTTTCCTGAACATGAATCCAGTATACTATGAAATAAATATATTCATTGTAACATAATGATATAGCAACTTAAATTTTGTTCAGAAATATATGACTCCTGTAGGACTGAATTTAGTTGGGATTTCAAGTCCCAGGATGCGAGTAGAAAACAGTGGATATAAGATCCAGTATATAAAAAGACAAAGCACTCCTTGTTTCTAACAGTATAAGAACAAGAGATCATCAAATGATGTCATCACTGAGCAGGTTGAAACAAGCAAACAAGAAAAATATTTTTACCTGAATACATACACTGTGGAAACTCTGCCAAGCAGCATTCCAGATATCAAATGTGCAAATCAGTTCAAAAAGCAATCCAACAAACTCATGGAGAGAAAAACATTGGGACTTTAGCAAACAAAAATATCTCTGGCTCCAGAAATCCCTGGACAGTTTCTTGATAAAGCAGGCAAAATATAGAATGAGCTTGTACCTTAAAGGCTTGTCTTGTTCTCACAGGTCCCGTCCAGTCAGCTGACACTTCCTATTGCCAAAGACAGACCATTCAGCAAACAGACCTTTGGTCCGGCCAAGTATGCTCTTCCTATTTTCTTGTATATTATGCAGCCCCCCAGAACCAAGTGAGTTTCCTATTCACTTGTTTGGTCTAGACATGCAGATTTGTTCACATTTCATTCCCACAATGGAGCTGTTGTGTAGACTCTTATACAGACAAGGTGTGGGTGCTGTAAATTATTACCAGGTTAGTGAACCATTTATTATAATTTACTTAGAAAACACTCCAAAGAAACAGCATAGCTTTGAGGAAAGCTATTCTTAAAAGAAAACTCGATTTTTCTTTTGCCATCATGCACACTGAGGATCTTAAATCTTCTGCCATTACAGTTAGTAGAGAATCAATTTATCGTGGCCAGTCTTCGCGAACGAAGATCTGGGAAAGGTCTTTTACCTTTCAAGCCTGCGCAATGGATTTTTTAGGTGA
>JAWWLV010000001.1:38756800-38785049 GCA_035041135.1 Platyrinchus mystaceus
AGATGGTATGGCTTCTATAAATGGCATTAATGAAACTGGAAGACACTATCTGTTTCCAGTGTCCCTGGTTTGTACTATATACACATATGAACAAGCTGTATAATGGATCAAGAGAAATGCCTTGCAGCTTGAGTTTGCTCTGCAACTAGGTAAATTCAATCCTGGAAACATACTTCTCTTTTCTCTTTCTCCTCTTTCCTTCTCTCCTTACCTCAATTAAACATCAGAATAATGAATCTATCAAAAAATCAGAGGTACTGGAAGATGATCTAAGGTCTCCCCAGAACCTTCTCTTCTCCAGACTAAACACCAACTCTTTCAGCCTGTCTTCATTGGAGATGTGCTGCAGTCACCCATTTGTCTTCGTGGCCCTCATTTGATCTCAGTCCAAGATGTCCACATCCTTCTTACGTTGGGGGTCCCAGAGGTGGAAGCAGCACTCCAGGTGGGCTCTCATAAGGGCAGACTAGAGGGGTAAAATCACCTCCCTTGACCTGCTGGCCATGCTGCTTTTGAAGCAGCCCAGGAGGAAATTGGCTTTCTGGGCTGTGACCACACATTGCTGGGTCATGTTGAGCTTCTTGTACAAAAAATTGTTAGTTACTTACAGAGTTACTTACTACATGGAAGAAACATACAAAGGAAAATTAAGTGGGAATCAAATTAGAATGATTTGCACGGGAGAGGGATCAGAGATGCAAAAAGATAAGGGAGAACCTCCAAATGAGTGACAAGGTTCAGAGTGGACCCCCTTGCTTTCTAAATTCCTGATGGAGTTTAGGTGCAGCCAGGTCTAATCTTAATCTTAGACTTAGACAACAATTTATGTCTAATAGAATCAGCTATATGGATTTAATTCATTCAGCATTCTATCCGCCACTTATTGAGGACCTATTGTGAATAAGGGATCTTTCAAACCTTGTGAGGCATCTGTGCTCAAGGGAAAACTCATCTTCCTGTTGAGAAGCACTTCAGGAAATCCTGTTGCAATTTAGAGAGAACTTGAATTAGACTCATCAAAAGAAGCCTGTCATTAGTAGAAGGTCTCTCTGCCTTGAGGAGAAATCTTGAGAGGTGTCTCACCTCAAGAGGAGATCACTATCATGCAGCCACACTGCCTAGCAGGGAGGCCTCAAAGAAGGCTCACTTAGGCTGTTATATTTATGGAATAAATAGTCATAGGCAAATTGCATAGAATGGGAAGGCAAGGATGAAACTCCTTATATCCAAAACTTTCTGTGTTTCTTGATATATGAGTCTTGGAAAAACCGTTAAGCACATGATTGATGTTCCCAGCTCATATACATCAATGCCCACTGGGTCACACTACTCATTTGTGGGTTCCCTGGAGGAGTCCTTGGCCAAGCTACAACTCAGGCCTTTATCTCCTTTGGAGCCTGTACCAAAGCACTGCTGGTTTGGTTAAGGGGTCGACCGCACCCATCACAAATGTTCGCAAAATCATTAATTCCCCAGTCCTTTTTATACTGAACCTAATGGAAATTTTATACTAATGACAATCTGTTTTAATTAATCATATCTAAGTTTTTTATGACAGGTAACTTAGAAGCTTGTCTCATCACATTTTGCAGCTTTCTCTCCTGTAGGTACTTTTGTTACTTCTTTGCAGAATCTTAGTGGCATATATCTTTTTTTCCTGGGGAAAAAAAATTGAAAAACCTCTGCAAAACCCAGAAAACCTCACCTCAAGTGTCAAGTGGCATTCCAGCTGTCATTAACATAACTGCATGTAGCAGAACGTTGTGTAGGTGGTAATGAGACCGTGACACATAAATGCCCCTTTTTAGAAGGGGCTAATCTACATTAGTAAGTAGTGTAATGCAGTCGTAAGAGTTCAAAAGTTTTCTGAGGACTCAGTAGTGACTCCATTTTATTTCAAACTGGCTCCTCTCTGCCAGTTTACACTACTATTTAGTGTACTGCACACTAAATGTCTGGTAGTTGTTTGATATTGATGTAATCCCAGACTGAATCTTCTAGGTTAGTCTCATTATAAATAAATCTAATTTATTAGCTCAAAAATCACTTGAAGATATAAATTCAAATATTTTAAATTGGTACCATCAAGAGATTTCTTTCAAAAGCACTCTACTGGTCTGACCTAAAATTCTGACATAGATGTACCCTGCAATATATATGTTTTCTTCTACCTTTTTAGCAAAAGATTGGGAGTTCAGGTCAGAGATCTGTTTTACTGACTTAACTTCAGACTTCTTTCCTTTAAGAAACAAGCAAAAAATGCAGTCGTCTGCAACAAAGTCAGCCTGTTAGGCTTTCAAAATTAGACCTGAAAAGAAAATACCTTTCTTTTCTTCCAACATATTGACACTGGCAGTGTTCAAAACATGAATAAGAGAACTGCTTTAGTTCAACTGCTGCTGCAGAATCCAACCATAAAAGAGACAGGGTGATTAATTGCATTCTGTGCACTTTCACATCTCTTGCAGAAGCTGGTAGACATTTCACTACGAAATGCCAGTTAGAGATTCCTAAATTATTTCCATTTTTGTTTCATATAAAAGTTATTTTATTAAGCAGTATTAAAGCTGAGAGTGCTCAGTACAGAGTTTTTTCTTGATGCAGGCCAAAACTATAGATTGCTACAGGCTAAACTCTTTAACCCATTAAAAATAATTCCATGTATACCAAAACAAAACAAAAATAAATAAAAAAAACAACCCCCCAAAAAAACCAAACAAGCAAGCAAACAAACAAAAATAAAAGAAAAATACTAAGGAACCAAAAGCTTCTCAAAGTCTAGAAGTATTTAAATTTCTTACATGATTATGAGGTACTTTTTAATATCCCTCAGAGAAACCTCTTATTTTACAATTGACTTGATTCCAAATCTGACTGTAATAATTCTAAGTTCTTCTTAAAAAACTTCTCTGACTTTCTACACTTTGGTCCTATCTTTAGTAAAGGGACGGTGGAAGCCATTGTGCTGTCTATTGCCCAGAGCATTTCTGCATTTATTTCAGAGCAAAACTGTACTGTCTATTTTGTATGCACTATATAATTCATGTAACTTGCACCCTTCTCCATTGTCCTGTTTTTTCCAGATGTCCAACAAATGTAAGCATGTTTAATAGGATAGAGACAGTCAGTGTCTGAAACATGGTTATGTTCAGCCGTGTAAGAGAGTGAACAATTGCTTCCTGAGTGGTGTGATGGTGTCATGACAAGTGTGCAGATGGTGAGATGCTAGATTTGGGCTGGAGAGTAAAATCCTTATGTAACTTTGCACTAGGCCTACTCCAGGAAATACGGTGCTTTAAAAATAATTGCTTAAGTGGGTTAGTAGCAGAAGAACAAAACCTCCATATTCCCACATAAATGCCTATAACTCAAGGCTCCTCTTTCATTCTCCCAGTACTGCCTCCTCTCTCTCTCTGTGGATTCAACAACAGGGAGAAAGAAGACTGTTGTTTTCTGGCAAGGTTCAATAGAAAAATTCCAGAACAGCTGAGTTCAGGAGCGACCTCTGGAAATCAATTAGTCCAAGCATCTGTGCTGTTGAAGATCACCTAGTACAGGATGTTCAGGTGTACGTCCGGTTGGATTTTGATATTAAGTAGAATTTCTAGTTCTAGAATTTCAGTTTCTATCCAAATCATTGTCTAGGTTCTATTGATTGTATTGACCATCTTTACACTGACTGAAAACAAGAACTTAGATATTCAGTGCACACAAACACACCTACATATGAACATCTAAATGAAAATGTCTAATCTCAAATTGAATACCATTTCATAGATCTGTTAGTTAAGATCTGTAAGACTTAAGGGCGTGAAACTTAAACATCAAGAAAATCAAACAAGTAGGTAAACAAAACTATGGCACAGTGCACAGGAGACCATATTAACAATGGTCACGTATCAGTGTAACTTAACTGCTTAAGTAGCAAACCCATATTAA
The DNA here is from genome assembly GCA_035041135.1 of Platyrinchus mystaceus. NCBI lineage: Eukaryota > Metazoa > Chordata > Aves > Passeriformes > Tyrannidae > Platyrinchus > Platyrinchus mystaceus. The sequence goes on from JAWWLV010000001.1 coordinate 38,760,740, forward strand.
GAGTTAACTGGAATTTTAACTAGAAGACAACATTAAGTATTGTTACTGCTAGTTATTCATTAAAGCAAACAAAATTGCTTTATTACTAAAATTATGAATGTAAGATAGTTTCTAAGAACCTGTTCTGAGAGGTTTCCAGATGGTGTGTTTCTTCATGTAGTAAAAGAAACCATATGTTTTCTGCTAAATTACTTTCTGCTTTAAACAAAAGAAAACAATAACATAATATAACATAATTAAAGAGAAAGGCCTTCACCTTCATCAATTTTTATGTAATATCATGTATATGAGTTGCCAGAAACTTACCACATCCTTCTAAAAAGACAAGTGCAAATAAAATTAAGTGTTTTGCCTTTGCATCTGTTGATAGTTTCCCACAGTTTGAGTTTTTAGGGATCCAAATGCCATTAGAGGCTATGTGGACACTTCTGACAAGATAGACAGTTTTCAGACCAAGGAACATGCATTGTCTTGTGTCTTCATTGCTTAGAATTATCATTAGGATATCATTTAGGGTAGATTTGTCTCAGAGAGCTGCAGTGGTCCAAAATAATGTGAGGGAAGATGATGATTAAGCATAATGGTCAATTGAGTCCTGATTTTACTCCTTGAAGTCTTTTTATTTGAAGATGTAGATTTTATGACCTTTTTTTGCAGCTCAGTGGGTACTTAAGGAACAGCAGTATGAATGAGCATATGGTTCATTATAGCCTTTACAGGTGTTGGGATTTTTTTTGGACATAATGCAATCCACTAATATTAGAGATTCCCAAGCAGGCTCTGAGTGAGATACCAGTTCTCTGCAGAGGTATTAGCTTGAGGAGTATAGTCATTTTAGAGTAGTGATTTGTCCATTCTAATTAGCCCTGCTTAGGCAAATGAATCCAGTAATTCAGTTATACTTCTAATAGTGATATTTTGTTCAAATTATTCCATTCAGATTTCATTGCTGATAATATTTTAGTAAAATGTATGATGTATACGGGGACATCTTCTCAGTAGGTCACAGTAAGTCTAAAACCAAAAATGGAGATTTTTCCATGTGAAGTAAATCATTGAGCATCAAAGAAAACGTTGTTTTAAGCCCCAATTAGTGCAAAAATTCACAGAAATGAGAGCGTACTTTGCATCCTGCAGAGATACAAAGCTCAGCTCCATTGTAATTATAAAACATGATGATCAGTATCTTTGCAACACAGCACACATCCAATGATTATATGATAATACTGTCACTAGAAACTCTTTACCCTATACAGACCAAAAAACACTATAAAACCTACCACTCATAAAACAAACAATAATTTCATAAATACTATACTAAGATACTTTTCAACAAATAGGAGTTAGGAGCCATCTATATAACTCTACATCAGGGACCAGATCCCTTATCAAACGTATTTGTATTCATTTAGTAGCAGCTGCCAAAACAAAGCCACAGGTAATATAACACAATTGTAAGCTGTAATTAACATCCCATGGCAGTTCAGCAGACACAGATAGTCTTGTGTTGCATTCCTGTTCTGTGTCACTATCAAAGACTCTGTCCAAAATGACCTAGACACAGATACATCTGAACAATACTGTACCTGGAATCAGAATGTGCTATAAGCTGCTTCTGCTGCTGCTCTTGTAATGGGCCCTGAGGCACACTAAAAAGTCACTTGTCTTCTCAAAAGAAGACAAATGTAAGATTCTATTTAAGTTCTTCTTGCTTTAGTTTCCATTTTGCCTTTAGTGATATCTTTTACAAAAGATAATTAGCACAATGAATGAGCCATCTGCATCACTCATGTTGATTTTCTACTCCCTCTGGAGCTGAACCTTTAGCCTTTAGCTTAGCCATTTGGTGCCTGAGAGACTTAGCCGTATGTCACAGTCATTGACAAAGATAAATAATGACACCCTACTGAAGTAAGCAGAAGCTATTAATAAAAATAATGTGAAATGGGCTGATCTGAATGCTTCTCATGGGTAACATGCTTAAACAAGGACTTAGACTTCTATTAGCACTAAAACTTCCTCTATAGGATCCCCAAAACAGAAAAAAAGAAAGAAGGAAATTATTTAAAACTTACATAACCTGCCTCTATCTCTGCATGGAGTTTAGTTACAGCAGTCATGATAGCATGTATAACCAGATTAAGAGAATGTTGCTTGGTTTTTCAAGATGTCAGTTAGCTTTTCAAGATGTCAGATGTAAGCTTTATTGCTTTCAGCCAAATGAGCAGAACTTCTCTTATGGTCTGCCACTTGGAAGAATCATATAGAAAAGGTTTCAAAACCCCTCTGCCAGTTCTGTTTTCCTTAAGTCAGTTCCATTTTAGTCAGAAGAGAGAAACATCAATAAAAGATGATTCTGTATCAATATGCCTTGTCATCCAAGGAGTTTGTTCACTTATTTTCACCTCTTACAAGGCACCAAGATTTCAAATCTTGAAGTTTGTATCAGAAATTCTTCTGAACTCTTTAGCAGGATGCTCTGGTCTCTGTATACAGCTTCTTGCAAAAACAGCCTGAAGAGTTGGTAGCTGTCAAAGAATTAACTCCTCAGGGTTTAATCCAATATATAGTAAATCCTTGATTTAATTGGACAATCAACTGCACAAATGACAACAGATTTTGGCAAAGAAACCCCCAACCTTTATGCACACTGTTTCCTAACAGCCCTCACTGGAAGAGAATAGCAGTTGGATGGATATAGGGTCATATTGAGCTTTGTCACAATATCACCACAAAAGGGTTTTTCTCATAAGGAGAATATGCTTGGATGAGAAGAATGACAATAAGCTTTTGATTGCTGAGAAAAGAAAATCTTGTGGTATCTAATGATGCAGTCGGTTCTTACCTTGATGTTAAGTCTAACAGGTGATATTGAGATGTAGGGTTTTTTATTTTATACAGAAGAAATAGGATACTCATTCAGCACCATTTTCATTACTATTTGTTGTTCAGATATGCATTAAATTCACTTAAGTTACTTGTTGCAGCTGTTATTGCATCTGAATTCAGTGTATCAGTGAATGACATAAAACATTTAGCATCTGAGGCTTCCAGTCTGGGCTTCAACACAATCAGTTGGAACAATCAGTCATTGCATGTAACACAGAAAGCCAAGATTTCAGGACTTGCACAGATTCCCTCTCATCAGAGACAATTATTGCAGTGGTTATTTTCACACTAATGACTCCTAGATGAACCACCCAGACTTTTATTGGTCTAGATATAGAAAGCTGGTTTAGCTTTCCATCCATGGGGGTTTTTTTATTTTTTTTTTACTGCTTGTGGCTGTTGAAACATCAGCTATCAGAAGAAGCGTTCAAATAGGTTGCTTTTAACTCAACTTCAGTAACACAAATATCAGCTCTTGTATACAAAAATGCAATTTTGGGAGATCTAAGACACACTGAAACTGGAGCTCGAAATACTTAAATAAACAAAGTGTCAGGATGTCTGGTTTAGGATATAAGTTAATAAAAGAACAAGGAAAGAAGTAGTACCATTTCTGACAGTTACAACCTCAGCATCCTCATTAATGGAGCAGAGGTTGGGTTTTTTAAACCACATTCATAATCATCTCTGAACTATACTCTAAAACTAAAACTGTTTTTCTTCCTCAATGGTTGACATTTTTTTCCTGGATGTTTTGATGCTTCACAGACTTTGTGCTGTCTATTGGGTATAGACTTTATGGTTCTTATGAAAGGCATATCAAAACACATAAAACAAAATCAAAGTGTCAGAACATCAGAAAGATATTACCACATACTTTAATTAATCTGAAAATGTAGAGAGGGAACTAAAGTCTAGATTTTTTTTTTTTTTAATACAGAAGTCTAATTTAGTCTAAATTTATTTATTTATATTTTTGAATCTTCAGAAAGAATATCTTATGCGAAATTTATAAATAGTAGGGAAACATCTCGGCAGATATTAAACAGATTTGTGTTTAGTGTCCTGGGCACATAAAAACCTTAGGCTTTCTAGAAGAGGCAATAGGATACAAGGAGAAAATCACAGTTAATGATTACCTAACAAAGCTTGAAAAATTAACATACTGCTGGTGGAATTACAGGAATGTTATGCCTAGAGGAAGAAAATAGAAACTTTTAAACTAAAACAGGCAATGTCTACAAGTCTGTCTTAAGCAGAGTAGACTAGGCTAATAAAATATCTATCAAGAAATGCATGGTGGTCACACAATATGAAAAGCCTTGATTTGAAAGTTCCAAATGCATCAGGAAATTTTGCACCTTTGGTTTGTCCATCACTGCATCATAGTAAATAGAGATAAATAAGATTTGTGTACCTGAATCATCTCTCTATCAAATCCAGATTATTTTTATCAGACCATTATCTAGTCCGCTTTACAGTGACTCATACAATATGTCTTCCAAAAACAAGTCACAAAGAGAGTTTCATGATACAATGAATCACATCGGACTCATTTAGAATATGTCATTACACTGTAAAATAGAAATTAGGATAAAATTCAATCAATTATCAGAGTTTTTCTCTACAAATTCAATCATCTTTTTCCTGTTTGATAAGTGCCAACTTATTACTTCTTCGCTACTCACTTTCATTATTCTTCCTTTGAATTCCATCCAAACCTAAACTCAACTGCATTCATTGTTATAACACTAATTAATGTTATTTAGCCATTCTGCATATTTTTTAGTTTAAACTGACCTTTAAATATGCTACTACTTTTGAATAATATATTCTGCTCCAATTTGGAGGAGTAGAATCCTAAGGAAAATTATTTTGTGGGCAAAGTGTTTGTTCTCTCCACAAACATACAAATAAACAAAAACCTCAGAAAAACCATGAATTATTTTCTATCAGATTTACAGACTCTCCAGATGAAACTAGGTGTGCTTCCTATTATTCTGGTAAATCTGGACAACACCATTTATTTATCTTCATATGGTTTGGATGAGATTCCTCTTTTTGAATTCTTTAAATAACTTTGCAACAATAGTTGCAAAAATTTGTTTTTCTTTCATCTTGTTCAGTACTTACAGCAAGGGAAGATGTTTCCCTAAAGTATTCTCTTTTTCAATACTGAACCCATCCTTCAGAATCACCAGTTAATATTGGGTATATCTTTTTACTTCCATGTCTTTCCAGATTTACCTTGGAGAAGCACATCTAAAACTAGTGGAATAGGAATTTAGTATTAATTTTATAGCATTCTAAAATCTTAAATAGTTTCCTAAACACATTACTATCATTACATATTTGATCAGTAACAATGGTTGCTCCCTGCTTAATCTAACTACATATCTATTATTCTATGGACATTTTGTATAATTGATTACATAAACTCATTATATAATGATTCATAATATTGATTGTCTAACCATGCAGTAGTTTTCTGAGTGGGCAATCTAAGTTTCATAAACAGGAAGACCTTTTTTGCTGCCTCACTGAAGCTTGAAATGTTCAAGACTAGTTTATGCAGATTTAAAGGTCTCTGAGGTTTTTTTTCCCCTTTCCTTCAAACAGAAATGCCATCAATGGTATTCCACAAGCCTTCCAGCTGTTACCTGAAGTAGCAAGAGGTCAAATTGAATTTACATGCACTAACGTTTATTTGTCACATACATAAGGCTTTATTTATTGAGAAGTTAGAGGGTTTGTTAGTGAGGAAAAATGCACTGCTTTTGTTAAGTAAATATACCCTGGGACACATAACGTATGCAGTTTGCCATATGCAGTCTTGGACAACCTGCTGGCAGGTCAAAAGGCTGTTGGAGTGTCAGAGCTCATGATATAACTGGAAGGAACTGAGACTCTTGTGCTGGCAGCAATCTTGCAGCTTCTACCACCCCATCATTCCGTGACATTAACCTTTGCCACTGAGTGTTGAGTTCTTACTTATAAAACTGTTTGAGTTTTTTGCCTTTGGACCTTTTGCCAGGCTGTGGTTTGGCTACTGGTATACACTGTGCATGATGATGGAGGGTGCTAAAATCCAGGCTTTACCAGTTGCCTTATTCTGTTTGCTCAGCTCCTATTTTTTGCCTGCCTTCCTTCCTCCCTCTCTCCCTCTTATACTTCAGGCATTTTTTTCCAGCTCAAGGTTGTACATTTTCGGTGACTGATAACTGACCATTGATGCATTGTCTACAACCCTGAGGCTTTTATTCTGAGCTTATTGTCCTTACTTTCAAGTCCTCTGAAAGTTAAACTCCCTTAAATACCACATTGTAACAAGAGACATCAGGTACAAAGTTCCTGTTACTTGATTGCCATAGGAAATTCTCATAACAAGTTCATAACAAACCAAATAGGCTCTATCCCTGATGTCTTGAAAAATTATGGGAAGGAAAAATAGTGTAATGCCTGAAGCCTTTTACTTACAATGGCAGTATGGTATTTACTGAACCATGGGAAAACAAAATCTGAACATGGTAGAAGCTTGAGTACTACATGAAAACAATGGGTGACACAGTACCTGCAAATAATATGCAACAAAACCAATGTCTTCCTTAACCGGTCAAGTCCCATCTTCTCATGTTTATACATAGATTTTGATTAAACACCACGGCAGTTTCATTCTCTCCTTAGCATAAAGCTCAGCTTTGGTAAAACTGTTTTCTCTCCTATTTCTCTAGATGTGTGTATCTCAAAGGAGAGGGGCTTTGAAGTTTTTAAGTCCTTAAACTTTTAATTGAGATGAAACTGTAGCAATTATACTTTTTTGTTTAAAATTAGAATTTCCTGTTGTAGCACTTACACAAAATATATTAACTATTTTCAATGAGCATTTCAAAAAGATTAATGCCAAAGGGATAAGATATCTGAAAGTCTAACTCAGACAGTAAAGCTTTTAATTGGTAATTACTGCCCTTTTTTATTTCCATTATAAGCTTTTAAAGCCTGTTGACTTTTAAGTCCTCTCTGGCTTTACTGCTTGGTTTGATACTTAGCCTGAATCTGTCCCATTACTTCCTAAGAGTTATTCCTAGGGGTCATTATACAAATTATTCCTACATTGACCTTTACAAAAGGACTGTGATAATTGTATGTTTTTGTACAGTAAATCTTCATCTAAACCAGTGTCATCTGCAGCAATGAGGAAACAGCTCTTTACTGTGGTAAAATGTCCATCATATGCAGGAGTTACCAATTTTACTTGGTGGGTCACTCACTTGAAAAGAGTTCACATCCTTTCTCCATGAAAGGAGGGTGGATGTTTGAAGCTTGAGTTAGTATGGTTGTACCAGAGCCATTGAACTACAGGGTCCTCTGGTGCTGCTTCTAACAGAAGTGCTATCCCCATTCTCTAGAAAATTCTTGGAAATCTTCTTCAGGGTTTTTATTCCCTATAAAATGTTCCAAATAAGGTAAAAATTGTCTTTTTCACAATTTTTGTATTGTTAATGGAAGACCTGTAGAATTTTGTATTTCAATTTGTTGGGGTTTCCAGAACAGGATTGAAGGGTATCATGCAATAACAAAGATGATAAAATGAATCCTAAAAATGATGCCTACATCAATAGCTAAAATGTTTTGCTAGATGTAGAGACAGTTATGATACCTGATGAGCACCTGGCTTGCCAAAGTTAAGCACAAAGAATATAGGCATTTTGGGGCCCAAGGGGAATCAACTTTAAACCATTTAAAGAACTTAGGATCTTGGTCTCTCATGGATTGATGCTTGCTGCTTGCAACAATGTTTACTAGCAAATGCTTAAAGACAAGATTCAACTCCAAAAATTAAACTCAAAGATGCATAAAGCAAATGACAGAATTGAAATTATAGATGTTGGCACTATCTCCTCTCCAGGTGTATAGTAGCTTCGCAGACTGATAGTTATTTTACTGCAGGAGACTACAATTTTATATGTATTGGCTTGACTTAGTAGGACTGAATTTTACCAGAATATGGGAAAGACCTTGGATGCAGCTCATGGTATTTTACTCTCACTGTCACTGAACAGCTGATGTTGTCATTGAATAGCAGAAGGAAAAGGTCATTTGGTGGTGAGGTTCAAAGGTGTTAAGGAATTTAATTGGAATTTGCCTAAGTATAGTCAACCAGAGACTCAAAATGCACAGTTTATTATTCAATACAAGTAAGGGAAGGAGAGTGTAAAATAACCTGTTGTTCTTTGTTTCCAGAGTAGCTGTGCATTAAAAAAATCATTGTAAATTAATAACAAAATTCAGTTGAAATGAAGAGCCTATGAGTAAAGAGACCAGAATCAAACGTGAAGAATAGATTAGCTTCTATGCTCAAGATCCAATGCTGCCTATTTACCGCTTCCATTTTTTTAATAGGGACACACCCCCAGATTTTGAACTCTCACCGCACTTCATGCAATTCTGATTGAGGCGGGATGTAAACATTTCATTTTTTTTTTTTCTGTGAAGTCAATTTTTAGCAGAACATTGATTAAGCACTTATTTATGGAAATGCTTGAATTAAGAAAGTGACATGTCAGAAGTCTTCCAATGAAATCAAAGAAATCATTGCAGCTTGATAAGAAGCAAACTCTGACCTACATGTGTCAGAAGATAGGGTTTATCCAAATTTATCTCAGGAAACATCCAACAAACCATTACAAGAAACAGATTGATGGGGCCTTTTCAATGCAGCATGGGATCCTTTGAGGTCACAGAACTATGCAGGGATTTTTCTTTTTTTTTTTTTTAGAGTCACTTTGCAGAAAGCTTTTATGCATATAGCCATTTTTACAATCAACAAATCAATATTACATAGTTGTGTTTCTTTGCATACACAAGCATGAAGAAAATTGCTTATAATTCTGTATAGCACTCTACATAATAAAAATTATGTCAAATGCTTCCTGAAGTTAACAAAGATTTTCATGCAACAGACACTGAGATGTTTTCAGCTTCTCAGTATCACAGATTTCCATTTCTACAAAAGTTGAGTTTTACATTTGATTTAAGAATAATTTTGCCACAAACTGGATGTTTATTCACAGAAGCATGTTGCCAAATTTAAAAGTGTTTCCAGTAAAAATACTCTTGCTCTGTCTTTTCATGTCCCCTAGAAATAAGGAAAGGAAATAATGTACTGTTTTAAAACTTTTAATTATAGATTTCTTTTACCCTTGAAAAGGCTGGCAGGCACTTTATTAGGAGTTATGACGGCACTGTAAATCAGACAGCAGGGAGTCATATGTGAAGTATGGGTTTCAGAATAATTTCCAGAAGACAACATGCTATGTGACTTGAAAATAATGTGTTCACTCTTCACTGTCTTTCACCTTTTGTATCCATTTTCACCCTTGCATAGAAAAGTTAATTGTATTAGTTGCACTTTATATCCTCTGTACACAAGAGAAATAGCAAACCACAAAATTTTGACCACTTAATTTTTATTTTAGTAAGCCTTATTTTTTACACTGAACAAAGGAATCTAAAGTGGGTTCAAAGGCAAATAGTTTGCAGCTATTTTTCCTTGATGATCAAAAGACTTATTGAGAATATAAAAATTGCCTTATTGTCCTTTATATTTTTTGTACCCAGCAAAGCTCAAAATTGAGTGTTTCCTAAAGAAGGAGTTCATTCACTAGTGTTCTTGATTGTATAGTACTAATACAGTACCAAGAACAGAAATTTAATTTTTACCTTAGCTTGTGATTTTATTTTTGTGTATGAAGATTAAAACCCTTAATTTTAGTATGATGAGTGTAACAGTGGAGTGTACTCTAACTTACAGCTTATTATAGATATATATAATTGAAAAGCAGTTTGCATAGGGACTAAAAGTAGAAGACATTAATTAGAATGAAAGTTGACAAAAATCAATAGTGTACACCACCATTCCTTTCAAAACAAGACTTATACTGATTTATATCTTCATAATAAACTACATTTACATGGCAAAAGTATTTGGAGTACTAACATCCTTTGGTGTTTCTAAACTTTGTAGCCACAGGACATTGCAGGCGTGTCAAATAATTTAGCTCCAGCTTGCACACAGTCTTGGAGAGGTTTAGTCTCATGCCAAGGATATAACACAAATTAATCTGCTCTTTCTGTGTCTTCTGTTTTCATGCAAGCTTTGTCACAGCCTGATTCTCATAGCAACTGTCCTTTGACCTATTCAGAGTATTTTGTGACATTAGATGACTGCTAAAGAGAATAGGAGGTGAGTGCTAAAGAGAATAGGTTTATTTTATTATTTTATGGGAGAAAACAGAGAGATGGCATGGTAAACACACTGAAAAGATCAATGAAGATTTCGATGCAGAGCAACAACAAAAACATTCTAATAAAAACGTAGGAGACTTACAAATAATTTATTAATAAGTGATTGAGTTAAAGTAGCAAAGCAGAAACAGAAATCAGCTGAAACCTCATGTTCTTGTTTTAATAAACTCAAGAAGAAGAGCACATCAGGAGCACAGTTGAATCCATCACTTTAGAAAAAGAGATAAAAAGAAAGCAGTAACTGTGGTAAAAAAGTAAAATCTGAAGCAGAATCACAGTAGAAAATATTATTTCAGGTCTGAAGACTGACAGACCACTATGATGAAGCCCCCTCTGAGATTTATTTAGTCAGAGATGCATAGACACAGCAATACAAAAGTCAGTGGGATTCCCAAATCTCTAGGTCAAAGAGGATTTTTGATGAACTACCTGATAAATGTTAAAAACAAACAAACAAACCCCAACCAACCAACAAACAAAAACAAAACAAAAAACCCCAAAGAAAAACCACACAAAAAGATCTGAGAATCAATGAGGATGCTGAAATATAAGGATTCTATATAAAGTGCCCAGGTTGAAGGCACGAGTATTCTTTCATTATCTGTGTTTTGTCTCATGATAATAGTAATGACATAAAAACCAGAGAAAATTATTAGAATGATGCAGTAGACTCTACTTCTGTCTTGACTTGGTGCTGAGTCTCAGAACCATGACTCCAAAGTCGGAGGCTGTAGAGCTGTGCTAATTACTCATTGATCCAAGCATTTTATGGTTATGATGTTGTCTGTCCATCTGCATATAGAGACCAAGATATCTCATCAAGTAATCTTTTTTTAACAATCCTGTAACTCCTCATTGTACTACAAGAGGACTAGCAATGGTAAAGAATTTATTGAAACCCTATTCTAAAATATAGATCTTTATCATTTAGGAGTTCCTTATATGTTGATTTTTTTTTTCTGCTTATAAATCTACCCAAGTCAGTATGTATAAATAATGAATTTCTATTTTAATCAAAACTTAAAAATTTCACCTAAAAATTTCAGTAGTAATCACCTAAAATTTCAGTAGTTATGATCTTATTTTTTCTTTTGAGGAGCTGATAAAACCACAAGAGGCTTAGGAACAGATAGACAAATGGCAGAACCTGTTATTTCACAAATGTTTGGAAATCATATTCAAAAATACACTGTTAGAAGCATTGGAACAGTCATTAAACCTAGCTTGTTAAATTTGGTATCTGGTCTGTGATGATGGCTAATAATAGATGCACAGGTGAAAGTGCGGGGAAAACACTAGTGAAAATAAAAATATTTTACTGGAATGGTTTTCAATACACTCCCATAAATTTGCAGATCATGAACTTTATGAGCAAAGTGGTGTATTTTCATGTCTCATAGCCCTCAGTGGATCAGTTTCATATTAATTTCCCTGAGTTTCAAGTTGCTTTCAGAAGCCTTTGGTGCTTCTTGAAATACAAAGTTGTGCCAGAGAGCTCCACTGTCAGTTTAATCTGATGCTCCCTAATGTTTATATTTGAAGAGGCAGTGACAAATCTTTCCCCATTCATACTCTCCATGTCACTTATGGTTTTGTAGATCTCTGTTGTATCTCCTTGTCCATCTCCTCCCCGTATCAATTTAGCAGACTGAATAATATCTTTCTCTTTAGCGGTTCCTTGCATGGGGAATGGTTTCTTACTGTCTAAAAGTAAATAATTCCTATCACTTTTCTCTGGGCATTTTCTGTCTAAAACTACTATATCCTTTTCTTAATAGGGGAATCAGATATCTATATATCATTCAAGATGAGGGCATAGGGATCGAATAGTGGGACATGTTGTGTTCTCTTTAAAAAAAAAGCAAACAAACCAAAACACACTGTTCTTTTTCTAATAATTCCTAACATTTTCAGTCTTGCTTTGCTACTGATAATGAAGTTTTCACAGAGTTGATTAATACAAATGAAAATCTCTTTCCTGAGTTCTAATTGCTCACTTAGAGCCATGAATGTGTAGGGAAAGTTTGGATTATTTTTTCCCTAAGGGCATTGCTTTAGATATATATGCATTGAATTGTTCTGTGTAGACATTCAGTGGTGTTAGCAGACTTTATCACCTCACTGTCTGCTTTTCCTGGAGTGTATATGAATAGCACAGGCACCAGTACAGATCTCTGTGGAACCTTTCTCCATTAGTGATCACACTCCACAGGGAATATACACCATTACCTCCTACTTTTGTTTCTGGTTTGTTGGTTTGTGGTTTTTTTGTTGTTGTTGTTGTTTTTTTTGTGGGTTTTTTTTGTTTGTTTGTTTGGGGTTTTTTTTTGAGAGGCATTCCTCCATGCAATGGCCTGGTATTTTTTATTCCACAGTAGGTTGCTTTCTTGAAGAATGTCTGGTGAGGAATCTTGTCAAATGTCTTTCGGAAATCTGAGTAAACTATATCTTTTTTGTCTGTATGCTGACTCTCACAAAGAAATGAATTATTTTGTCAAGTATGATATCTCTTTACAAAGACGGGGAGGACTGTTTTCTTGAATTTCACATTTATCCACTAATCCTTTCTTATACTTTTTTTTTTACCAGTAGAATAGCTACAGATATAATATGCAAAACTTGTAATAGCAATTAAAGAAGTAGTCAAAGCAGTCAGTGGCATCTAAAAAGTAAGTCAGCTGCCTGCCAATAGGCAAGATTTAAAATGCTTCTACAAGAGAAGGGTAAATATCTAGCTTTCTGTATAGACATCTACTATTCATGCCTAAATTTAGGAGGCTTCAAGTGGAGCCAAATCTCACCCTTTAAGTTATTGAAATCTAATTTCTTTGGCTAATGTTATTGTTGGGGTAATTTTGTAATTTTTAAAAGGTTGTGAAGATCATGCAAGATAAGGTCTCTGGTGGCTGGAGAAAGGCCATTACTGCACCCATCTCCAAAACAGGCAGAGAGACAATCCGTGGAGTTATAGGCTGCTCAGCCCCAGTTTGGTCCCTGGGAAAATCAAGAAGCTAGTCCTCTTCATAACCCTTGTTGTACACATTGAGGTGAATAAGGTAAATGGGAACAGTCCTCATGGATTTAACCAGAGGGCTGGGCTAAAGACTTACTGAAGTCTCTTCCAGTCTGAACTAGTACACAATCCTATGATTCTGTGATTAAAGCCCTTTATTGCACATAATGTACTTATTCAAGGATCGTTGCCACACTAATGAAATACACTTCAGAGATTCTTCCTACCGAAGCAAGATGACTGAAATACAATATATCATAGCCTTACAGTGTATAAATCATTCTATGAATTATATAGTATAACATAATTCCTGCCCTGCAGAACTGAAAAATATATATAGAGAGAGGAAAAGCAGGAAATATTAAAGAAACTGGAGGAAAATGCAAAGTATTTTTATTAGTATTTGATTTGATTGCATATAATACAACAAATTGTAGCTATCACTGTAAAGACAAATCTTCAGAAAGGATCTGAGTGGCAAGGAAATCATGGATTTGAAGAGAAAAGCGTTGTCTCCAATCCAATTCACATCCAAATAATAAGTTAAGTAGTCAGTAGAACTATATTTACTTTGATCTACAAAGAATATCCCTAGGGTCTATGTTAGATAGTAGGTATATTTTAACATAATATGAAAAAAATCCACAATTTTTGAATACGCCCAATAATTTTTTGTGAAATATAAGTGGAAAGCTGCAGTCTTAATTAGCTAAGTATAAGAAGTATAAGAAGTTTGATCATGTTTGCAGCTTATATATCACATTGTTACAGTCAAGTAAAACAGACTACATATCTATTCATTTAATGAATCCAATTTAATTTTTTTTAATTACTGATTTAATTCCCAGACCTGGCATGCAGCTGTAAAGTCAGATGACTGAGGCTTTGTACTTTACAAAACTGGACACAAGCAAATTCCAATATGTGGGCTGGTTATAAAAAATTTCTAAAAGAAATCAGTGTCGTAAATTTGTTTCAGAATAACATTAACTACACTAAGAAACCTTGATGATGTTTACTCATCATGTTGAGCACAAATAATGGTAACTTTTTTTAAGAAGTTAAGTCAGAGTAGTAAGGGTAATACAGTATCTTACATAGTTGCTGAAATAAATATTTGCAGTAGTTATTTGTTCATCTCAGTATTAAAATCTGTAAATGCCACACTTACAAATGGCATTTCATTGAAAAGTGCTGAGTTATGGCCATATCTCAGCAGCATGTTCAAATTAAATATAGTTTGTAAAAGGAAGGATTTTTTATTCTCCCCTGCTTACATCTGACAGACAATGTAAGTTGTTTACTTCTAACTAAATAAATATGTGGGACAGGCAGACAACAACCATTTTAGCTACTATTCACAGGGAGTTAACAAAAATACTTAGGAAATTGTCATTCTGGATGAAACAGGTAAATTACAGGTTGACAAAGTTCTGTGATTCCTTCTCCTATCCTGTTTCAGAACACAATATATATAGATTGTCCCAGTCTCATGTCTGTCTAAAGTGTGTTTATTTTAATGGTACGAATTTTACAGCCTCCATCACTGAGCACTCACCTCTACTTTTAGACTGAAAAGCCCTCTAAAAAAGTCTCTTCTGCTGAAAATTGAGATGCTTATTTCTCATGCTGTCTTCAAAAGATAGACAGAACAAGAAACCTTCATAGGTCCATAAATGGCAAATCTAATTCCATAAATGCTTACTTCTCAGAATGTCCATAAATGGTAAATTCTCAGGATGTCCTTCCTCAGTTGAACAAAAACTGTCTGTCAGACACCATTTTCTTTCTCTTATTTTTGTAAAGCTCATAATTTTATTTTCTATTCTCTCCTGGTCTATAATATTCTCTATGTTTTGTAACATGTGGTGCTTAAAACTTGATATTCTGCTTCCTGAAGTCTGCTGCAAAAGTAAGTAGAACTAAGAAATCATCTCTGATGTCTCTCAATGCTCTTTATTGATCCCTTCCAAGATGGGAGATGGGCACTGCCTCTCCCATTCCAACATTCATTGATTTGTTCCAAGATTGCACTTACAATGAAAATAAATTATTAATAAAATATTGAATTTTATATGACTTAAGACATTTGAATTCTCCTTAAAAATGTTCAATAAGTACTACATCTTTATAAGTACGTTTTTTTTCAATTTACCTATAACCACTCTATTTTAATACGGTTCATCTCTATTACAATGTCCTATCGAAGTCATAGAAATCAGTGTAAAAATGTTTATCAGGTTTTAAATCAGGATGCTACATTCTATGTCAGTTATTACCTCATAGAGGGTGTTTAGGTCTGAAAATATGCTTTGATACAAATGTCTGGCAAGATGTTTGTTCTTTTATCGCCTTGTTACTTGTTGAATGCTTACATATTTTTCAGTACTTTCCCTGGTATATTTATAGGATCCAGGATTAATATGTAGATGGTTCTGTTCACAGAGGTTTCCTTTGCAAGGAGATTACACTCATCTATGTTCTATGGTCCTGTGGGAGTTCTTAAAGATAATTGCTAATGGGTTGGAAATTGATTGACATGTTTCTTAAGTACTTTAGTGCAGTCTCTTGCAACTTGTGGCCTGTGGACTATTGGAGGTCTGTAAGACACAATCTAATAGTTACTTCTTTATGTGTTAGACAAAGTAGACTTCAAAGCAGAAAAACATGGGAAAGAAGACAATTCATACAGCAAGGTTTCTATTTATGCCTAAAAAAAAAAAAAAGAAAATGGGGTAGAAGGAAGATATAAATAGCCCAAACTTATATTATGGCTGTTATTTATCATTATTTGAATGCACATAAAAACCATAGTGACAATGCTATGGAAAATGTGCTATGAATGTTTTTTTTTTAGAAATACTGGGGAGAGAGGAGGTAAGGAAATATCTTCCAACTATACCTAGTAGTATTTTTGACAACAATCTACAGGAGTGAAAATCATGGTTGGGAAAGTTTACTGATATCAACCAGGTTGCTAGTGGATAACTCCTGTGTTTGCTCAGCACACTTCATGTGATTAAACATAAGAAATTCAAACAAAGGAGTTCTGAAATGAAGCAGTAGTTGGAATGGTACATTTCCAAAATTTTAAGATTATAGGGCAAAGAATCTATCACATAAAGCAACATTAAAAATCTGTCAGTAATTTATTCACCTCCCAGCTCTCTTTATGGTGCATGGTGGGATTAGATAATTTTCCTTTTAGAGAAAAATACATATCTTCAGCTAGTTAGGCTGACAGAGGTAAAGGTGCAAGAGTGTAGGATTCTGAGGAAAGTGCCGCCATTCTCCTATGTACCTCCTTGCCAGAATTCAAATTTAAACAGAGGACTAAAAAATAAATGCACACTACCACTCGGCTGAGAGAGAGCAGAGGCAAAACCTAGAAAAACAGTTTCAATTTCCTTTCCTTTGTTCTCATTATTAATATATTTGAATCAAAGGGGAATCAAGCCTTCTTTCTCTAAAAATATCTTTAAGAATTCAGTTTCTCCATCAGAATTCTGCTAATACAAAATACATGAATAGCTAATTTAGCTCAGTGAAATAATTTCATTACTTTTGCTCTTCTGCCCCTTTTCACAGCTATTTAAGGCACTAGAAAAAAAAATCAAAACCACCTATCTAAAGCATCTTTATGTTCTGTTAACTTTTAAAGGATGATGTATTTTATAACACAAATATATGAAATGCTGTACAGCATATTGAACACCCTGAAGTGAGAAGTAATGCTGAGTACTCTAACAGCTCTAAAAAGGTATACCTAACCTCAAAATAACAAAACAACTCTGATTAACTTACATTTTCTATGGTGTATTCTTACTTGAATAGCAATTTTCCAAATAAAGGCACCAACAGTTTGGTTTAAGAACATATCCAAAACACGTCTGAATGCTGTGACTTCTGATTCTATAGAAGAATTCCCAAAGTCACATGAAGATACTGTTTGAGTACATCTAACACACAGGTAATTCTATTTTAATAACCAGTTAAGCAATTATGGTGACTTGAACCAATGTAGTGATAATTGACTTTCATATTTTGTCTTGGACGTTAGATGAAGATGAAAATCCTGTTTCAAGTTTTGCTTTAGCCTGAGAAAGTTTAAACTTAAAACTTTACAAATGGTGAACAAATCATTGTGTCATGGGTTTAGGTAGGGAAGAAAACCTCCACCTGTCCTACTTCTCACTGTGAAGCAAAGAATACAAATTTCATTGAAGAAAAGAAGGAAAAATGATGCAGTAGTGAACTTGTACCAGTTTAGTCACGCAATAAGGAACAGGGTCTCTCAATCTTAGGTGTTTACTTCCTGAAGTATGTATGTATTTTGTGTTTAATAGGCCTCTTGATCACTTTGTTACCAGGACCATTCTGGCAGATCAAGGAATGCTCAGGCTTTCTGGATAGAGAAGGTGGGGTTTTTTATTACAGCTGAGAGAAGACTGGATGCCTGCTCTGTCTCTTCAATGAAGAGAAATTTTGCTTCAGACTGATATTATTTGTTGTACTGCCTTATCTTTAGACAGCAAAAAAATAAAAGCAATATGTCCTGTTTGTGTTCAGGAGAAATTTATCATGAATTGTATTCATGATATTGTATTAGAATCAGACAGAATTGATTTCACAGAATTGTTTCTGATTTCACAGAATATTCTGAGTTGGAAGGGATCCACAAGGATCATAGAGTCCAACATGGTAAGATAATGTGTAAAGACAGTTAAATGTCAAGTGCGCTGAGCAGGAACTGCAGTGCAGTCATGCAGAGCATGAGCATTTTGTTGGAGTACTTGGCAAGAATAAGGTAACTATGTTCTCTCTTGGAAATCAAAAAATCCTAAAATATTTCTATTGAATACCACGTGGGGTTTTTTTGTTTGTTTTTTTCCTCTAAACCACCAACCTCAAGTGCCTTCTAACATGAGAAAACAAGGACTTAGCATAGGGAAAATGTTTCAACTCACCTATCTAATACTTATTTCCTCCAAAGCACACAGATGTGATGCTACAATTTCTGAGACCAAGTTGTCTTTTTTGTGTGTGTTTGTACATCATCTTGCATAGTAGGGAGCCAGTCAGTGTTTTGGACCCTACAGTACTGGTTCATTACAGATTCTTCCATATAGTTGTACATCTGTCTTTATTTGATTCCCATCTGAAAAGAACAGTACAAGCATAATTTTGGTAGACCATATAGAAAAAAAATAACAAACCAGAAATGACTGACAACTTGTCATAAAATGCATCATACATGAGAATGAAGATGTGAAAAAACCCTGACTGTACCAAAGAGAGGTAGCAATACATACCTTGAAAAAATTCAATTGGAAAGCTGATTTTATAGTAACATTTATTTCCATCAAATCCTCTGAAGGTTGGCATAGAAGAGGGGAAGGAAAAGGACAATAAAATCCTTGACCATGACCTACTCTTGGTTTTTCCAAGCATTATTTTCATAGCTTTGTGTTGATATGAGGGAAAACAAACACAATTACCATCATTTTCTGTGTGTTGATTTTGGAAGATTTAGAATTCTGAAGGTAGGTATATGGCTGTCTCTTCAATGTGTAAATTTATCCCTTATGTCTTGGAAAGTCTAATATTACTAAAGAATGACGAAGCAAAAATCATTGTGTTCAAAACATTTGGTCTTTTATTTCTTAGCATGTACATATATTAAAAAAACCTCTCACCTAAAGTGAACAGGTTGTTTCATTAACTGAAATTTTCATGTCTAACATTCCCTGAGATCTAGAATACTGCATGTTAAAATTGGGTTTCTTAGTGATGATCACCTGTTGAGGGCAGTCTCTACATATGTAAGGTGACTAAAAGATTCTGTTTCAGCAAGATAGACCTTATTCCTCTTATTTGTGTATCTGATCCTATTGACTGGGACCTGAATGTTTCTTCATTTTAGTAGAAGACAAATAAGATGGTTCAAGATGCATAAGTTGCATATTATATTACCCACAGATGTACAATGTTTAATTTCACAAGAAGAAAAATGGCAAGACTTTTTTTTCTCATTAAAGTCTACTTATATTTCTGATCATTCCATATTCAAGATATAGACAGAAATAATCCAGGAAAATAAACCAGACAGACGTCTGCAGGTCTAAAAAATTCTTACACAATAATATCAGAGCTGTTTATTTTTTGGAAACAAGTAATGATAAACTTTGTGTTACCTGTACATATATTATATAATGATATACTCAAGCAGTCATACAAGTTCTCCTATTTAGCTTATCATACAACAGCTATGAAAAAAATATTCAGTGGCAACTGACAAAATTGAGAGATATCGAATTAGGCCACATAATTTGTTACTGCATCACTTTACTATTCCCAATGAATTAGTAGGTTACACAGAAGATTATTTACATCTGAAATCTTAACGTGTATTAGATGTGCAATATCCTTGTGCTTCTGCATATACAGGCAGAGTTTGCCTGAGGTTAGAAAGAAACATCTTTTATTTTGAAATTATTTTACAAGAATTTCTTTTATACAAATCATAGGGAACCTTCTGACAGTCTTTGAAATTTCCAACATCTGACTACTGTTGCAAAATAAACTACCTGAATCCTTAAGATTCTTTCAGTCGAGAAAAACCGTGGTGAAACCAAACCGAAGTGTGCAAGACAACCACATGTCCGTGGGCTAGTCCGCATATCTCTGCATGAGATTAAGTAGATACAAAAAATCAGCAGCACTAAAACAACTTTTGAGTTAACAAAGTTTCTGGTAGTCCTTGTGCTTTCCACAGAATAGTCAGTGATGCAACCTGCCTCAAAAGTCATACACATCAACTGAAGATACATACACATCAACTTGCAGATTCCTCTGAATTTGCTTTCTTAATGTGATGGTCAGCTCTGAACAGTGAGATTTTACAGAGAAAATTACAAACTAACATATAGTCAGGGAGTTGAAAGCAGAATAAAAAGGTCACAATAACTTCTAAAAAAAAAATTACACTCTAATGAGAAACTTGTAAAACAGTTGCAGTGATACCTGAAAACACAGCAAAACCACAAAGGTCAAAGCAAGTTTGAAACTGCAAAGTTATTTGGTGAATATTTAATGAAATGTAAAAGAAAAAAAAAATATTGACAACCCACAATATAGTAAAGCAAGACTGTTTCGATTTCTTGTATTTTAGTTAGTTATGATGTGGAGTACATGTAGGAAAGATGTCGTTAATAATAACCACAGGCTATTAAAGGTGCACACTCATATAATCATAGATACCAGTGTATCTTGCAATGAGCCGGAGACAGTCCTTATAGGTCGGCAAGTCACAGTTGGACAGTTGTTTATGCTGAGATTTAGCTGAATTCTACTGGACTTTTGTATATAGTACTTCCTCTTCTCATGCATCACCAGATAAGGTTTGGCCTCATCCTACTTGGAAGCACCTCTAAGCACCTGTCAGGCACAAAGGATGGTATCAAATGGGGTTCCATCAGGCTCACGACCCCTCACTAATGGTGTTCCACAGGGCTCAATTTTAGCAAGCTGTCAGGATTGCTGAAAGGACTTTACTCTAAAACCTGAACCAGCTCTAACTTTAAAAACTGACCTTGCATGGTGGGAAGAAACTTTTCTTGACTGTGTCAACCAAAATAAACAACAGTCACTTTACAGATTTTCCTCAAAATTTATGGTGTGTAAAACTTCCCACACTTTCATTTAACACAGTTAAAAGAAAGGTTCTTCTACCTCTAAATTAGCAGGTTTTTACTATATTTAACCTCAATGGAGTCCTTCTACAGTAAAATATCATTCATCAAAGACGATAGTATCTAGCCAAAAGTGACTATCTGACTATTTTCCTCCCTTAGAAAAAGCTTTTGCAGATGAGTGTTGAAGCATATATGGCAAGAATTAAGTAATTTCATCTTCAGTATCATCAGTCTGGTATCTTTCATGGATAATAAATCCACTCAGAATGAAAAAGTGATATTCTTGGTGACATCATAAAGATCTCAAGTCTGTTCTCTAAAATGGTCATATTTCAGAAAAATATTCATAATATTTTTGTTGTTAAAGAACATTCTTTTCCTTTCTTTCTTTGAACTTGTCTGGAAGGCAAGAATTTCAATGCAATTACTGTGCAGAAAACACAAGTACTGTGACAAAGTTAGTAAGAAATAATGCACAATTTTTTTTTTGTTAATTATGACCATAGAGACAAAACTGAGACACACACACAATATTTAACTATTTGTTATTCTTCAGCAACAAATTATACTTGATTTGCATTCATATATATTTTAAATACACTAAAAATAAAATTTTCCTTCTGACTCACAAAGATTTTGTAACATAAACACAGTCACAATAGGACTTATGTATACACATAAGAGATTTTTAAAGTAATTTTTGTACTTAATTCCTAATAATTTATGCCATCTTCTCATGATGTTCAGATCTGAAACATGAAATGGTCTGATTCATTTAAAGTTATAAATTTTAAAAGTAAAAGTAAGGACTAAAAAGTACCTAAAAGTACAGCTCATGGAAGCTTAGAAATAATTTTAAGGATTTTGAGGAATAATAAGCCCTAGTTGTTTAAGCTTTCAGCTGTAGATCACTAATTTTTAACCTAGTTTAACAGTGTCCAGTGCCTCAATTTTGTCACCCTTTGAAGGCTCCTTGGCAATTCCATTGAAGCCATCCATTTGATATAGTTTTCAACAGAAAAATTACCACATAAAGAAAATAAG
The DNA here is from genome assembly GCA_035041135.1 of Platyrinchus mystaceus. NCBI lineage: Eukaryota > Metazoa > Chordata > Aves > Passeriformes > Tyrannidae > Platyrinchus > Platyrinchus mystaceus. The sequence goes on from JAWWLV010000001.1 coordinate 38,782,685, forward strand.
CCCAGTAAAAAGAAACCTTGTTATCAGCCTCAACTAAGACCATTGAATAAAAAAGTATGAAGATCATTAAGGGATTGTTTACTTTGCTGATATTAAATCCCACAAAGAGTTCATAGGCAGAGGAAAGGAAAGAGAAAAGATGGAGAAAAAGAGAGGAAATATTCCATAAACTACAGCTTCAGAAAGAAACTTTCCCCAGAATAAATATAGCAACATAAGAAAAGAATACTATATATGAAACTGCAATGAAGTATTACAAGATACCCTGATTTACTTAGCCCAGGCAGATGGTTTCCAGTATGTCTCCACCAGCACGCTGTAGGTAAACTGCAGAGACGTTCTGCTTTTTCTTACGGATATTGTCACCACAAAGAAAGCTTATTCTCTTCTGAGTGCTAGAAGGATTTACATCTGTATTTGTTCTGAAAGGAATATAGCACTATCTGTTAAGTAACATCAATGACAAATCCTAAAAACAATGCCTTGCTACTTCCCGTACTACAAAGTGCTAATGAAAAGCCTGCAGAGCTCTTGTGCTTAAGGCCACTTCCAAATTACTCAGTGGTTTCCAACCAGCCTCCTGATATTACTGTGATTAGATTTAGGAGTATTGAACTCATGTGGGTAGAAAAACATGTGTTTCTGTTGCTGATGGTGTGTGCTTCATGCAGAACAGAAGGATCCTAAGGGCCATTGACTTCACCAAAATAAATAAAACTCTATCAAACAAACACATACAAAGAAAGAGGAGAAAACCTTTCAGAAATTAGTTTTCTAAAGATGTAGGAGGATTCTTTATGCTAGTCTGGCTTTAAACTAGTGCCAATGCACTGAAGATTATTCAGAACATCTCTGATGTACGGAGAAAAGATTGGAGCAACATGCTGTTCCTAAACAGTTGTTGAAGAAACAGTTCATAATTGGCATATTCTACAGGATGTTGGCATGTGCTTACTTGTAACCAAATATCTATTCTTGCAAAAATAAAATACTTTCAACAGTCTCTTCCCAGGCTACCTCTCTTTCTTCTTCCTTGTCATCCTGTAGAAATTCTTAATAGAATTTGCAGTAATACAAAGCTATTAACCAACACCACTTCTGTTCTTCTCAATTCCTTCCTGTGCATCCCATTTCTTTCCACAATTATTTCATAAGCATGTAGGTTTGACTTACCCCTCCTTTCTGTCCATTCCTGGTTTCTAGAAGAAGGGATTATATCTTTAATTAACATACTCTTTCAAGCACACCTTTTATCAGGTAGATGACATTCAGTCTTTGAATCAGAAACCCTTGGTATCCTTATTTAAAAAACAAAACAAAACAAAACAAAATCTTTCCATTTTTGACCATCTGAGAGTTTTTACTTGGTATTTTAAAACCTCTTCTTAGAGCTGAGAAAAGGCAGAAATCTGAGAAACAGGGCTGTAACATTTCTACATTGTAATAAACTGCTAGATAAGGAGAAGAAAAAGAAGAATTTTAACTTTGATTCAGAATTCAAGTATACTGGACAGCTTTTTCCTTCCAGTTTCTTTGAAATAAGAAAAGAGTTCATAAATAAGATCTTGCAGTCTTATTCACATTGAGGTACCTATCCTATATTTGTGGTATCCACACTACATTTTTAAACTGCTGGTTTTGTGGGCTATATCATGAAATTTAACAAATTTCTGCAATAATGACCACTTTCTAAAATTCATAAAATGTTTTCTCTGCTGTGTTATTTTTCATAATATATTGGATCTGTGTGCTCTTTGAGTTACAGTTTACTTTTCAGGATAAAAAAGGATGTCATGAATGACATGGATTTCAGTTTCTTCTATGGACTGACAGTGCTTCTTTACTGAGAATCACAGTTCCACATAAATCATTTTGTTTTAACTCATGACATCTTTCCAGCACAGGCTCTGGCAACACACTCTCATGCTCAGCCAATTTATGTCTGGGTATTCGTCTTTACATTCAGGTAACATTCATCTCTAATCAAAATCAGGATCCTTTTTCTCTGGAATCAAACTTAGGGTGCAACAGAGCTCTGTGATTGTTGACCTTAAGTTGCTGATACCAGATTACAACATAATAATGCTATTTTTCCATTTTCTTCTTTTCAGTGGTTCCACTGTTATCCCCATCTGAATCTTCACAGAAACATCACAAATGCCACAAGGTGCTGCTTCTCTCTCATTAAAATATAATGATTTCAGTGGATTTTGATGATGTCATGTCATGTAGATATAAGTTCTGCTGTCTGCCCAAGAGACTGATCTTTACACAGCTGTTACTGACATGGACCCCTGGTGGCCTAGCGGTTAAGATGCTGGTCTCTCAGCGCCAAGGCCGCAGGTTCGAATCCCGCTCCTGCTTC
>JAWWLV010000001.1:38792036-38808072 GCA_035041135.1 Platyrinchus mystaceus
AGTCTTTCAGGGAAAAATAATATACCTAGACTATTCTGAAACAAAACATCTGAACATTTGGTTTCCTCTTACCATTAATAATTGTCATACCTAAGGTCAGATTTTAGAAAAGTGGCAGTATCTATACTAGAGAACTAAATAATTTTCTAAATGGTACAAACCTGACATCTTAAACTAGACAGGTCATGATTTCCTAGAGAGCTGAGTTATTGACACTGGCATTGTTTTGACCCGCTCTTAGATGAAATGTATGTGATTTTGAGCCTGCAACAGGCAGAGTGAAGGCAAAGTCAGGTTGTGATCTCAGATCTCACTGTTTGAACTAATGGGGTTCCAGAAATCTGACCTTTTATCTCCTTTAGAGGTTTTGATCTTCCAGGTGTTCTCAGAGTTTTAATGTATTTACAGGTTTAACATCTTTACAAAATGTGTTTTCAGCTACTAATGCTTTCAAAATAGTCAGAGGAGGACTAGGCACGTTGTGACAGCTGCCTGCTGTTTAGAAAACTCTCTAGATCTTTAAAAGAGGCAAAATTAATCCTTTCCCCTTTCTGAGAGTATCCACATTCAGTTACTCTTGAATATATCAGCCTCCTTTAAACTAAACAACTCAAATTTTCATCGGTGTATTACATGCTGAATATCTTCTGGATAGAGGCTTATGGTTTTGGGCTCACCATTTTCATGGTTAAAAGGATAATCATTTTCATTATTATTTCTCCAAGGATTACATTCTGTTCGATATTGTTCTGATGTGGAACAATTAAAAGAACTGATGCACATATTATTTGCCAGTGAGAAAAGCTGAAACAGTGAAAGGCTTGAGCAGCCAACATAGTTCTACCTTATCAGAAAAGCAAACAAATTGATAGATAGATAGATAACATTTTTTTTTCATCAGCAAGCAATCAATAATCAATATTTTGGAAAAGAGAAAGTGAGTTTTCTGTGTTTCTGGAATATCTAAACTATTGTTAGACAAGATTGTCATGTCTGATGATGTAGATTTAGTAGAAAAACAAAGATGAGTGTTACTCTGTAACTTGAGGCAGCAATTAAAAATGGAATAAATGTTGACAAGGCATAGCAATCTGTTTTCATAGTAACACCTCTTCTAAAGAAGTTTTCAGTGAATACAAATCATCCACAGCAGAAATATGAAATTTCACTTGCACGTGAACACTTGAACTGTTTACCATACACAACTTGTATATAGAAGAACTAATCAAAAATTCTCATTAATAAATCATCTAATTAATCTAGACTTCAGGCTTGTCAGAAATTGTTTTCAAATTGACTCCAATTTCTGTAAATTTAGTTGTTGTTACATAGTTGCCACAACATTCACAGGAGTTTATTTATGTGAATTACTGTGATCTGTTTGCTTCACTTATTCATGATTCATTATCTAAGATCTGTGACTGTTTGGTTTTGTTATACTTACTGAAGGCATTTGCAGACTGAATAAATAAAAATACAATTGTATACTTTGTGATGCCAAGCACCTGTTTGAGTCAATTCATTTTGCGTTCTTCAAACACTGTTCAATCAAATTTCTAGTACATTCAAGTCTTTCAGAAAAATGAACCACTGTATCAGAATGAGTAGCTCAGGCCAGAAGGGACATCAGGATGTCTCCAGTCCAAACAGCCTTCTGTTCACAGCAGGGTCGTCTACAAGGTCAGATCAGGCTTCTCAGAGCTTTATGAAGTTGAACCTTGAACACCTCCAAGGTATTTGAACAACTTCAACCTTCCCACGGTCCCAGACAGTTATGTCCCAGTCAGAAGTTAGAAGCCATCTCTGCTACAGACTGAACAAGCCTGGCTTCCCCAGCCTCTCCTGACAGGGCAAATGCTGCAGCCCCCCACAGGGACGAGATAAGGACAGGGAGTGATCACTCACGGATTACTGTCATGGGCAAAACAGCCTCAACTTGGGGAAATTAGCTTAATTTATTATCAATCAAATCAGAGTAGGATTATGAGAAATAAAACCAAATATTAAAATACTTTTCCCTCTCACCCTGCTCTTCCTGGACTCAGCTTCACTTCTGCTTTCTCTACCTCCCTTCTGTAAGCAGCACAGGGGGACAGGGAATGGGGGCTGTGGTCAATGTGAGGTCCCTCCCATGGGACACAGTCCTCCACAAACTTCTGCAATGTGAGTCCTTGCTACCGAAATCTTGCCATTCAGACCCAATATACTAGAGTACTCACACTTTAGCACGGGAACAGTACTCCATTACAAGCTACTGATTGCACATTGGGGTGCTATAAATGTAATATCACTCTCATAAATGTACATATTAATTTTTTTTTTAACCACAATGTATGGCTAATTACACCTTTTCACCTTGTGGTTTCTTTGTGAGATATGAAGTATAAAATTGTTGCAAAGCATCACTTCAGTTTGTAAACAGCAAAAGACCCTTTTTTTCTAAAATCTGGCCTTAGGTATGACAATTTTCTTCCATATTGATAACGGTTATTTTAGTATAGACATATATTTTAGACATGCAATTTTTCCATCCAGTGATTTATTTCCCATATTATACCATCCTTAACTGGAAACCTAACATAGATTTCTGAGCAGAAAATTCTAAGTGGTCTAAGTGAGCAGAACTCCACAGAGTAATAAAATATAAAAAAGTACTGACAATTTACATATGCTGCTAATTCCACTGATTGTGTCCAAATTCCAAAATCAGCCCCTTCATATTACATTTAAACATTACTTTGATTTGAGAAAAGAATATGTCAGGAGTTGCTCAGAACAGTGACTACAAGGTTACAAACAGCAACTTCTAATTATATTTTCTTGGCGAAACTGGAAACACAGGACAGAGCAGGGCAGCAAAGTAAAATGTGGACATAATCAGCTACAGCTGTGAGGAAAGCAAAATACGTTCCTTTGTATTTCTACTATGTGAGAGAACATCAGCATAAATTAAATTGTTTAAGCGAGTGAACAAATTTGAAGTGTAAATCCTACACTGAGAAAACTAGTACACTGGTCTAGGTCTTCAGCTGTCTCATTTATTTTGGATAAAGCTAAACAATCATCAAAGAAGGAAAGTAAAAAATCATACCATTTAACAGGGGGTCATAATAAATGAATGAAAATTCTGCAACAACCATCTTGCTTTTGAAAGGCTGGGTTAGAGCCAGCTTTCTACAAGCAAAAGCAACTAGCTACCATGTTACGTGCAGAAAGAGGAATGATGGCAGCCTTTGGCATCACTTTTATTGAAAACAATGTTCAGTGTTCAGATCAGTTTATAGTACGCTAATAAGGTATACTATAATAAATCCTTGCCTGTCACAGTGCAAAATTAAGTAAAGTGAAGGCCAATGGTGCTCTAGAGGTACATTCTTGGTGGGATGGAAATAAAGCCAAGGAAGGACAGAAGCCCTGCACTGTGTCTCATAAGGCTCCCTTTAGCCTTTCTCATTTGAAATCTATAACCTGAGGTAAATGTAGGTAGGCTCTCTCTAAACCACTGCAAAGTATTCATATTCACAGAAAGCAGAGATTTTACTGGAGGCAGCACACGGGGAGTTCATGAACATTACTCAACAATCCACCCAAACAACTGCTCAGATAGCTGGAATTGTTTGTCTTTTCCAAAGGGCCTGCATTTCAGCTGGAAAACTAGTCCGATTTCATACTAGTAAAAATGGGATTACAGAAGTATTTTCTGGTGTAAGTCTAAAATAGTTTTTCAATAGCCGATAAAAAAACTGTTCATCAACATCCTCTTCCTTGTGACAACCTTCAGAATATCATTCACTGAACAAAATATCTGTGGAAGAGAAAACCCACTTTTGATCACTATACTACCTGATTTCTAATCTAAGATAAATTACTCAATGCAAAACAACTTTCTAACAACTATTTTCTCATTCTTATAACCTTGATAAGGAAAAATACTGATTAATGATTAAAAGTCAAAAACCGAAAAAAGGCTTATCCTAACACTAACACATGGAGACAATTTAATTGTGAATAGGCAATTATCTCCAGGCTGCCTGCTAAAACCTGTTCTGAAATTTGCAGGGGAAAAAACCCACTTGTAAAATCTCTCTCGTCTATTACTGCAAGAAAGGTTTTGTATATTATGCAATATTCAAAAATATGGAAATCATATTTAGTCACTGAATCCTCACTAAAGTGTACAAACTGCTTAGCACCATCTGTTACACTGTACCTAGAACTATAATATGAATTTATTATTATTAATATTAATAATATAATATGATTATACAATGACAACAACAACAACAATAATAATAATAATAACTACTCATAGATGAAAACTATATATATTTAAAAGAATGTGCCCAAAGGTCCTCTTTTCCTGATTTCATGAGCATATTTCCAGTTTCATTTTTCCCTACCTGGCACAATACTTCACCATCTCCACTACCACTGTCATTCTTTCCACAGATTAATCATAAAAAAATTTCCCTATCTCATTCTTGTTCTCAAATGAGCTCATTTCCTTTCTCTCTCCCCCCCCCCCCCAGAATATATAAAGGTTATAATTATGCATATATTTGTGTGATTTAATCTGTCATGAATTTTTTAAAAAATTTTTGATGATATAAATTTAAAGAAGACTCCCTTTTTTTTTTTTTTTTTTAAATTAACTCATTTTTCTGCCAGACACGTATTGTGGTTTTAAGATATAAGAAATGGCTCAAATGTCCACAAAGATACAGTTACTTCTCAGGTTGACAACAGGCAGTGGCCATGCTAATATCTGAAACTGTACAGGAGAAGGGATGCAATATCTGCCAGGAAGCAGGGGTGATAGAAAATGATGCTTAAAAAACAGGCAGAAAAAGATTTGTTATACTACATCAAGTGGTATCCTGGAAACAAGGCATGCTTTCTAACTCTTGACTTCTTTTGTTCCAAATCTCTCCTTAATTATTATCAGCATCCCATACCATCATCATCTTTGACTCAAGAATGAATCACACTATTAATCTCAATGTTTATGATTTTCTCCTGCATACAACATTTTATCACATTATGAGGATTTTCCACACTCTTTCTGCTTTCATTCCTCTATGTAGAGATAACTGCCACAAATAGCAATTCCCTTTGGGATTTACTGGAGCATTACTTGCAATTGTTTAAAATGTTACAGAAGAAATCTAAATGCAGTCTTTGAAATGCAATGCAACCTATAGTCAGGATCTATTGCAGTTAAGCTCTTTCATTAGTTTCATGGTATTTGTAGCCACTGTTACTGTTAATATTTGTCTTCAGCCTGAAGTCCCTGGAGTTTTTTTTTAATGTTCTTAAACTCTAATACTCTGAATTATGAATTCTCTTACCTTTGAAACAGCAAATGTTTTTTACAGAAAATATATAACAAAGAATATTGAATTGTATAATTTTAATACTTACATTTTCAGATTTCCATCTGAGTTTTCTGTCTTACATTTCTAGCACCACAGCAATAATGATTTTCAGCACTGCAACAGTGAACTTTAATTTAATTACCATCAAGTGCTGATCACCGTAGTATTTAAGACCCTTACAGTTCCTAGGAGCTTTTCTCTGCAGTTGCTGTGATTTGCTTCAGCTGTTTGAAAGTTTTTACACTTCAATGAGCTTTTTTCTGTTCTCATCTTACCTTAGAAATAAATACATCTATTATTTTCATTATTTTACCTTCATAAATAAGTTTATTTCAATCATAGTTTGAAATCCTACCTTGCTGTGTTCTTTGTCATGAAGTTAACACAAAAATCCCTTCTGCACACATATCACTTAGAAGTGCTCAACCTCCACAGCCACTCCTGAACTTTACGGTGCCAAACAATTTGAATAAAAATTTTAAAAAACATAAAGAATGATATCTGCACCTATGTGAAAAGTCATTCACAGATGACACATACCCAGGAGGAGTGTCTGAGTCATCAGCTGCTTGTGTTGTCATTCAGTGGTGCAGGGAGGGATCTTGTGAAGTTCAACAAAAGGGAAATGTCAAATTCTGCTAGATCTAGATGATCTTGAAGGTTCATTCCAACCCATTCTAACCCATTCTATGATTTTATTATTTTATTCTATGTTAATTATATATTATATATATTCTCTTCTATATAAAGCATAATATATTTTATACATAATATTAAGGTCCCTTCCAACCCAAACTGTACTATGATTCTATGATTCCATTATATTCAGAATGTTATCTTCAGGATTATATTCAAACAAAACAGTAACCTTAAGTATGAAAGTGATGTTTGAAAGGAGAGACTACTAAAAGCATTTACTAGTTCTTTTGAGAGAAATAGGTGTTTTAGGACCTGATCCATTTAATATGTTTCCAATGCTTACTTTAGCTTCAAGTGAATCACACCCTAAAATGTCTGTTTCTCACTACAAACTGTAAACTCCATGACAAGCTCAGATATAGGTATATATTCTAAATACCAGAAGTAATATATATTCAAAAAATCTCTCCTCTAATTGGTATATTCACAGTGTATGCAGAACAGAATTAGGATCCTTATGAAACTGATATAGTGAGAAGAACACTGTATAAAGCAATCATTATTTAATGATTCACTTAGAAGAAAAAAAACAGAATCTGGAAAACTTCCCAAATTATACATCTGCTCCTTTTAATTTACTGCTCAGAGGAATGGGCAGACCAAAGAACAGGGGAAAATGAATAAATTTATTATTAACTGATGCTCTCTCTATCTAAAACATTTAAATGATCCTTTGTGATAGACAAAACCTCTGGCTACACTTTAAGTGCTAGGAATTATGGTCAAAACACTGCATGCTTGAGCCAGAAAAAAACACTGACATTAATGTCAATACTTCCTGTGCTTCTGCAGCATTAATTTAGACTCCCAGTGTAGGTCCAACAGGGAACAACAGGATGTAATTACACAGTAGACAAAGTTAAATGTGACATATTCCAATCACTCTGCTTTTGGTAGATTTGGAATATTGTTTAGTAATAAAATAAATGAGCAAATGGGTGTGATCGCTTCTCTTGAATCCAAAAAGGCAGAAAGAGAAAAAAATATGTTACAGCAAAACACCTTTGTAAATGATCTGCTTTGATATTAATATCATCTCAGACAGTGAAAAGCTATATTCTGCACCTGTAATTAATGTGTGCACACTGCACTAATAATAAGAATAATGATATTTATTATTATTATTATTACTACTACTACTACAATAATAATAATAAGTGCACACTGCATTGACTGTAGGACTGATGGTGGTGCTAAGCATGCTCAAAGACATGATTTGAGCTATCATCTTCAGTGGGAAGGGGAGGTTGGTGAGGTTAGGCTGCCAGCAAAGAAATCAGACTCCTTTCTTGATTAAACAATGTAAGATTGTTTTGTTTCATGAGCTGGATATATTCTAGTTGTATTTCCCCATTAAATCTGAGATTCTCTGGAAATACAATGCCATTCATTCTCAACCTGTGTTGGTTGGAAGCTGTGTTTTTCCTGTTTTACTCCTAGGGAATTAATTAACAATTATGCCATCACTACTCACTCTGACTGTAAAAATTATCAGACAAGACTTTTGCATTGTGTAGACTGTTTTAAAAAGTACACTTCAGAGTAATGCCTGATTTACTTTCAACGTGTCAGATCTAGCATAGTATAGGGAATTTGCTGGGTTTTCAGCTTCTAGCCCTTGAAGTCTCCTTCCAGTATTACTTTCCAATAGCATTCAAATTTCTTAACTGTTCATTTCTAAAGATTGTCCTCTTCTCCATTTACCAGAATCAGTGTTTTTCACTGCTGTATCGACAATTGTCTTGATTTACTTATTACCTACTCTTGCTCTACATACTTGTGCCCACTTTATCTGCAGCATTTTCACAGATCCTATGAGAAGTCCTATGAGGAGAGGCTGAGGGAGCTGGAGTTGTTTAGTCTGTAGAAGAGGAGGCTCAGGGGAGACCTCATCACTCTTTACAACTACCTGAAAGGAGGTTGTAGCCAGGTGGGCGTTGGTCTCTTCTCCCAGGCAATCAGCAATAGGACAAGAGGGCACAATCTTAAGCTGTACCAGGGGAGGTTTAGGTTGGATATTAGGAAGAAATTTTTTTGCGGAGAGGGTATGGAATAAGCTGCCCAGGGAGATGGTGGACTGACCGTGCCTGGAGGTTTTTAAGATGAGACTGTATATGTCACTTAGTGCCATGATCTAGTAACCACGGGGGTGTTGGATCAAGGGTTGGACTTGATGATCTTGGAGGTCTTTTCCAACCCAGTTGATTCTATGGTTCTATAACTCTATGATTTTTAGATAATCCTTATTATTTTTAGTAGATAATTTCTGCTTAATTTAACTTATATGTAACAATGGGAAATGAACACTGATAAATAGAAAGTTAGCAGGATGACAGGGGGTATGCAGCCTCTTAAACTTATCGGATGTGGCTTTCTGACACATTTTTATAGAAAATGAATCATGTGTGGTCTTTTCAAAGAGCTTGTGTTATACTAGACACCGAGTTAGTTTCATCTTGTTTAGTATTCAGTTTAAGGTAGTGAGGTTCCAGATGGGATTAGGGAATTAATTAAATGTTTGACTAACATATCTGACTATCAGTCTGAGTAGGAGTGACCCAAATATAATAACCTGTAAGAACCCAATGCATTCAGCCCAAGGGAAGGCCAGCAAGGATAATCTGCTCAGATATCTAGAATTTAGCTTTGATAGGCAGAAGAAGCGGAGTGAGATAAAACAGCAAAGCTGCACCTGTTTTGAAAAGAGAAGTTAAACATGAGAAAAATAGAGGGGAAAAAAGAAAGAATTAAAATTACCACATTGAAAAGATAGACTATTCCCAGAGGATAAGATGTGTAAATTCCAAAAAAAAAAAGGCAGAAATCTGGAGAAGATGCTAAACGAGTGCTGGTAGACTCAAGGCTATTTAGGTTTTACGTTTGAGGGACACCTACTGACCTATGCTGCTGGTTACAAAAGAATAGGGCTTGTTTCCAGACCATACTACTAAAGGAGGATCAAGTTCTTCACTGAGGACAAGACAGTTTTATATATTGATTTGTAGGTTATCCACTCTTTGCAGGTGGAGCCCTGAGTTTAGGTGATGCTTAGTAAATCTATTCTTCATCTTGGAGATTACTCCATCTTGAAAGGAAGAGGTGAACTAAGGATGGAACTGAGATATTAAAATAGACAGTTTCCCCAGTGAAGTAAGAATAAATATTAAAGTGGTTCACACACCTTTGAGGGAATAAATACCCAAAACATCTTTAAGCAACCTGTGAAGTGGACAGTGCTTTCTGCCAAACTGCCAGGAACCTGAGCAGGAGAGAGTGTTGTCTAATGACAAGTTCAGATAAAGTGCTCTGGCATCTGCAGACCAATATTTTTCTCCATTTTTAGAGAGCTGATAGGCCTCTTATTAGTCTGGATAAACTCACACCATCACACTGTTCTTTTTTTCTCTCAAACTGAAGATCTTTAGCTGCAGTTGTGATGTCATGACATCGCAATGTTTCTCATCTCCAAGATGAAAGAGAGCTAGACTGTTATATTAAGCAAGTCATTATTAGAAAAAAAGATTTCACATTGTGCTATGAAAAGAAGGAAGATAACTGTTCAGCAGTAAACTGTGATATCATCAACACACTATGGTACCCAATGACAGGTAGATAAGAGGATGCAACCACTGATCCCCTGAACTTTTCATATGATAAAAGTTTGACCTTAGGATACTAAATTTGAGAAACCAATAATGTTAGTAATCAATCGATCTTTTAGGAAAATCTGCTATTAATGGAAAATACAGAAAATATTCATGACTGTTTGTATGTTTTCCTGTTTTACATTTTTTTGTGGTTTTTGTTTGTTTGTTTTGGGGGTTTGTTTTGCTTGTTTGTTTGTTTTGGTTTGGTTTTTTTAGTGGAATTCTTACTTTTCAGAAGGTAGGTTTGAATCATTCTTCAGTAAACACTATTGTTGCATGACATGTGACAGCACTACATAACTTAATACAGTGTGAAAGAACTTTTAAGGTGCCTATCACTTCTGGTAGAGAGGGCGAAATACCACTAATATCATACCAGAAAGACAAAGGTATCAGCAAATGACTCACACAAATATTCAGAAGTAATGTTAAAAAAAAAAAATAAAAGCAGACCTAAAAGTCTTTTCAGATCCTTTACTCAGTTCTTATCCATAAAAAAGTCAAACACTTAAACAAAACTCCTTGGCAAGTTAAACATTTTTCTGAGTGAAAGAAGGTGAATTAATAAAGCTATTTAATTAAATATAAGGTTGATGTAATTACAAACTATACAACCATGGACATGTTCTATTTAAACAGTGTGAAACAATTGATAGCAAAATCATAAAAATAGAAACGTGTTTCAAAATATTCTTGCCACTTACCTGCTGTGAGCACCAGTTTTTACACTGTGGTTGAATTATGGTACAAAGTAAAATGAATTTTGTTGGACCAGCTGAATCTCAGAAAACAGTGTATGACTCAAATCAACACAACAGACAGACCTGTTCATAAAGTCCTCAGCACAAAGGTTTCCTCAGTAAAGATTATTTATTGGACATCAGTCAGAGAAAAATTTAAAAATACAAGTCCCTTGACCTTTGTTAGCCCAAACACATTCACCTTTCTATAAAATGACTGTGCCTGCTGTGCGACAGTAATATCAACACATCATTTTGCCATGCAGAATAATGGAAGGCTCCTATTCCTTGTGCCAGTGGACATCGAGTGCTTACTGATACTGATACAGAAAATTAATGACTACATTGGAGTGCCCCTTATAATGTGATCCACAGAACCACAATACTTTGTCTTTGGGCACGAGATTTCCTTTTCCTTCATTGTTTTTTCTATATATCTCTTCAGTTAAGACCCTATTTAAACACAAAACAAGAAGATAGAGTAACTAAACTGAGCTCCAGTTGACATAAGTTGACCAGATTTTTATTCTGACATATATGATTAGGTGGCTTTGCAGGTGTGCTCCAGAAGCAGTGCTTTCTGCACACACATGAACCACTGAAAATGGCCCCAGACCTATATAATTAAGAGAGCTACATGACAATTAACACAGTACATTAAATGGGACTGGAACTGTGGTGTGTCCCTAAGCCTTCAAAACGTGCTATGCCAGATGAGCTCATGAAGCAGCTGTGACAGCTCATGCTGGCAGACATGCTTTTATAGATTGCCAGTGTATTCTTTTACCTAAACTGCAGATAGAACAAGGAGTTACAATTTAAAGGAAAACCAGAATTCTTTAGAAACTCCCGATCTCCTGAAGAGAAGGAAAGTAGGGGGAAACACTTTGTTTCAGAGGCAACTGGAGGATTATATCCCCACGGCTTCTTGCTTCTAGAATCTGCTGACAAGCTCAGGGGAGCAACTACTTCCAATAGATAAGTCAGTGCTTGTGAGACAAGAGAGCTTCTGCAGAAGAAAACATTAGGTGTAGTAATCAGATGCTGCAGAGAAGCTTTTTGATAAAGTTAATTCTTTTCACGGTTCACATTCAAGACTCTCATGTTTGGACATGTATTTGAATAAATATAGACAGTCAGACACATACTTTTAGCAAGTGAAACACAAACAAACAAGAAGTACTGGACAGTCACTTCATCTCTTGACACTATGTGCTAACTTTATAAAGGTATATTTGACTACAGAAACCAGAAACTTTATTTTAATAAGACTACCATTAACCTTGAGAAAGTCAATGAAAAGATGTTGATCTGTTTCAATAGTGTTCGATTCGGAGCAGAGAAGACTCAGTAACACTAGAAAAACAAGAAAGTGCATAAATGCTTAGACCAAAGTATTATAAAAAAATGGTTTGGAAGAGGGGAAGAAGATACGTAAGATTAATCTCTGAGTCTGGTTTATTTGCTTCAAAAATTAGTCAAGGCCTGTACACTTCCCATGGGGCATGTTGACACTACAGATTTTCACTTGTACATTTCCCTCAAAGAATAGTTCAAATTGTGCTCTGAATTACATCTATACATCAGCTGTCCGTTTTTACTTCATCGATGTTCAGTTAAAGGGAGAATTTAATTCAGTGTCTCCATGATGGAGGAATGTGTCCAGCCCAGCTCTTATGTTCAAAAAAATTTCATTTTCAAATAAAAACCAAAGAAGACATTAACTTCAAATTCAAACTTTCTTTTCTATTTGCTTAAATAACAGTCATGGTCCAGATGTCCATGATCTTATATATGTATATATAAGATCACCTCATATTAAGCATTCATTTCAGGTGCTTAATATCTGTTGAGACAATTGAAACAAGATTAATTACAAGGTACATGAAAATCTTGAAAATCTTTGAAACATTTAAAACAGCCATTCCACACTTTTCATTACAAGCTCTTGCACCGTAGCTCTATACTCAAACCTCTCAGTGCTTCACACCTTTTCTGAGGGGACACAGTTGTTATTTTGGTGTTGGGATATTGTGAAAACAAATAAAAATATTAAAACATTTTTCTCTTTGTATAATATAGAGCTATTTTCCCCCTTCCCTCATGATAACTATATGTATTTTTTGGAGCATTTTACCAACTACAACCAGATGCACTAAAAATCTATTATTATTTTTGCACAGACAGGACTAAAAGGAAAGATAATTTTATAATCAATCGCTAGATGAGCACTTGGGTGATACACTATCAATTATCAGCTTTGCCAGAATCTTTCTGAGTGCTATAAACAAGTGAGTTCCAGTGAGAATAAAAGAATATCTTTTTGTCTTAATTGTTTATTATGTAAAGTAATATACACCAGTTTTCTAAGAACAGCAGCTTAGTTCATACTTACTTTTGATTATCAAGGCCACTAGACTAATAAGGAATGATTACACCTGTCTGTTTGCTTCCAGCCTCTACAAATGTTGTATTTTGAAACCATGGAGACACTTTTTCAAGTGGAAGAGAAAGACCTGTGTCCTTCAACATGTAAAGAGCTCTCCTCATAAACAGGAGCTCAGGCCTGAAGAAGCCTTTCAATCTTTGGCAAGTGCTGCAACCATTAGACTTTGTAGAGACTTCAGGAACAGTAGCAGCACATCTCTTAGGAGAGAAGAATGAGAGAGATGGATGTTCAAGGAAATGAGCTAAGAACTGCTTTTTGCCTGAATTAATTTTGACACAGAACCTACATTTGTACTTAACAGGAGACACAGTTATATTGTTATATTGTGTTAAAACACTGATGTATACTGACAAGTACGACTTCCTCTCTTCATGCTTTGAATTGGTAGATGTGAACCAGCTGATACCTGGATTCCAGGTGGTCCAGATCCATCTACAGTTTTGAGAAAAACATTGTACAGGGTATATTTCTCAGAGCAGACTGTCATGCCAAGAATTCTAGCCCTTATGAAATCAAATACTTTCTTCACTTTTGCATGGTGTGCTCCACTCTTCTGAAGACCTAAGATTATACTTTTTTTCCTCCTTCAAAAGTTACATTCAAGAAGCAACTGCTAGTTGCTTATTGTGGATCCTATTCCTATCAACTTGAAAGTTTTATGCTCAGTAATTAGGGAATTCCTGGCTTTAAATTTTAGTTCTACACTAAGAAATATCTTAAACTTTTGGCATTGCTGCACTAAGTGTTGCAAGTTCCTCTTTTGATCTAGACCTTAACCTTTTTGTGCTACAGATGTACATAGGAACTAGTAGTGATTTAATTTTTAATTTGATCACAGTTCTTAGGAATAATGTAAAGTATAGGAGCAATAAAATCTATGGACATTAATACTTCGGGTCATGGGGCCATGTCCCAATTTACTTGATACTAGTAAGGGCAGTTATGAAGATGTTACAGCCAGATTAGGGTTGGTAATATCACACAATATAACAAAGGAAAATACAAATATTTTCTTGATCAGTCAGGAAAAGAAAATCTGTAGAAGGTTTGCACAGCCCAAGAACAGGTTGCTCAGACAGGTGGTGGAATTTCCATCTTGTGAGGTTTTCAAGCCTTGGCTGGTAAAGCTAGGGCTTGTGTGACATGTTGTAGTGTTGGTGGCAGCTGTGGCAGGCTGAACTTGACTGGCTGCCAGATGTCCACTCAGTTGCTCTCTCACTCCACCTTCTCAATAGGACAGGGAGAGAAAATAAGGTGGGCAAGCTCATGGTTTGTCATAAATGTGATTCAATAAAAGAAAAAGCTGTGTATGAAAACCAAATAAAAAGAAGAATTTATTCACTAATTTCTATTGGCAGGCAGATGTGCAAACACTTCCTAGGGAGCAGGGCCTTGGTATGTGTAATGGTTGCTTTGGAAGATAAATGTCATAACATGATGTTATATGGTCTGTAATATCCCCTTGGTCAATTTGGATCACTGTTCCCTGCCAGTCTCTTAACCTCTTCCAGACAACTAGCCTTTGGGTGTGGGGAGACAGCCTTGATGCTGTGCAGGCAGCAAAACACTGTTCCAGCCACAAATGCAAATCATGGCACAGTGTGGGCTGCTGTGAGGAGAGTTAATTCCATACCAGTCAGACTCAGGGCAGGACTTTATCTCTGAATTGACAGCTGGACTAAATGACCTCCATAGGTCAACATTTCTATAATTCTAGGTTTCCTTTCTTACACCCCAACTCCTGTGCTATACACAATCCAACTGGCTCTAGTGATTGATGCTTACCCTTTTATTACTGCATGAAGGTCATAACATTGTTAAATATGCTCATCATGATACAAAATAAAAATGCTGTATGTTGTTTCATTTACAGATTTGTGCAACCACAAAGACTTAGCTGAAATAACGAATATAAACTACGCAATAGTAATTGTGAGTCACCTTCAACTATCAAAACCCATTTGACAGTATCCAGGTCAGCAGACAATTTTAACCAAAAGATAATCGTACATTGACTGCTATCTTGCTTTGTAACCTGACAATACTTTGGCCTAAATTTCTGTCTCTATTTCTTCAACATGCCTTGGGGGACACTATCTCAGTTTTATCTTTGCAGAGGAAATGAGAAAACTGTCTTTATTTGTCTTATAGCTCATGGAATTAAAAAAAAAAAAAAAGAAAAGAAAAGAAGAGAAAAAATTGCTCATGCCCTGACTTGCAAGAAAATCTTTCCTTTTAGTTTAAGACAAATAGGCTTTTAGGGAGTGCAACACCATAATGCTCTTGAAGAAAAAAAAATCTGAAAGACTTCTGAAGCTTTTTATATCATTACAGCCACATTGTCACCACCTTTTCATTTTCTATTCAAGTCACTCCTTAGTTGGTGAAAAGCTAGAAATTGCATGATCCATTTCCTATACATTTGGAAAACCCAGTTAGTGTTTTCTTTCTTCACATTCATTTCACTGAAGCTGTCTGAGTTCTTCTAGAGAATGAAAGTCACTGCAGTTAAATTTACATCTAGGAATCAAGATGAAAGGTCATTTGTGACAGCAGTCCAAACACATATTTACTGATGCCAAAATAACTTTTAAAGGTATTAGGTTAAACCATCACATTAAGTTTTGAAAAAAAATTGTTTCACTCATTTCCAAAATAGTGCTTTCCAAAATTAGATGTGGTATTTTTACAATTCAATTATTGTCTGTTATCACCTTTCTTTCTGTTTTCTCAAATTATTCTTAGGACAGTGGTCCAGCAAAAGCTTTACATTGATATGTCCCTGCAGGGGAATAGGCTTCCCAACTCCTTTTAAGAGTGTAAGAGCCTCCTGAGCTAACTAATATGCTCTAGGAAGCCAAGGATGAAGACAGCTGTTTTCAACCTGTGTTCAGCTGTAATCTGGGAGACAGAGATGTCCTGCTTGCTTCCTTCAACTCCTAAACTTCCCTGTGAGATAACTGTAGGTCTTCACCTTCTCTTCTACAGCAGTGGAGAATGAGTGTCAATGTGGGAGAGATGTTAAAAGGAAAGAGGTGGTGTCTGTGTGTGTGTGTGGCCAGTCTTCGCGAACGAAGATCTGGGAAAGGTGTTCCCACCTTTCAAGCCTGCGCAATGGATTTTTTA
>JAWWLV010000001.1:38825425-38837842 GCA_035041135.1 Platyrinchus mystaceus
GTCCCATGCTCCTCCCAAGTTTCCAGACCCTTCCACCAAAAACCCTATATAAGTCCGAGTTCTCCCCCAATAAAGTGCCAGTGGCTTTGAGGACCTCTTGCTCTGTGTCAAGAACTCACTGTTACTGCGTCCCTCGCCGAACTGCGACACACACTGATACTACTTTTCAAAATTAACCATCAAATGATAAATGAATATCATGTGGTTGTCTGCACCAGAACTGTGCTGCTGATCGGAGCTAGTTTTTCACAGATTTTCTATCCAAGGCTTGTGAAGAACAGAAGCACAGAGCGGCATATGTCCTCAGCAATTACTTTAAAAAAAAACCCTAGTGGGATGCTTCAGACTAGTTGTCAGTTATCTCAGATTTATTTTGGATTTTCTTCTTTCCTGTTTTTCTGGGGGACTTTTTTTTTTTAACTTATTTTCTCTTTGCAGGAAAAAAACACACCTATGAGCAGAATTAAAATTATGACTCTAATGCACTAGTTCGCTTCCATCAGCGCTGCCTCCTTACAGTTCTAAACATCCACTGGACTGACTATGTGACCAATACGTCTGTCCTTGAACAGGCAGCAGTCACGAGCATTGAGGCCATGCTGCTGAGAACACAGCTGCGCTGGGCAGGGCACGTCTCCAGGATGCAGGACTACCTCCTCCCTAAGATTGTGCCCTGTGGGGAACTTGCCACCGGCTGCCACAAGAGAGGAGCCCTGAAGAGGAGATACAAGGACTCCCTGAAACAATCTTTTAGCCTTGGTCATACGGACCATCATCACTGGTCTACTCTGGTCTCCAATCGGGAGACATGGAGACACACTATCTATAACGCTGCCTCTTCTTTTGAGAACACACGTTGAATCATTCTTGAGGAGAAAAGGCAATGCATAAAGAATCATGTCTTGCTGATACTGCCTAAGGAGACTTTCTGCTGTGCCTTTTGCAACTGGACTTGTCTGTCTCACATTGGCCTTTTTAGCCATCAGCGCACTTGAAGCAAATGTGGGTAGAGTCCTTCTCAAATCTTTGTTCGTGAAGCCTAGCCATGATGATGATATCATTATTTGTAATAATTCTTGAAATATGGCTTCTAGTAATATAAGTTTTTCTTCCACTTTCAATTTTCAAACAAGTTCCTAGAAGTAAAGATACTTGGGATCTGAAAACTTTTTTTGCATAACTAGAAGCAGGGTATTATGATCTTGCACCAAATCTACATCAGCACATTTAATCTTGTAAGCATTCATGTCAGAAGTGTTTTGCATTATACCAGTCCATACTTTTTTCTGAGTTTCATAATAAGCTTATTTTATTCTTGCAATTATTTTATTCTGGCAATATTCTCTATGGGGTTTTTTTTTTCTCTCTCAGTGGCCATTTTTTTCCCAGAGATATTTCCATTATTTTCTCTAGATTCAGTAAGACTCATCTGAAACAATGATAATGTTCTCTGGAAGAAATATATCAATTCTTTTTTTTTTAACAGGTCCAGTGTAGATTTTTCAATGAAGAAGAAAAAAAAAAATGTTGTAGCAATTTAACCTGAACACATTTTATATATAATTTCAGAAGGATGGGTTTAATCGACTAATATTTTTTTTAAGGATGGAGTATCTTTTTTTCAGAGGAATAGACTACAAAGGCAATGAAAACAGTACTTTAACTTCTGAAATATCAAACTGATGCAGCAGTTTAGCACAAACACACAGTAAAACATGTTATTTTATTTTAGGGATATGTAGATATATTTCATTACGATGCCAGTAAAGACTTGAAAAAATATAATCTATCACGAACTCATCCCATCATTTCCTGTTGTTTAAGTCCTAGTTTAGATTGAATATAAAGAATACTAAACAATCACATATAAAGCATCAAGATTAAAGGTTATAAATCACACGTGCATTTTTGCAAATCCAGGTCATTAAGTAATATGAGAAAGGAAAAGCAGATTACAAGTTTTAAAGCAGGAATCATTATGCTATGTATTATGTCTAATTATTCATTCTCAAATTATAGAGAAGAAAAACAAAAAAAAATGCTTTTACAAAGTGAATAGATTGTGCAGTGTCACTGTTGTTCAGTTTAAGTTAGACAAACTCAAATGACAATCAAACCACAATTCAGAGTGACTAAGTATTAAAAAGAGGAGACAAAGATGGATTCAATTCAGAGGTTAGAAGTAATGAAAATACAAAACTATCATCAGTTTTATTTAACTGCTTTTTGAATCTTATGGACTATCTTTCATTCACTCAGTGATTGCTACTGTCATGATGATTTACGTGTGCTTTGCTAAGTTCAAAGTCAAATTTAAAATGTTAAAATTTCACATAAAATCCTCATTTCAACTTCTGAGTGTTCATACTTAAAAGGGACTCTTAGTCATTGCAAACAGCTGATAACCTATCTACTCGTGTAATTCAGCTCATGTGGCAAGTAAAACTAAACTGTAATATCTGATCATAATGTTATTTTGTAATCCATGATGAATGAATTGGAGAAGGATTACTACAGAATCACAGAAACATTTAGGTTGGAAAAGACCTCTAAGATGGTTGAGTCATTTATAATGATATAATGATATGGTACTGAAAATTGCATACATGTTTAACTTCATGAAATATTAACACAGGGTTCTGTTTCAGGATGTAAGATATTTAAATCATTGCAGGACTAATGCCCAATTATTCAGGAAGCAGTAGGACAGTAGAACTAATCTCCTTCTCTTAAAAATTAATCTAAAAATAATTAATAATCTGTTCTCAGTCAGACCCACTATGCAGAAGTATGTTTTGTTGTTTTGGCTTATTGGATTTTTGTACTTCCTTTAAGTCCTGCCCAACTTTCAGTTGGAGTTACACACTTCACAATCACATTAATGCTACATTATGTATATATATATCTATCGCTAGCTGCCATTCTATTTCCCAGCAGTTAAGGTGGCTACAGTCCACTTCCTATTTACCAGTAACCAATTCACAAAAGAACTATTTTTTTTTTTCTAAGGAGAGAGAGCAGCTTATGAAGACTAAAAGAATATTAAAAAACACTAGTAGAACAAACGAATTTTATTTTTTTTAATTACAAAGCACTAGCATCTTATTTTTCAATCATTTTTGCTTGTTTGACAGACCAAGCAGTATCATTAAATTGAGAAACAACATAAGAGAAGTACATTTCTTAATGTTGGCAGATTCCTAGACTAATCCCAACATTAATATTCTACATTAAAATAATTTGGATTTTGTTTTCCATCTACACACAGTAATATTTTGTTGTTGGTTTTCAAAACTCATATGCGAATGTGGTCTGTGGATTAGAACTGAAGTTTTGCATTAATTTTTTCCCATGTTCCAATAAAAAAATAATGCAACTCTTGTTAAGAGTGTGTGTAAATAAAACCTTATTTTTCATTTGTCTCCTTCTTATAATGTCAAACTTGGACCTGTGTTCACTTTATGGATAATAATTTATGATGAAATACATACCACAAGGAGTACATATATGTATAGTCTGCCTTTGTTTCCATGTGCAGCAAACAACACTGAAAAGGGAAGAGTTGCTGAATACCAATCTGAAGAATGAAGAGAAATAGAACAACTACAAATTCAGAGGCTTTCTCCTGTTTATGTAACGTACTAGAAAAAAAGTAAACATGAATTTTGCTGCCATAAAGATACAATGTTGTTATTATAATCTTATTACATAATAATTGAGGATAATCAGAAGTCTCAATACAATACAAACAGGAATGAATACTGGGCCGAATGGAGATGGTCATTCTTGTGACCAAGCTATAAGCTGATATATTCCAGTGGGAAAAAAAGTGGTGTATGCTGATAGCTGACAGAGTATGAATTAAAGATGGATAAAATTGTATAGACAAAATGTGAAGCTGTCTGGACAGCTGCCTGAACAGTAAGATTATTGAACTGAGCTAAAAATTCCCTTTAATTTTGTCTAAACTGATAGGCAATATAATATTGAATGATATTAACTCATCTCATCTGTATGTCCAGGCATCATTTCTGCTTGCCGTTGTTTAACATTATTTCATCTGTCTATATTAAGACTTCATTTTCATAAAGATCCAGGTTTTTTCTCTTTCACTCAGTCAAACACCTGGCTAAATTATAACTGAGTTAATGAGAAGTCCACAGCTTACTCAAGTCTCTGATGAATCAGGGCATTGTTCACCTCATCTAATTTTAGACTTCTATAGAGCATTTATTCATCTGACCTATTTTACACAAGTACTTTGCAATGAGATAAACCTCTCTTTTGACATGTTCTCTTTCCAATTAAACTATAACAGTTTATTCCCAATCAGACTTTAACTGACACAACTCACTCAGACACAGATATTTACATTGCAGACTTTACACCAGTGAATCCCAGACAACTGTCTGATCCTGTTTTAGTTCATAGAATCTTTGAGTCTGCTATGTTACAAGCCAAATACTTTGACCCAAGTGACCTATTGCACAGAACCTAGGAAAACAAAATCTTTATTTTTGGGATGTTTTGAGTATGTTTGACTCAATTAAACTTGATGCTTCACTGCACCTATTACTACTGAAGAATTTAATTTCTTTTCTGAATTCTGATAAGAAAAGAATTGTTCAAGTAAACTATTGAGCTTGGTATGAGACAAATTTCATGAAATATTAGGCCATGAACTGGGTACCATGGTGATTTAATTAAAAAAAGAAAAACAATAAAAACTAATAAAAATATATATATATAAATAAAATCGAAAAAAAAGCCCCAAGCAAAAGCCACTGATGTGTCATGGATATTGTCTCGCACTTGACCACAAAAGTGGTTTATTTTAAAAACTATTTCATGGTACTAAATAAATGTCTGCAGTTACTTATTCTGGACTCACTGAATGTAAGAAAACTAATTGCTGAAGCCACAGGCTCAGATTTGAAGACTCATGAAGAGTTAATAGGCAAAATATGGAAAGTCTGGAGGTCCAAGACAACAGAGGTGAAACTTTCAGAACACAAATGGCACTTTGTTTTATGGAAATGACATGAGAAATACCTGGGACTGTGTCTAGAACTAAAGCTAAAGGAGATCACACGCAGACGGTCTGTTATGAAGGTGTGCAAGTTGTTCTGTGATACCAGACAGAATGCATCTGCTAAATTAAGACACTTGGAAAAGTAGGAGTGGAAAGCAGTATTGAAGCAGCCATAAGAAGTAGACTCTTCTCCTTCCCTCCAGATTGATAACAGGATTTATGTCTCCAATAAGGACTGATCACATTTCCCACAACTTGTAAAATTGCAACCGTAATTGTCACAGAGTTTCAGAAGGCTCATTTTAACTTGGCAGACTCTTCTCCAGGGAAGAAATGTCACTGTTTCCACTCTAGTTAAGCAAAGATTTTGTCTCCTCATTTTTCACACATTTCTACTTTTAAGCTACTTTTAAGAAGAAATTCTTCACATTCTCTTCATAGTTTTGTACATCAAATATTAACACATTTTGTTTAAATGATTTACTGCCTAAATATGCAGTTACTTAGCTTAGAGTAGAAAGTCAAGAATCGAGATTTTTTTCAGTGATTTAAAGTACTTAAGAATGGCTAAAAAAGGAACTGTTAAAAGGAGAGATTAAGTCTGAGACAAACAATGAATCAAAATTACTTACTTATGCCATGATACCTCAAAGTAGGTGAAAGAAATTCATAGTATGATAAAAGAGAAAAAACAGAGCTGAAAGAAGAGAAAAAACCTCCCACCTGCCAAAAGTCATCTAAATCTTGTATTTAAAATTATGCATCAGAAAACTATTGTACACGAAAACTGTACAAGAAGAACTGAATTTTAGTTCTAATTTTCAATTAATTATCCTGAGGCAAAACCAAACTAGTCTACAACCTTAAGAGCCATATTAGTGTCACCAAACTTATGCAACCCCATGCAGCAACATCATTCTTCATAAATGAGGCAACTCCTCAATATAAAAAGGTAAAAGTTTTATAGGATTGCATGAATACTGATGATAAGACACTTTTACTGAAAAGGCTGTTACAGTCAGGTCTGTGAGGAAATATAGAAAGGAATTAGTATATATCATTAGTTATTTACTTGTTCATCAATATACAATGATGTAATATAGTTCCATAAACCAAAAAGTTTAGGACTATTATATAATATCCTTTAGTATCTGTTTGAAAATATGTATATATATATATACTTTTCCTCTATTTTATTGTTTTATGTCCCTTGGTTTTTTTCTTTTCTGTTCATCAGAAACACGGATTAGATTCAGTTTTTGAGAGGTGAGAGAGCTGACTCTAAAAGAGTGGAAGAAATCTGGAATTAAGTTGGCAGAGGTAAAATATCAAGGCTGAAAAGAACAATGGGGTTTGAGGAGCTGTGAGGGTAAAGGAAGGTGAACGTGGTCTCAGGGATCTGGAAAACTCAGTGGCAGTTTCAAAGGCTGGAAGGGTTAAGGACAGTTGTGAGAGAGTGGGTGGGAGAAGTAAGGAAAAATTAGGAAGAGACTTGGAAGTTGATGATGGTGGATAAAGCTATGGGGGTTTTTATGCTGCAAAAAGTGTTAGTGCTTTGATTTTATTTCTTAATTTTTCAATTAGAAGTATTTTTAGAATAGTTAATTTTAAGAACAGTTAATTAAGCTATTTGGGCCATCATCCAGCAACAAGCTTAGGGCCACAAATTAACTAGGTTCTTAGACATATGAAGAACCTCAAGCATGTGTGAATATTCACAGGCTTAACATTTTATATACTAAGTCCAGTTGTAAAACATATTTTAAGTGTTGTCAAGAGAAATATTAATGTATATTTTTATCCTAGAATGAAGCCTACTTTCTCTAGCTATGGCTCTAGGCCAATTTAATTATGTGTCATAGGAAGCGTAGTTTAGTCTGATTGCCAGAACTAGATCTCAAACATCTATGACTTGCTGTAGTAATAGATGTGGAAGGAACTTGCCATTCCCATGTCTTTTCTGTGTAACAGCATTTTCTGTGAGTGTTAACAGCTAGAGACTATATCTGACTGGTCCTGCCGAATGTAGAATGTCTCCCTATATATTTTCAGGTTCCATTACCTAGGGGAGAGAATGCTCCACATTGTATATCTGTACAGCATAGTAAACCTATTGACGAGTATAGTCATGTTTTAACAGCTCCTAAAGCCTTCATTATTTCACCATACATCTATATGCAGCCAGTCATCTGGTTCAGCTGCTTACTTGATACTAAATCAGCAACAGAAAAAGCCTGCTTTTGTCTCAGCTTCTGAAGGTGTTGCTTGCACAGAGGCTGCTTCTTGGCTTAGCAAAGGTAGGAAGAATTAAAAACACCATCTGCATTCCCATTAGTGTGTTCCATAAGCATACAAATATGTCATGAATGAAGGCGGAAATCAGAATGTTCAGATATTCAAGAAAGAAGAATAAATAGGTCAGAAGCCCATATATAAAATATTTGCATGTCTTCATTGTAAAAATTCTGGTTTTGAATTCAAAAGTTCTAGGGAAGAAAATAGTGAATGTGCTGCATACTAACATGAATTTTGAAAATGGAATATTTTTTGTGTCTGGGGTTTTTGATTTGGGGATATTTTGCTCATTTATTTGTTTGGTTCGGGGGTTTTGTTTGTTTGTTTTGTTATTTTTTGGTGTTTTTTTTTTCTTTTCATAAGTGAGGCTTGGTTGAACATATAGAAAATACCAAAGCTCACAAACCTGTATCTCTAAATCCTAAAGAAAATTGTTCTATAGTTCTAGATATATTTAAACAGTTTTCAGAACTGAGAAATATCTATGAATATGCAATTTCAAAAAAAAAATTGCAGGGACACATTTGTAACATATAAACCAATGCATTTAATTTTCTTATGGTGAAATTCTTGAGGATTATTTTAAGTGATCAGCCAGAAAAATATTTAGAATAAAGAGACATTGATTAAGCTCTTCATTTCCAGTTCTGAAGAAAATGGTAGTCTTCTAATCTTATTTGAAATCTGTGAGTTTACCATTCAATTTCCAATGGTGAAATTTGGAAAATGAATGGACTGGGGCAAGGCATTAGGTAATTTTTTTTTAAAGAGTCAGGAAGTATTTTATAGCAGACTTTAGAAGGACTTGCAAAGTTTCAGTGGAAACCCCACTAGTGTGTTGCTTTTATTTTTGCATTTTGGAGGTTCTTATTCTATAACAACTTTCCTTCTAATGGCAGCTTAGCTAGAAAATAAAAGTGCAAAATATTTCCTCTGCATAAGGAAACAGAAGGCAAAACAGTGAGGTTGAATTCATACCTGTACTCAATTTCTCTCCCATACCCTGAATAAGAGCCTGTTAATTTTTCAAAGAGCAGAATGAAAGAATCCAGATATACTGAACTGCAAGCTACAAAACACACACTGCTTCGTGATTTATCTCATATTATTTGCAATTTACTACCAACATTTAAAAATTAGAACAGTCCAAAGGGATTATATATATGCTTCAAGAATAACCAGATATTTGTATGACAAGGTGAGGGAGTAAGTCAACTGTTAAGATTTATACTCATACTTCATTCAGAGAACTATAAATTAAGACTGTAAAGTAGTCAGCAATATTGTTTAATTTCTGTAACACAGAAGTGTGCTTATTAGTCTTTTCAGGATCATGAAGAACTCTTACGTGAAAGGTTCTGAAAAAAAAAATTGATTTTTACCATCTCAATTCTGTAAATCTTCAGACATCAGAGAACCATGACACTATGTAGGGTCCTCCAGAAGTCATGCAGTCCAACACCTGCTCAAAGCAGATCTGCCTGAAGCAGATTGCTCAGACTCTTCTCCTGAATAATGGCAAAGGGTAGAGTTTCCAGTGAAATCTCTGTCAGTGACAGACATATACTCACAACAACAACATTTTTCTATATATCCAATCAATATTTCCAAGTTTGCAACTTATGTTCTTTGCTTCTCCTCCTGCCACTGAACAGCTTACAAGAATCAACAACTTAGAAGAATCTTTCTCTACATCCTCTCATTAAAGAGTTGAAGACAGGAGTAACTTCTTTCCTTTACTTTTCTTCTTAAGGCTGAAGAAAATTCTTTCTCTCAGCCACTTATATTTCATACACTCCTGAAAATTTTTGTAGCCCTCTGTACTCAACTTGCTGGTCATTGCCTTGATAAGAGAAGTCAAAGTTGTTTAGCAAGGCCAGATTAGTGAGATATGGACTGGATAAGCATATGATAAAGCAGCTAAGAAATTGGCCAGACTGCCATGTTTAAAGGCTGGTTATCAACAGTATTGTCCTCCCAACAATGACTCATGGCATCACATGAATGTAATTTTCATGGAACCTGTGCCAGCCACAGAAATGTTCACGTGTCTCTTTCTACACATGACGAAGTCCTACCTACATAGATGTCAGAAAGGAGGCCTGCCTGTGGTAGGGGCAGACACTGTGGCTGTGTATGCAGAAACATCGATAGAGCTCTTTGCATAAGAAAAGCAGAAGGAGTTGGCGTGGCTCAGAGCTGTGTTCCTCTGTACATCAGAGATGGCCATTGACTCCTGATGTTGGAAGAGGTGACACAGTGGTGCTCTGCAGCTGAGTATGTGTGTACGCGTGCATGCTCTAACAATGGACATTAGTTTTGTGTGTCAAAGAATAACGTCTATGCCAAGATGGGGATCACTCAAGATCTCTGCCATGTTTCCAACACATTAGATTTCTCAGAGAAGCTGTGGAGTCTCCATCTCCTCTGAATCAGCAAGGGCCTGAGCAACCAGCTCTAGCTGACACTGTTTTGCATAGGGGTGATGAAATAGACCATTTTAGAGATCCCTTTTATTGTCCATTCTGTAATTTGCAGGTATTTGATTCTATGTTACAATTATCACACAGGTAACAAAATTAATTTTGCTATCAAAATTCTTCAATTATGGAAAAGAAGCTCTGATTATTTTACTGATCATCACAGAAGTTTATTGTAGAAATTGTAATATGACTATCTGACAGATTTTTTTCTGCAATGCTGTGATACAGGAGGAGTTCTGGATATTTTGAAAACAGGAATAAACTTTTGATTATGTAAAAAGTGTGGATAGTTATACTCTTGTGTGAACAGTTGTCATGGAGTTCTTGTTGTCAGAGGCAGACGTGGAGTCCTAATCAAACCAAAGCAAAAGCATGAATGTGACATGATTATGATTACCTTGACACAAAAACAGAACCTTCATAAGACCATAACCCTGAAAATAATGAAAGGACAATACCTTAAGGATCCACTTGTTTCCTCCAGTTCTACAAATAACTACAGAACAAGCAGAACTTCTTAAGTTTTCTAGTCCCCTACAATACTGTAAATCAGTGCCATACAAACTTTAGGTCTAATTTATTACAGCTATGCAATTGAAGGCATTAGGTGCTAGCTAATAGTACTAAAAAATCAAGTCATATTATATATTTAGAAATGCATAGAATTTGCTGAACACAAGGCACTGCTAATAACTCAAACCTGAATACATGATTAGGGTACACACTTGGGAACTAGCCAATTAAAATAACCAGGCAGAAAAATTCATTATATAGAGGGCAAGGAGCATATTCAATATATAAAAATAGTAGTTTATAATTTTTATAATAGTAGGCTTTCTTTTTGCATTTTGGCTGTTGGATTTTCAGAGATAAGGGCATACTGTCCAACATTTATAGGAAACATGGAGACATTTGGTATTATCAAAGAGGAAAGGAACCCTACTTGAAAAAGTCAAATATAGCTACCTAATGACAAATTTGATCCTGAATCAAGGTCCATGATCAGACCAGGATCTTTAGACAGTGACTGTTCATCACTCAATCTAATACAAACTGGAAAACAATGACCCAGAGTAGATGATCGTATGAAACTCATCAGTGACTACAAGGAACAGCTGCTTGGAGAAGGAAAATATATTGTCAACATCTACTGACAAGTACTGATAAGTTATTATTGAACAGCTATTTCTAAATATCAAGGTGTATTCCATCGGTTTCTTCTGCTTTGAGTTGTTTTTGCCTTAGTTGATGCCTGAACTATGCAATGTGGATTTGTTTTCTTTTTTAAACTAGGAATCTGGAAAATGTAGATTTAAACATTTCAATTATTAAGTGATTGTCAGAAGTTGTTTCAGACATTCTGAAATGTCAAGGATAACCTAAAAGTAGTTATGTAACCAGTGACTGCAACCAGAAAACTCCATCATGAGAGTACTTGTTTAAAAAAGAAGACAAAACATAATATTTCATAAAGATTCTTCTTATCTAACAAAGATGTGTATCAAAGGTATCTATGTGACATCAAAAACTAGTCAAAGCATGGTTTAGAAATATTATGTTGCAATATTTTTCAAAGCAAGCACAACCATAGTGTGTGATATCTTCCTGATGTCTTGATTATAAGCGGTGTTCAAAAACGAGCAAGCCATTCTCTTCAATGAAGAACAATGAAAGGACAGGAAACAGTTGCCTGTGCAGAAAGACTAAAGCTGTATAAAGATATTTCATCCCCTTGATATGAAGTCCAGTTTGAAGTGCTGGAAAACATAGATGAATCAAGTCTGATGGTTATCATAGGAATTAAATAAATATTTTCCCAAAGTTAAGATGAATGACTAGTAACTTTCTGTAGGGACCAGGAAATAGACATTTGTATGTTATATCATTAAGTAGAAGAGTCGGTGAATAAGAACTGGAACAAAGAAGAGGTGTACAATGTTTGTCTATGTTTTCTCTGAAATACTCATAGAATCAGGAAACCATAGTATATAGAATACTGATTTCAGAGAGCAACACAATCCCAGAGTCACAGAAGGGCTGAGGTTATAAAGAACCTTTAGAGATCATCTGTTCCAACTGCCCTGCTACAGCAGGGTCACCAAGAGCTGATTGTCCTGGACACTGTCCAGAAGCTTTTGAATGTCTCCAAAGTGGGAGACTTCATAACCTCTCTGTGACACCTGTGCCAGTGCTCCATCACTCTCAGAGTAAAAAAGTGTTTCCTGGTGATCAGAGGGAACCTTCTGTGTTTCAGTTTGTGCCCGTTGCCTCTGGTCCTCTCACTGGGCACCACTGAAACAAGCTTGGCTCTGTCCTTCGTAATCTCTGGAACCAGGTGTCCCATTTTCTTGAGCAATGGGCACATTTACTCAGACTTCCTTTTGTCATCTCTATCCTTCTTATTGTCTTTGACATCTCTAACCAGGTTCAGTTCCACTCGGACTTTAACATTTCTAATTTTATCTCTGGATTCAACCCTGCTATCCCCAGATGAAGCTTCCGTATACTTCAGCTGCTTTCTCACATGAAGTCCTTGTATTCCCTTTTTGTCCTTCCTAATAAGCCTGTATCCCTTCACTGCAACAGTCTAGTTCTGGGAACCACCTG
>JAWWLV010000001.1:38837942-38854362 GCA_035041135.1 Platyrinchus mystaceus
TCCTTGTATTCCCTTTTTGTCCTTCCTAATAAGCCTGTATCCCTTCACTGCAACAGTCTAGTTCTGGGAACCACCTGCAATGTCTCCACAATCTCAACTTGATCAAAGCCCTGCAACTCCACACCGTTATGTTTATTCCTCATGCTGCCTGCACTAGTATACTGGAACTCAAGTGAGCCTTCCCAGTGTGTTGAGTTCCTGGAAAGGGTTGGGAGCTCTCCCCATAATAATACCTTTAGGGTACTTTCTTGCTGATGTGCAAGTGCTGGAGGTCACCCAGCTTAATCCCTTTTACACTGATTTTGTTATTCCTTTCTTGTTGTCTTCCTATGCCTTTTGCCCACTGATCCTGCCCATAGTTCCTTTGCAGGGTGCTACTTGCTCTCTCCTTTCCACAACCATTCTTAGTTAAAGTAGTTGTTAGATGTCTCTACTCAGCTTTAGAAAGAAGGCTCCATAAATAACATAGGATGCAAATAAGGAAAGAGAATATTTGTAGTTTGAATACCTGATAGATACTTGAAGAGAACAAATATTATGGAACTAATGAGAAAAAGTGATGGTGTGATTTATACAAATTTTCCTGTTACATATCAACTAGATAATAGTTCTTGTCATGTATTTAAATTCAAATGAAATATTTAAGACTTATATATCAAACATTCCATTTTAATAACATAAATAAAACCATTCTCTGTTATTCTTTCAGAGATTATTTTCTGTAGGTATATTTCAGCTCTACAAGTTGACAAGAAGGTGGGATCAAAACTAGCAAAATAGAACAATAATGAACCTGATCTTTTGTCTCAGTTAATTTGCAAACTCTCCGAGATCCTCACAACAGACAGGCTGAGAGCCAGCACAGCTCATATAATTCCAGCCACTGGGTTAGTGTTTCACTGGTCTTCAAGATAAAGTCCTCATTCTTCTAACAAAATATAATTTTAGCAACACCAAAAAAAAAAAAAAAAAAAAAAAAGGCAAATGAAAACAAACCCTTACTCTATTTGTGTGTCTTTTTGGGTGCCACTTTCTAGTAATTCCTAAGCACTTTAAAATGTCTGTTAAGTTCAGAACATGTCTGTCCTTTAAAATATTACAGAACAATAGTTTACAACAGCCTGGGACTGCAGAGGTTGGAGCTGTTCCATTTCCAATAACCTTTACAGGTCCCCAATCTCCCTCTGATGAATTGTTGAATTAATGACCAAAAGTTTGTCCTACTAAATAAATTCAAAATGTGTTCACCTCTACCTGACCAAAATATGCAGCAGCAAAAAAAGTTAAATAGAGCAGCAGTGTTACATTCCAAAGGAGAAAAAAGTCTTGACAATCAGTTACTGTGGCTGTCTTTAAATCCTCCATTTATGACCTTTTCCCTTTAGCATAGAGCTCGAAGACTATTTGCCAGCTGTATTTCCTAAAAAGGTATGTTCTTATACAACTTCATAGAAAACTACTGATTACACCTTGAAAGATTCCTTCTTCTTTCAGTGTCTTCTCATTGAACATCCTTGCTCCAAAGTCTCCAAGTGAACTAAATTGAACAGCATTTCAGCCAAAACTGTCTCAAACTAAGTATTTCAACAAAAGGTCACCACTGATTCTCCCTTGCTCCGAGGCAAATGTAAGCATCATGGGGATCAAACAATCACACAGCAGCAGAGCACTGATCATCCAAGCTGTAATAGTTCTCTCATTCAACATCAGCAAAGCTTGAGCAAATCTTGCAAGGTGTGAGCATTTGGACAAACACCAAGTTGTTTCCTGAAAGTGCATATGTGATTCTGAAATGGTGTTGATTGTCATTGCCAGGGATATATAAACAACCTGAGGACCACTGCAGTAGTAAAGATGGAGTCCCTATAAACCTCCCGGGCCATGGGACATTGGTATCTTTCGAACAAAGTGACAATAGTCTCCCCTTCAATATTCCATCCCACCTCAACTGAAGTACAACTAATATTCTTACTAATTAAAAAAAATGTCCAAATTGCTCTGTCTTCCCCTCAGACATAATTAGACATAATCACCATGTAAAGATAAACATTTGATTGTCTAAGCTGGAAAGACAGAGGAGAAAATGTTAATCACTTTATTAAGCTATACATTCAGACATAGGACCTACTTGAGTACATAGGTTTCTTCTTGCATTCTTCCCATTTCAGAATTGAGTACATATACTTGTTACAATTAGTGGATCTCAACTTTTAAATATTCTACACTTTTTTTTTATTTGATCATTGAAATCTCTCCTGTAGTATTGATGCATTTGATAGAGGAGTGTTACACTGGTATAGAAGTTGCAAACTTTGTCTATCCAATGTTTTGTCTCTTTTATTCCAATAGAATAAGTTTACATTTATAGTGCCTGAAAACTATTTTTTAAAGAAATGTGCACTTTAAGTCCTTTACTAGTATGTGAGTGTGTTCATTGTAATAGATTTTAAAAGAACATTTGTGGGGTTTTTCTATTGAACACAAGTGACCTTACCTTAAGAAAAGGATAAAGTATTACATGTACTTTGAGGCACTCATATTTCAATAGCTAAAGGTAGCAGACCAAAAATACAAGGGAATTTAAAAATAGCTTATGATATATGTGTACTGCTTCACTGCTGGTCACCTTTTGTACAAATATAATCTCCATATGATTAAATCAAATACACATTGGTCTAAAATCTATGTAAATAGCTATAAAAGACAATTACTGAAAAAGACTATGTCCTTTAACACAGTTCTTTATTTCAGACTGCTTAAAGGCATTGTAAGAAGCAGTACTTAGGTAATTTTCATTTTTAAGTATTTTATATGTGCACCCTGTTAGAAATAAAACTTTCCTATAGTGCCCATAAAAGTTGAATTAGTAGCAGAAAGCTCTACACCAATAGCTGAAATTTAATGTAGCTCCTTAATTGCATACCTCTACAGCAGCTGACATTTTGCAAAACACAGAATTCAGATTAGTTTGGTCAAATTTTGACTCCATAAGCTCACTATTTAGACTTTATATATATTATGTATACAGATGTAGATCCAAAAGTCAAAGATCTTCCACTCTTAGAAGAACATTTAAATAAACATACTTTATCACAAACTTATGTTTTTATTAAACAAATAATTTTAGTATTTGGGGAACTAATATTGTCAACATTAATAAAATATAATAATAAAATAAAATTTCATTCTAACTCAGGAATTATATTTCAAACAAATAATACAATGGATGCCAGATCATTTATGTTGGTTTTTTGTCTCAATCTCTCCTCTCTAAATAATGTCTAAACAATTTCATTTGTTAATTTTTGATAGTTTGTGGTTAATTATTCTCTTTCAGAGATAGGTAAAAACTAAAAAAAAACCCGTTAAAACAATTTTTCAAAAATAATTTTTCTCTCTCATTAATGTAGTTAATTTTTGGTATCAGAAGTAAAGGACAGACATCAGTCAGTTTATAGAAGGTCTCGGATGGAAACTGTAGACATAAAAGTATGTTTGGTAAAATGCACAGATGTTTTAATCAGCAATAATCACAAAAGAAGATGAAAATTAAATGAAAATATAAGATTTTACTGAATAGCTGTGAAAAGCTGAACAATTCTAACACAAACCTACACAGCACTGGCAACAAGATAGGTAAGCTCTTAGGTAACTGAACAATGTCTTCCAAACTGTTAACTTTCATGATGCCTCTTATCAAGACTTTGGTAGAGGTAGTAACAAATTGTAGTCAAAAGAAAGGTAAGACTTAGATTCAGGCCAAAGTGAGACATAAAAACATAGCATAAAAAAAATAAACCAGAGATAGAGAAGTTCAGAAGCTTGTGAGGAAATAGCAATTTGCTAGTTGTGTTAGAAAAGTTTGGAGGATGAAGAATTGTGATGGGTGGCCATATTAAGTTGTAAGGCCTCTAGAAACAGCTGTTTACAAGTGCAATTTAACTGAATGGAAAAATGAAGTGGACTTGATAATAATTTCTGAACATGAAATAATAGAATAATTTATTTTTGAAAAGACCTCTAAGATCATTGAGTCCAACTGTTAACTCAGCACCACCATGTTCACTACTAAACCAATGTTCCTAAGTGCCACATTCACAAGTTTCTTAAAATTTCCAGGGACGGTAACCCCACTTCTTCTCTGGAAAGTCTGTTCCAATGCCTGACCACCCTTTTTCAGTGAAGAATTTTTTCCTGATATCCAATCTAAACCTCCTCTGGCACAACTAGAGACCATTTCATCTGGTCCTGTCATTTGTTACCTGGGAAAAGAGACTTACTCCCACCTTGCTACAACCTCCTTTCAGTTTTAGAGAGTGACAAGGTCCCTCCTGAACCTCCTTTTCTTCAGGCTAAACCAATCCAGCTCCTTCAGCTGTTCCTCATAGGACCTGTGCTCCAGACCCTTCCCCAGCTCTGTTGCTGTTCTCTGGACATATTTCAGCACCTCAATGTCTTTCTTGGAGTGAGAGGTGAAAAACTGACCACAGGATTTGAAGTGTATCCTCCCCAATGCCGAGTACAGGGGGACAGTCGCTGCTCTGGTCCTGCTGGCCACACTATCGCTGATACTTGTCAGGATGCCACTGGCCTCCTTGGCTGCCTGGACCCACTGGCTTCTCTCTTCTTAACTTGCTTCATGTTGGGGCAATTTGAATAAACACAGTTGTCTAAAGAAGAATTATTCCACTGATTGGAATGTACTTAACTGGAAAATGCTTTTCTCAATTAAATATGCATTATTTAATCTTTAGCAATATCCATTTCTTTATCATCTATAGCATTTAAAATCATATTATTGATGATTTTAAATAAAATCATCTCCTGACCATCTCATTTATAGTAAAAAACACACATACAGGTTCTGTCTGGAACCTGTCTTTTGACTGAAAAGTGATTTGGGGTCTGTTCCTTGGCTTTAGTGATCCACACTGATATCTGCCTGATAAAGATCATGACGTGTATTGAAACCACCACAGTTTCATGCAAACCTATCTTGGTAGTTCCACACAAGAATTCATGTTGATGGGATTTTTAGAACAAACTGTAAAAATGAGAATCAAGGAAAATGCAATTAATTGGATAAAATATAGAGCAAACTGTGTTATTCAAATTATAGAATTGATTTTGCCCTGATGTCCAGTTACTTGAATTTAAGTTGTAAATATTTTATCTTTTTGAAAAGAGCAGAACATACCTCTTGATTCATAGGATGTTCATAAAATTATTTCAGACATATCGAGTTTATTACAGAAGATTACTTAACCACTTTTAAAATTGTCACACTTAAAGAATTTATACGTTTTCCTTGCACATTAAGCAAGCTAATTGTATAAATAAATAAATAAATAATTTTTTTATTTTGAGACGCATCATCACAGTGGCAGAATAAGAGTATGGCAAAAGGAAGTTCTTTCTGTTCTAGGATTTGCTGTAGAATGCTTTATTTTGGGAGTTTAATGCAGTACACACGCATATACATTTGAGTTCTTTGAGTGTCTAGGACCTGGTCCCAGAACCCTGAAAACCATAGTAACAATGATTTTAGTAGTGAACTCAAACTTCAATAAGAGATCAAGTAAATCTTTGGTCGAGTAATCTATCCTCAAAATAATTTGGCTCAGAAGTTGCTGGAGCCCTTTAGGAATACAGAGTCTCTTTTTTTTTTCTCAAAAATGACAAGGCGAGTAAGCATGTCTGTGAGTTTTCTAAAGATGGGTAGTTCTAAAAAAGCTGTTTCAGAGTGCCAAATTTAAAGCTGACTTTCCTAGAACCCACTGGTGCCTTAAGGCCAGAAAGATTTAAAAAATCAAGTGTATATTTTAGTAGTAATAGATTTTGCTTTGAAATCATGTATACCAAAGTTCTCATCTTCAAAACACTTTTTAAATATGAGCTAGTTCATACTTGTGGTGTTATGCTGAAATGGGTAAGTGGCAAACTCACCTTTATTTGAGAATGGGAATGTAAGGAAGAGATCTGATCCACCCAAGTCAAAATGTAAATCTGTGAAAGTCTAACTACATATAAATTCAGACTAAGCTATCTCAGTGGTGTTTAATAGACTTAAACATCTCAGGGTACTTTGCAATCACCACCTAGCCATAACAGAAAAAAATTCAGCATCTGAGTATACAGTAGAAAAATAACCATGTTTTCAGTCTGTATGTTCAGTTTTAACAATTTTGTTATAATGACTGCACATTTCATCAATTCCTGGTGAGTTTTGGGGACTCACACATCTCAGAAAACGTGTAATGTTTTCAAGGGCAAACTCTTCAAAGTCTGAGATTTGCTAGTGCAGATCATTGACTGATCACTCAAATAAATATTTTAATGTACTGATTGTGTTAGACAAAAAAGTAGTAAATGAACAAGATATGGAGGCTGTAGAAGATGAGTGAGTGAGAGACACTAGCAGTAGAACTACAATATTTTATAGAAATAGTAGGAAATACATGAGGGACAAGTTGGCCTTATTAAAATAAATGAAAATTTCTTCCTTCCTGAGAAGATACAGAAATATTTGCCTTCTTTTATTTAACCAAGAAAAATATATGTATACACATTTCTTATTAATTTTCATGCCAGAAGTTTATATTACTAAATGTTTCTTTCAGTGAAACAAGACATACACAATTTGTTAAGTAATTTCATTGTACAAGAAAAGGAAGCATAGTCATCCAAGGAAATTATCTCATTTGGAGATTTTACCTTTGATGCTGTTTCAGTACATTAAACAATTAACATATAAAAGCAGCTTTTGCACCAGGTTGCTTAAAGTAAAAATGCTGGCCTTGATTTTGGTCAAAATCTAAAAGTACTGGATTTTTTCACACACATAATTTAGAAAATTTCTATGAAGAAGCATAATTCATCTCACAGAAGAGAAAGAAAGAGATGTGTGATAATAGCAATAACAGAAAAACATGTCTCTAGGCTACACTAAAAATTTTGTCATTTCTTTCTTGAAGATTTCATGATGTATAAACAACATGTATAAACAAAATAATAGGCATTTTCCATGGCCATAACAAAAAAAAAAATCCATGTCTTCTTTTCTAGAGACTTTTCAGTGTTTTTTAAATTATTATTCCTTCTTACTTTATAGAGTATAATGCATTATCTAGTGCCTCTACATACACCTTGTTGCAGTAATTGCATGGAACTGACATAGCTAGATTCTTAGAATTCATATTATCGTCTCCTGGACCACTTCTGAGAATTCAGATATTATTCTCCATGAATGATTAAAATAGATGAAAAGAGGCATGCTTTTAATCACTGTGACAAAAATGTAACATTCTTGATGCTTCAAACATATTGTCATGGGAAGCTATCTTAAAGAGAGGGAGGAAAAAAAAACCTTTCTACATTATCACGTATGCAGTAGATGTAAATATCAAACTGTACTTCAAAAGGCAAAATAGCAAAAAAAACCCCACAAGATGCTTAACATTTTTTTTCAGTAATAGATTTAACAAGGATCCCAGGAGAAGGATTTTAGAGTCTGTGAAAAATGATGGCCGTGCTTTCAATGCCTGTGACAGTTGGGACTTGTTTTCATTTATGAAATAGGTTTTTGTAAATATTGAAATTGAGAGATATTTCAATATGGGTGTGGGATATTTCAATGTGGGTGGGGATGGAGTGTGAGAAAAAGATGAAGAGCAGAAGGAACTTCAGAACAGAAGGAATAGCAGCATACAAAGCACATAAAACTTCTAAAAACTGGGTAGCAAACATGCCCTTATGCCAATCCTAAAGTAGGAAACATGAAACTTCCCTTTGCTATCCAGGTGCTGGGACAAAACAAGACATAACAAAAATGATTAAAATTGCTCCTTTAGATGTTCTTAAGAAATTACACCTTCTGTAATGTCCAGGAAAGTGTGTAGAGCATAAAAGAGATAATTGCTTAATAAAGCTTTCATTAGAATCAGTGTAGGGGAAGCCCTAATATGCAAGATACAGACCTGGCATCTAGCAATCATAGTTTGATAACTTTATATTTGCCGTGCTATCTATGCCTATGTGACCCATTTGCTACGCTATCTATGCTATCTACATCCAGGCATTTAATCTATGACAAATGCAAGGAAACATAATTTCTTCCAGCCCACAACAAAAAACAGTCTTGTAAGCTTGCCTTTGCATTTGCTTGCTTAATGCCCAAAGCATACACAAGGGCAGTTATCCAACAAGGTAAAGTTTCTTTACCACACTGCTGTGGTAATTTCACTGTGAAGCTGAGCCTTTAAACAAGGATTTTGCAAAATGTAGCATCTTCTTTGTGCTTCCAAAGTTCATTTTTGTGCCCCATAATCAGAAATGTGGACAAAGTGAGCCCCGCCCACCCCCAACCCTGTCCCCCCCCCACGCCCCGCCCCCTGAAGAGTAGCAGAAAGAGACACAGAGCTATCAGAATGATAAAATATACATGTAAAATTATCAAAAGGTAGTCATCTTTCCTGACGATTATAGGCTGAACTGGCTTCCTCAGTCAGCTATGAGAAACTCTGAACATTCTTCAATGCCTTATTTTTGAGTATTTATGTACTTGAAAGCTATCTTGTCTCAGGTCAATTGCTTGTGTTAGACAGAATAGGATGGGTTTCCCAGAGCTGTGCATGCTCTTAAAGGCTCAGAATTCAAGTTTCTTCCTTTCCTGCATTTATGATAATCAGGTTATTCCTATTTGGTTTAATTTCTTTCCTAAGAATGTAATTTCTTCTATCTAAAAAAGAATCTTTTTGAAGATCTTATCTCTTTGTAATTATATCATGATTGCTGAAATTGGTTTACATGTCCCCATAGTGTCCTGTAGTAAGACCATGAAACTTCTCAGGTATTATGTATAATGGCTAAAGAGGTCCCGTGTTCCTCTTACATGCTAATTTAATTCATCAAAATAAATGTATTCTAATCTAAATTTTGACATGCTTTGTGCTAAGAACAGACTCTCTACAGCACATCTTGGAAGATCTGGGTTCAAAAAAGTCATCTAATCTCTTGAGGCTAGATTCACAGTGGGAATTTAGGTTTACCATTCCAAAATTTAAGTTTTAGACTTCCTGTTGCTTAAAGGTTTTCTTAACCCCAAGTATTAGCCCTGGATCTCATAAGGAATGTAAGAATTTTAACATACCTTCAGGCAAGTGCTCCTCAGGGTGTACTTCAAACCCTAAACTAAAGGGTTTGAAAACTAAGCAATTAATTTTTTTACACTGTGCATGTTACAGAGATAGAATCCAAGGAATGGGACTTAGTATGATGATTACAGACTTTATTTAACCTGTCTTAAAAAAAAAAAGACAGAAAATAAATATATCAAAGGAAAATGTGGTAAAAGTGGGATTTACATCCAAATATTCACCAGAACACTGTGACAAGAGGAATGGATTCAAAATTTTTCATAGACTTTGCTAGTATGATACTTTAGCAAGCAGTGAAATGGTACATCTAAGCCCTATGTCAATTATTTATATACATTGTTTAATTCTAAGATACACTGATGTATAAATTGTTATTTTCAATTTATTTTAATGCCTGAAAAAGTTCAAAAAACAAACAAGTACCTGGCTACACCAAAGAGGGTTGGAAGAAAGACTGTATTTATTTGCAAGCTTGTCTGTTTTACCTAGCTATGTCAATAGTTTAATAAAAGATACTTCTTTTATTATGAATCTAGCATGTTTATGTCACTTGATCATCATGGTTACAGCAGCTCTAAAATGTTCAAATAGTTGTTATTAATGAGCAACACAGTCAAGTTCCAAAATTCCTTATTTTCTGTAACATAATTACAGAATTTATGCCATATACCAGATAAATTTTGTAAGACGCTCAGCACTTTGGGAAAGAAGATCATTCAGATTTCTGCAGCCTGACCTGATTAGACAGACTTATCAGACATAATTTATTATACTATTACTTCAGTTTCTATGGTGCTGCATTTTCCCAACCATTTCAATATTTCTATCCATTGACTTTATGCTTGTATTACCTTTGCATTGAATGTTTCTCTTAGAAAAAGAAATTGGGTCATTATACTGCATCTGTACAATGCTGGCACAGTAGTGAGGTTTTCTTTTTCTAATTCTGCCCATGGTGAGTAGGCTGCTGGTGAGCAGTGAGTTGGGAGGGGACACAGCCAAGATAGCTGACCTGAAACACTCACAGGGATGTGATCATACCCTGTGACATCCTACTCATCAGTAAAAACCCAGGGAAATGAGGAGGAAGCAGGATTGTTTATGGTTATGGTGTTTATCTTTCCAAGCTACTGTCAAGTGTGCTGAGGCCCTGATTTCCAGGAAGTGGCTGGACTTCTGCCTGCCAATGAGAAATTAAAAAAAAAAAATCCTCTTTTAACTTTGCTTGTGTACTCAGATTTTCTTCACTTATAAAACTTTATCTTGACCCATGAATTTTCAGTTTTTGCTCTTTCAATTCTCTTCACCACATCATAGTTAGGGAAAAGAGCAAGCAGCTTGGTGGGTAATTAGCTTCCAGCCAGGGTCCACCCACCACAGTGATTCTTTAAAATAATACTCAATAATAAAGAACTAAGGCATACATACATTCAATGTTAGCTACATATGAACAAGGAAAAAACAAAAACAACAACACGAACAAAAACCCCCACCA
This sequence comes from Platyrinchus mystaceus, assembly GCA_035041135.1. Classification (NCBI taxonomy): domain Eukaryota; kingdom Metazoa; phylum Chordata; class Aves; order Passeriformes; family Tyrannidae; genus Platyrinchus; species Platyrinchus mystaceus. The sequence goes on from JAWWLV010000001.1 coordinate 38,848,593, forward strand.
AAAACCAACCAATGAACCTTAAGCAAACAACCAACCCCCAAAAAACAAATAACCAAGCAAAAAAAAAAAAAAGCCAAAAAACCCCAACAAAACACCCCTCCAGGTCTGCATAAGAAAATCTTGTCAAAATCACTGGTAATGTCACATAATCTGTAACTGAATATAAGATTCTATTGGGCAACATGTAACTTCTCCTGCAGGAAAGAAAAAGCCTGCTAGAGGATGATGTAATATCACATGCAAATTCCATATGACTTTGAAAAGTTATGAGCAAGGACAGGTTCTAAAAACAATGGACGAATCAACTTGTTTAATCATTTGAGAACTTTATTGATTAAGGCACAAAGACAAGCCGGACACTTCTGAAGAAAAGTGACCGATATATTTGTACAAGTCTGTCAGATGCTGAGCTTTTTGCTTGTATTTATCTCATGCTGATTCCCACTGTATATGGCCAAAACCACTACTCACAGACTTAGATTAGCTAAACAAATATAATCTAAAAGATGTTTTTCATTTATGTGTTTGACTACATCAATAAATCCAAAATGCACGAGAACATTCCAGAGGTATTTAAATCGTAGTATTTTTCCTTTCTAAAGATATCTATCTCTAGAGGGTGATTTACCTCATCTTAAAATGACCATCTAGGATAGGTGGGTTAAAGAGCCCTCTAAAAATGTGGAAGTACAGACTCCTCTTTTGTGACTACAGGAGAGACTGTCAAAGGAGGAAACCGACTTCTCTGCTTTGTTTGAAAAACTTAGAGTTATACCATAGGTTTCTAAATGGGTTTCTTTGAACAATCAATTTGATTAATGTTTTGAATGTGTCTGTTCTAACTCCTGTTCCCATATAGGCACAGGAATGCTTTTCTTACTAATCTGCTCCAACAGGAGACAGAAAGATATTATGGAGAAGGCTCTGCTCTGAAGAAAAGTGGTGAAGGACTAAGAGTAGGGTAGGGCTCTTTCATCCTTTCACCAAAAGCAAATCTTAGCTTTCACTTTGTGAATACACTTGTTCTGTGGCACTGTAAATGAAGAAGGAAACAGGAAGATCTCAAACTCTTGTTTTTCCTACCTCTGGCCATATGAAGGAAAAAAAAGTTCCAGGCAGTGGACTGTGAATTTCCTCTTTATGTTTTCCTACAGTTTTCATAAAGAACTAGTAGATATGCTCCAGAAAAAAACCCAGAGATTTTCTGAAACTACCAATTCTGAGAGTCATGTTGCCCTAGCATGCAGACAAGTTATGCAGAGACAAGTTAAATCTTAAATATGTTGATGTCCCCTGTCAGACTCCTCTCTCCCTGTTTCGTCTCCTATGTGTCTTCAAGATTAGTATCTTTCTCAAGTAGTGATCACTTCCAATCTATGTCAGTAAAACACTCAGCAAACTAAGGTTTTTCTCCTGATGTAAATAATTCCTGCAGGAAACATTTGAAGATTTCCTAAAGGATCATCCTCCATTCAAGTTCACTGCTCCATAAGCATCAAAACTTCCTCCAGGAGTGTGATGATTTGGCTGAAATATGGATTGAAATTAAAAAGAAAAATGTTTCAAAACCAACAGCAAAGTTTCATTTCTTAATTGAAAGGGAACATTCTGATTTTTCATTTCTTCATAAAAAAACTATGCATTTTCTTTCACATTATAAATTAGAGAATCATAGGATCACAATATAATACAGGCTGGAAGGGATCTCAGGACATTTCTAGAACAACCTTTTGCTGCAACCAGCATCCCCAAGAAATCTGACCAAGTTTCTCACAGCTTCATATAGTGAAGACCTAAAAATCTCCAGAGATGGGGACTATACAACCTCTCTGGGTTACCAATGCCAGTGCTCAACTGTCCTCATGGGGAAAATATTTCTCTATTGCTTTAATTTCTACCTATTGTCTCTTGTCCCCAGTGCTGTGAAGAGCTCAGCTACAGCTCCTAGAGAGCTTCCCCTTGCTCACTGGGGGCTGCTGATCCGTCCTTCCAAAACTGTCTCTGTTCAGGGCTGAACAAGTCCAGCTTCCCCAGCTTCTCCTGACAAGCGTGCCTGTTCCCACCATCTTTGTGTCCTCCACTGAACTCTCTCCAGTTTTACAGTGTCTTCTTTATAGTGCAGAACCCCATATTGTGCCTATGACCCAAGTGTGGGATAGAGGAGAATAGTCCCTTCCATGTATCTCCTGGCTCTGCACTGTTATTACAGTCCTGGTTGCTGCTAACCTCTTTGCTTCCATGGGGCAATATTCAACCAGACATACTTAATACTGGTGTCTTTGCTGATCTGTGGGACAGTTCTAATTGCCCAGGTAAGGTACACTGGGAAATCTTTATTTCTTTCTAACAATATGTCGTCAACACAGCACAGATCGCAACATTATTACTTGTACTGGAGTTTTACTCATATCAATGAATGGTTTGATTAATGTTATTGTTCTAATTTTTTGTTTCTGAATTGCTGTCATTCTCAGTAAGATTGGGCATATCCGGGCTCTGACCACTAATTTCCTCTGCATTATAGATGAGGCAATAAATGGTGGGACTATAAAGTATTTAGGACATTACTCCCCTTACTCACCTTTCCCTGTAATTTATTTACCGTTTTACAGTGGGGTGGCAGATGCTCACACACTCATGCTGTGTGCCTTTCATGGTTGTGTGTTAAGGCATAATTGCTATTTTGTAACTCTGCTGAGACCCGAAGCCTTCTTTACAGAGCCAAGGTTTTGTTTTGAAGAACTCAAGTCCCTACAAGGTAAACATTTGAGGCTGGTGCTCTTTAAAAGAGTACTAGCCATTAGCCACACCGACTTTCATTTATGACACAGAGCATTGATTATTAACATTACTAAAAACTTTTGTCAAGCCTCTTAAAGATTTCACAGATACATAAAATCCTAGAGACTTCAGGGTAAGTTAATATCTGTTCGAAATACCTTTGAAATAAGTAATTGTGTGAGCTATTCGATAAAAGCAGGAGGAGTTGAAGTAATTGTACACAGATGAAGGTGAGGCCATGTCCACCCATGACGAAATGTGTGAAATTGCTGAACCAAACAATGGTGGGAAAAACAAAGCAAATACACTCCATGGCTATACTGAACTTCTGGGCTGCCCTGGGGCAGACACTGGACCAAGAACTTCTCCACTAATATAACTCAAACTTCTTTTTTTGCTTCTTCATTTCACCAGTCACTACATATTTAAATACTCTTTTGGCATAACAACAGCAGGAGAAAACATAACAACAGCTCAGAGAAAGCTGGTTTCAGAATTAGAGTCAGTAAAAGCACATTAGCAGAGTACTGATGTTATTTAACCTTGCTGAGGGCCAGAGCTGGATCACAGCTCGACATTAGCCTGTCTAGATCTCTATGAGGATTCAGGCCCCTCTATCCTTTATGCTTTGTACTCTTGTGGAGTACTCCTTCCTGTGCAAGTTCAGGGATATGTAGCAGTGTGCACAGGATTCACAATAAGCAGCATCCTTTCAAACTAAATTATTAGGCTGGGTGAGCTGTTGCTTATCACCGGCCACTGCTGGCCTCTTGTTTGCAATTCACTGGTGGCTGAGCTGATAGGTTGGTAAACTTTTTATTTCTCTGTCTGATCTTGGTTCTACAAAGGTCAAGATATAGTCTTTTTGTAAGCTCATATCACTTTACCTACACTGGATAAAAGCAGATTATAGAATGATTGAAATACTGATTTGCCATCAATTCATGTAGTTTTTGAAGATACTTGCTGTTTATTTAGTTTCTTCAAGTCAACAAATGGATCCTGTTAGTGAATACAAATATCCTCACGTCTCAGGCATTCTTATCAGGGAAAAAAATACGTGTTTTACTCCTTTTAGAGTTCAAGGCTCTTTAATTAACATATTTGTGGGACACCAAAACCCTTGAGTTCTGCCTAAACCCTGTGGTCAAAAATTAAGTGCTCTCTCTCTGTGGGTCAAGGATAAATTTGATGAAAGCCCCAGTGAGCTCTGATCATCAGTGTTAATGGGTCTGCAAGGGATTTTACTTTTAGAAGTGAAGAATGTAACTTTACACGCTAGTGATATGCTCGGCTGATTTCTCATATTCCTCCTGTAATTTCGTTCCTAACAATGTTTACTTCCTTCTGAAGCTAAAGGCTTTGGGGAATTTTCAGAAACTGTGAAATCCCATTCCTTTGTCAGAAGCATTTCTTTTATAACAATAAATTTTATTTATCCATTGCTTCAAAACATGTTTATTTCAGTTTTATCTGTTTGGACTACATTTTCTATTTATTAGAACAGACAAATTAATATAAATCCTTTTATAGTTAGATTAATAGTTAATTTCTTCTTCTCCAGTTCCTGCCAATTCAACACTGTCAGCACAATCTTGCTTTCACTTACAAGCTACTGACAAATATGCTAAGAGCTGACAATGCCACACTTAGCAGAACTAGCAAAGGGAAAGAAAAACATCAAAAAATTTCATTGCAAGAATTACAAGTCACTAATTTTTCCCTGAGAAATAACCTTTACAAGGATATTCTTTTTTTTCTTCTTAGATTAAGCTGAGTGAAACTGTTTCCTAAATTTTTTAAAACTTTTACATCCTGGAAAATAATAAGAAAATATTTACCTCATAGATATGCCTCATAAACTTTCTGTAGAAAAGAGAAAAAGGAAATAGAAAGAAAAAGGGAAGACAAAAATAAATTAAAAAAGAAAGAAAAATATTTCCATAAACTGTATGCAAAGCAGTTAATGGATTTCTTAACAAAGGAACATTCTGACTTCCAGAAAAGCCTAAAATCTTACAAATAGTGATTTAATCATCCTGGAAAATGAAAGATGTGGATTTGACTTCTTTTGAGCCTACAGAGGAATTGAGTTTAGTTCTCTGGCCTTCTGTACAAGTGACACATAAAAATATCTTTGTGAATATGACAGGACTTTAATTTCCTTTAAAACAAAACAAAACTTCCTTTAAAACCAAACATTTTTCTAGAAAAGGCTTAACCAAATGGCCTTTTGGAACATCTAGGCTTCTTGTCGTTATCTGAGTTACAGCTAAGCCTAAATGCTTACAATTAAGTAAAGGTGTGGAGTTTCAGAGACAACTTGTCCTCAGCATTCCCTGTGGAAACGTAGGTTAAATAACTTAGGCTCTGCCTGATGGACCACAGGCCCACCACAGTAGGTTGTTTTTCTAGGAGATGAGAGATGGGTTAGCAACTTTACCATCAACATCATAGGAAGACTGTACACCAGCTATTAGTGTTTTTATCGCTTTTTCTACAACTTCAGAGCTACTGCACATCACAGGGTGAGGCAAGAGCATCAGAGCCCAGGCCTGTCCTGCCCATGACTATTCATTTAATCCTTAAGAAAAGTTCTACTCATATTTCATGCTGTTATTGCAAAGTATGTTTGCTGAAATAACTGGCAGTCATTCAGATGTTCACAAAGGTAAGCAAGACCAAGACTGACTGTCATCTATCATTCCTTGTGACTTCATGTTGGTTTTAAATTTTTTTGAGAATGTAGGCATGACTAGGCAATTTAATGAGATCAAGTGCTTACTTTTTTGAAGAGGTTAGTGGTTGTGCTTGTTTCCTGTTTTGAATAATCTTTCTGCTTACATTTTAGTATCTGATTTAGGGGTCTAATTAGGACCTAACTGACTCCTCTGAACACCCTTTATCATCTATGAAAAAAAGTAGATGGCTCATCCTGGATTAATTCCATGTAACTAGGGCAGCTTTCTGCTGTGCCTTTTGCAACCGG
>JAWWLV010000001.1:38854462-38885778 GCA_035041135.1 Platyrinchus mystaceus
TGAAAAAAAGTAGATGGCTCATCCTGGATTAATTCCATGTAACTAGGGCAGCTTTCTGCTGTGCCTTTTGCAACCGGGCTTGTCTATCTCGCATTGACCTTTTTTGCCATCAGTGCGCTTGTAGCAAATGTGGGTAAAGTCCTTCCAAATCTTCGTTTGGGAAGCCTGGCCATGATGGACGGCAGCTTAATTGCTGGGTTTTCAATCTTTTGAACAGAGAGAGCGAGAGCTAAGCTGTGCCTTCAGCAGGCTCTCTCTGGATGTGTCAGCCTCTCTCTACTGAAGGACAAAAGGAGCTTGAGGGGACTAGTCTCTGAAGACACCTAAATTTGATTTTCCTTAATTTAGTCAATGTGATTAAATCTGATCACATGTGAGTTTTATTTTCATTTGGACTTCTAGTACAGCTTTTGTTTTATTTATTCTGAACTGGTTTATTGGGAAAACATTTTGGTTTTGTGCTGTTTTGGATACTATACCTTCTTAAAGCCTGCCCACCAAGGACTCCACACATTTGCCTTTGCCAATAACAGAGGTGCAAAGAGAGGGGTCAGAATGTCTTTGAAAGGTCCTGGGAGTGACAGCCTGAACAGTTATCCTGGGCCCAATCAAAAATTAAAATTTAGCACAGAGCTAAACAAGGAGGACTATAACTTTGTCACTCTTAGAAATTGCTGTTCTTCACATAAATTGTTTTTGTCACAGAGTATTTCTGAAGTGCAATTGGAATGCACATACAGTTGAATGCAATTACCTCAGAAGTCAAATACTTAACAAATATCTCCCTTGGGAAGATACTCTGAGACTTACCTGTTTATGATGAGAAGATAGACCCTAATTCTCTCCACCTTACACACGCTCACACACATTTAGGTTAAAACTCCAGTCCTTTTAATGTCTACTGAAGGTCATTTTAGCAGTTTAGGTGTTGATGCAGCAGTCTTTACAGTCCCATTAATATCCTAAAACTCAGCATCCAGCCCTGGTAGCCTGGAACTCCCCAAAAAACCTGAGTTTTGGGGCAAAGCTTTCATTTCTGTTTGCAGCGAATGTAAACCAGACAAATTCTTCACTGTCATTATGGTGCAGAGAAATGTATTCAGGATAGCTGTGGGGAGCCATGTGCCTGTGTGGTGGCTGCTCTTAGCAGACTCCCAGCAGTGGTTTCTATACTATGTCATAGTCATAGGCAGCCTCCATCCTTCAGTCTGCTGTGTCCACCCACCAAATTTTTCCCTCCTCTGTTTCATTTTCAGGGACAAACATGGAATGAACGTTAAGTGGATTTTGTAAGTGACGTCATCTTCCTTTATACTTGTGAGAACATTTATTCTCTACAGCTCGATTCAAATATGTTACCTTCAAGATCAAGGAGTGCCCTTATGCTTAGGGCACAGAAGTGATCATCATTTCAAGAGCTGTTCAGAAAGGGAAATGATTGTACTGCCTTGGAAAAATTTGCCAACTGGTAATTAAAAGAAGATTCTAGATCAGGTGTTGTCATGCCACCAAATTCTTTAGTTATTTTTCTAGTTGTTTAATATATATATATATATATATAAAATGGTTTATGCATTTTGCAACTAAGAATTTTTTTGTTTTCAAAAACATTAAAAAAGATATTTGAAGTCTTTTTTATTGGTTAGAGGTTTTTTTAACTGGAGATTTATCAAGTCCATTTATGGCCTTAAGAATATTGTATTCAATGAAATGACAGTTTTCAACCAGAAAAAACTTTTCTCCAAAGTATCACCAGTAGTTCTACAGTTGTTTTCCAAGAAAAAGTTGTAGAAGACCCTGGTAGATTGGTCATGGTGTATCCTAGTAAATCTTCCGGAATATCTGCATAATATCTTGTCACAAATGTGACAAGAATAGGAATTCCTACTGCACCAGTCTTAGAGAAGCTGAGATTGCAACCCAGCTACTGATATGAAGGTGACACTTTTTTATCTAGATCTTCTTTTTTTAAAAAAATAATAAGCTGTATTTTTGGTCTTTGCTGTGTTTGTTTACTGAGACAAGAGTCTGTTGCATTAGTTTGTTGACTGCAAATGGAAGAAAGCTGTTTCTTCATATACATGATGTAAATATATTAGAGTTATTTTTTTAGAAGAAGAATATCATGTGGCAAATTTTGTAGTGCTGTAATTGCTTTATGAATATGATAATAAATAATAGTTTTAGATCAAATGAGGAAAATGCCTCTCTTTCTGGTACAAAATGGAAGCAAGGAAGAAAAATTACGTGTTACTTGACAACCCTGGTCATAATGAGAATTGGTCTTGTATTATAAGGTCATCATCTTGACTTAAGTTTGATTTACAGCTTTCATAATGCTTTCCCTTACTCATATCTTCATTCCTTTCCTTCTTCTCTTCTTTTTGTTTTCTTTTTCTTCTCTGGGGATTTGCAGTTCTATATTACACTCTTGGGCTCTGTCAGGCTCTTCGTAACGCTTATCACTGCAGACCTTCATCTTTCCTTCCTTTAACTTTTACCTCTCTTAATACTAAGGAAGTTGCAGCTTGCTTGTTAATTTATCATGCATAGCATAAAGACACTTCATCCAATCAACACAAAGACTAAGTATCCAGTTGGAGAGGATAATATTTCTAAGAGAGGATACACAATCACTCAGACATACAATACACTGTGAAAGAAATGTCCAGGGGGACAGCCAGAGGGAAAGAAGTGTGTGGTGTTACAGAGCTGCCCTGAAGAGTAGCCCTTCAGTGTGCTCTGAACTCATGTTCTATGTCCAAGTTTTGGGAAAAGATAAAGAAAGTGGTTAAATCTAATGTGATTGGAGGTTTGAACTCCAAATGTTCTCTGAAAAGAAGGGAGAAAGGAAACACACTGAGTTCTTTTTTGTAGGAAGTGAACTGCTTTGCAGAAATAATCAAACTGAGAGCTGTGTGGTTCAAAGGCAATTTTAGTCACTCATAAGGAATATTCTCTGTAGTAACTGAGTGATAATGAAGAATGAACTTCTTAATGTGTGGTCATGACAAGCAAAGTACACATAGGAAAAAAGTGTTAACGATAGCCAACTGATTAAGAAACCTATGTTTAATTAAAAAAAAACAACTCCTTGCTTGGTAAGTACTGACATAAACTGAGAGTATAGGAACATAACTTCAAAGAAAGTTCTAAGCATATTTTACTCAATAAAGACAAGGGAGTAGCTTTTGTCTACCTTGTCCCACTGTAAATCTTAGGTCAGTGAGGTTACACTGTTATAAATGTGGTAAAATCAAGAGCTCTCTCCCTTGCATTTTCATATGACATTCTTATTAAAAATCTAGGTTTTATGATATAAGTTTCAAAAGCAAGGTGTTTTATGAGAGTTGAATCTTATCTCATGCATATTCTCACCTGTGTAAGTCCTAAGATCCTTATAGTGTACCTGACTTTGTGTAACACCTGATGGTTAATAGGAAGAAAAGGAAAAACACATATAAATAAGTCTGGATAGAGAGGAATAGTCATCCTGAAATGGACACTAATTCTTAGCAATTTAAACCCAGATATTTTTGCTGGCTATTGCTTCTGCCTGAAGATCCATGTCTCTGTATCCTCATTTTACTTGATCAGGATAGAGAAGATATGAAAGTACTGCATTTATTCATTTAACTGTTTAGACATAGACATTCCTGAATTGTATTTGGATTTTAAACTGTTCTGATTAGGTTTTTTAATTACTTTATGCCCTCAGTATTGTGCTCAATCACTATGGTTCCAATAAAATGTTAAAGAAATTCCTGGAAGTTAACCTCTCTCTTATTAGAAATACAAAATCATGATGTTAGGATGGACTTCAATCAGAAGTGAAGTCACAGCACAACATTTTTAGAAAAACAAAACACTTTGTGTTATAAACAAATAGAAACTTCCCTTTTATATTTACCAGTGGAATTTAACCATGTAGATTTTAGGCATTGTTTTAAAAGGGAACTAACATCATATTTAAAAGGGATCCAACATCATGTTTGCACACTTTTTCCTTTTAGCAAAGGAGCCCAAAGAACCTCAAATATAAACCAGAGATGGTGAAATGTGTTCAACTCTGGGGACTTTAATACCTTGTCAAATTGCTACAATTTAGCAATTTATCATATCCCAGATTACAAGTACCTGTCCAAATATGCACCATGACAAGTGCATAGTAATGCAGTTTACCTTCACCCTTTCTCATTGCCAGCTTACCTAGCTTGAATGACCTCTATTTGCTGTGGACTGAGAGCATGCACAGCGTTAGAGCTACTCAATAATGTGACAAGCTGGGATGGATTTAATTACAAATTCAAGCTTTAGAATAATAAACTGCAAAGCTACCCATATTAGCTGGGAAGGGCATATGTATCCATGATGTATTCATAAAGAAATTACTCTAGACCTTCAAGTTGTACTAATTTTCTTAGAACAGTGTTATCTTTTCGGGTTTTTACTAGGACATAAACAGAGGTACCAAAACATCAGAAGAAACTTTATACCTGAATTCCAGGTCTGATCTGCACTTGTATTTTAAAATAAGCTTATAAGCCTCCCTTAAGCTACGAAGAGTCCTATCTTTCCTGTGGGCTGATTTTTATCCTGTGGGTAGTTTTGCAACTGCCTTTTCCTGACAATAATGGAAGATAATAAGGAAGCTATTAGAAGAGTCCCTGAAGTTATAAATAGCAAAAAGCCTGAAAAGATGGCAACATAAGCAATATAAAACAGTATGTGGTGTGAAGAGCCCACAAATGTCAGACTGTGCAACTTTGTGCTGAAAACAACAAAATTCAAACTAGGAGAAATACTCATTCTGCAGATACCACATTTGGAAAGGTTTTCCAACATTAGAAAACAAAAAAAAAATCGCAGTTAAGAGAAAAAGATGTTATATTTGTCTGTACTCTCAAGAATGTTCATTTAGATAGATACCTTTTATTGCAGTCATGATGACCTTTGTGGCAGTTACTAAGCTACTATGGCCAGGTCTGTATTCAATTAAAAAAAAAAAAAAAAAAAAAGAGATGAGGCCTTAATTCTTTTCAAAGTAACAGCACTAGCATCCAGGAAGCAGCAGTCATTGGGGTTGGTAATGCAAAGCCCAAGGGCACAGTCAAACATAACATAACTCCAGATGTGATAAAATAAAAAAATAATTAAAAAAATATATATGTGGACATAAGAGATTCTTTTACCTCTCTGACTATCTGTTCACCAGATAAGGAGATTGTATAGTACAAGAACCATAGAGATATTTTGTGATAAAACAGTGTTTCATTGGAAAATATGAATTGGATGAATTAGTGGAGCATAAAATATTTCACTGAAAACCTCCTGAGCTTTCAGTGAGCAAACCTTCACCAAAAGCACAGTAAAGCTCCACATAACTCTGTCCAGATTCCTGGTGTGTTATTCCTCATGTAGCAGTTCTGGGACACCTAATACACTAATGCTAAGCACACTGCCTGCATTCTCAATATTGCTGGCTCTACCTGGCATTAAACCTGTTATGTGTTGGGCATTCAGCTTCGGCAGTATCTCATAACAGTTCTGTGAGGTAGAGTGCTGGCTTCTCTGGAGAGCCACGCAGCTATTCCCCTGTGCTGGTTTTGGCTGGGATAGGGTTAATTTTCCTCTCAGCAGCTAGTACAGAGCAGTGTTTTGGATTTGTGCTGGAAACAGTGTTGCTAGTGCAGAGACCTTTCCTTACCGCTGAGCAGCGCTTACAGAGCATCAAGACCTGTTCTGCTCCTCACCCCACTCTACCAGCGAGGAAGCTGGAGTTGCATGAGGAGTTAGGAGGGGGCACAGCTGACCCCAATTGACTCAAGGAATATTGCAGACCATATGGCATCATCATCAGCAATAAAAAGCTGGGGGAAGAGGGAGGAGGAAGGGATGTTGGGAATTAAGTGATTGGTCTTCGCAAGTAATACATGATGGAGCCTTGCTTTCCTGGGGATGGCTAAACACCTGCCTGCTCATGGGAAGCGGTGAATTAATTCCTTGCTTTGCTTGTGCATGGAGCTTTTACTTTACCTATTAAACTGTCTTTATCTTAACCCAGGAGTTTTTTCACTTTTACTTTTCAAGGTCTTTCTGCCATTCCATCGTGGGGGGGAGTGAGTGAGCAGATTTGTGGGGCTGAGCAGCTGGCTGGGGTTACATCCCATGAAATCCCCTCACACTCACATTTCTTTAACACTACATCTAGTTGCTCGCCTCTAACTATATTCTTCAGAAGAATAAATAATGTTTGTATTCCCTAGGAAAAAAAATAAAACAAGTGGTTTTCCTATTGTCATGTGTTTGCTGTAGGGTAATAAGTATTCTTACATCTCAGACTCCATCTAGCACTCCTAGAAATATACTTCACAAAGGTAAAATTCTTCTGGCAAACAGAAGTTACAGGCACAGCTCTGTCTTTTTCTGCCTTTGTCTACGCATGAGTTTTGTGCTGAGGTTGATTAGATAGAAACAGATCAGATTAAATCAGCTCAGTTCTACTATCCTGAATGAAAAGTGGTTTTATTCTCAAAAACCCATCTATTACCTACCCTTATTATAAGTTTAATGTCACCTAATTTCAGCTATTTAAAATAATGAGGCAGATGTAGTATAAACTTATTTTCTAGGGTCCATCTAGAGGTTATATTACAAGCTTAGGCTAGCCAATTTTTCTTTCAAACATTTCAGGCCTATCCTTAAGAACAGGCTTGTTCTCTTTGTTTTAAAATTTAATCTCTCATGGAATATTCATGAGTTCATTGGACAGTCAAGAAGCAAAGCCGTGTGCAGTGCTAAGCAGAGGAGGACCATGCAGAGGAACCTGCTCCCACTAAGCTTTGTCTAAGCCCTGCTGTGTGGACTGCTGGGGAGCTTCCTCAGTGGGTTGTCTTTGCGTTATTACTCTGTCCAGGGCTGAGAACAATTCCTGGAGAATTTTCTGCTGAACACACAGCTGGAAAGACAATTTTCATTCTGTACAAGTTTGCTTTTCCAAGGTATTTCATTAATTTTTTTCTGTTGTTTTCTGCACTATCACCTCTCTGCAGCTTGTATCAATTATAGTGATTCACAAGAAAAGCTCTGTGAAGTTCCAAGCAGGACATGTGCTCTTACAAGAGATTTAGAGGAGGGTTTCTCTGACAACTGTAGTTCCCTGTTGACATAATTGAGATTTAAAGTTAGATAGGGGTATAGCAAGTGAATTATGAAAATGAATAGATTTGTTCAATAGCTTACCTTTCGTATCAAGATATTAGTAATATTTACTTTTTACTTGGAATTCTGTTTCAGCATAATTCTCCTGCAAAAGAACATATTCTTCAGCAAATATTGTGACCTGGGAATCTGAATATCAGCAAGAACAAAACAATGTATGATAATGATCCCTTTTACCTTCATTTTAGGTGTTATGCAAAAATATGTGTAACACATAATAGAACATAAAGTTGTTTATTTTCTTTAAGGATTCATTGTGGAGCGTTTTATTACACATCATAGAATCAATACCAGCCAGTTCCTCAGAGCTAAGCATGGCACGTAATCTAAGATAATCACGCATGATCAAATGAAATATTCTTGTAGGCTAGTTATATAAAATTTCCTTTGTATAATGGAAAGGGAGTTAAATGTCTGAAAGCTTTTCAAGAGCAGATAAATTATGTTTTTCTGGGATTAGGCAAAGTATCAGGAAACCTCATAATCAATAATTCAATTTACCATTTCTCAGAATTAATCCTTTTCTTAATGACTTTTCCCCCCTTGCATTGATATGGAGTCTAGATAGTGCTACAAGACTGCAAAGTCAAAGAAATATATTGTTTCCATGTTGTAAATGATAATGGTTAAAATAATTCAGACTGAGTGAAGTCAGAGGCAGTACCACAAACTGGGGCAGTCCTTGGCTATTATAATTATTTTTAAATACTCTTTCTTTGGTGTCAGGGGACAAAGGGAGAATATACCAGCAGTTAAATTTCCATACAGTGGTTTAGTGATCTTTTGATGAGGCAGAAATGCTGGATAAAACAGACTTGTTTGTTCTGCATGAGATTATTGAGAATTCTTACAGTGGAAAGTAAATCTATGCGCAAAGAAATTTATAATCACTCTCTCGATTTTGGTAAGACAGAGTAGGAACTGGGTGTTTTGCCACATAAGAAACTTCAGAGAAGATCTGTATATTGGGCACCATTAGTCCTTGCTTCTTTGGAATCAGCTATTGGGTTCCTCAAAGCTCTGAGCACAGTGCTAACATAGTTTGTATTACACATCTATAGATGAGGTGAGCACTGGATGACAGTTGCTGTGTAAGCACAGATAAAGAGGGTGGTTTGTTTGGTGTTTTGTTTGTGAGGTTTTTTAGGATCTTCATAAAAACAAGAAAAATATCATGTACTTACATGGATCTAGACCATTGCTACTGAAATTAACAAAAAAAAAAAAAAAACGGAAAAAAGAATTAAACTCTCAATTCCCTGATAGGGGAGTACCACCTGGAAAAGCTCAGGGGAACAGAAAGACAGAAAAAAAAAAAAATTCAAGTTTTTTTTTAAATCAACAGATATTTACAAAACTAGTAGCTTAAAAAAAAAATCCTACTTCTGTAAGGGCTCCTTGTCCTCGTCCACAGAGACAGACATATTTTTTAATTATTGGCAATTTGGTCCCCAAAATTAGATTTAGAGTGATATAAATTACTAGGACATTTATGAGAAAAATGGGTTTTCAAATTTTGTAAATGTACCTTTTTTTTTTTTTAACAAGAGTGCAAACATCTTATTCTGACAGATGTAATGCAATATTTTAAGTTTGTTTTGAAAAGTGATTTTTAAGTTTTTAAATTGAAAGGAAACAATTTCCCAGCATTTCCAAGACAAATGAATCAACAACTTCAGACTGATCCAGCAGCAGTTTGTTTTTGCTTATTTTATTTCAGAATTATGTGAATAAACTTCATTCCCCGACTAAAAATTATATATAAATTGCATTTCATTTTGAGCAAAGTCAATTTATTTTTTGTGATATTTCAACTACTGGAATTTCTGCCTTGGCCCAGGGTTCCCTCATTTTTCAAGGTCCCAGACTGCAAAAAATTTAAGTGAATGCCAGTTAAACACAGCTCAGCAGAAGTTTGATTAACTTGTTTTGAATTAACTGTATTTGGCAGGCAAAACTCTAATTTCACCACCTTTGGGACTACTCTTCAATACCAGTTTTTACAAGAGAGGGCGGCTTGTAAATCTTTCTAACTGTAAGCTAAGGAAAAGACTAGTATAATTTCCTTTTAAGATGTAGAGAATTTAAGTGTTGCTTAAAGTCACTTGCACCCTTTTTTCCTCACTTTTTTATAGGTATGATGGCACAACTCCTCCAAACAACATTTCATAGATGAAAAATCAGCAGCACAGGAATCATTAGGTAATTAAGGCTAGTGAGATCTTTGATCCTGGCAGAAAACCTGGCTATTTTTCATTAAAAATGAAAAGTGGTCAATGTTCTTTGCATTTTCTAACATGGAGACACTCCAAAGAAGTAATTAAGCCTCAGTGGTACTTTTGTCAAATCTTCCCCATTTATGACAGCTTGTTTTATAGTTCTGGCTATAGAAAAAGGAGTTTGTCTCACTTGCATTAATGGACTTTTAGCCTTTTTAAACACTAATGTATTTTTCCCATTTTACACCAATCCTCCCTAAGTAATGTAAATACTATAGAAATGAAAACATATAATCATGTGGATGTTCAATGAGCTAAAATTTCACCAGCTGCTAGATTTAACATGTACTGTATTAGCTAGCTGCCTGCTAATTAGGTTCCTTCATTAAGTGTAAGAAATTAGATAAAGCAATTAACTTAATTTTTCAGTGATTTATTTGACATCTCATACGGGTCAGTTTTACTCCTGGCATTCTCCCTCTTTATTTTAGTTTTCGCACATCTGAGACAGCAAAGAAAACAATAAAAGTAAATTGAAAATAGAAACTAGAAGTTCTTGCATCTGTAAATATGAGACATCTGGGAGTCTCGAATTTAAGGTAATACTGGGGTGCAAGAGATCTTGACTTAGTTTCTAATTGCACCACAGACTCTTATTGTATATGTCAGGTTTTCCCACTACAGCCTTTCTGCTTGATCTTGATTGGTAGCAACAGGTTGATTCAAATTTGAGGAGATTACTACAGAAACTCCTGTGAGAGTCATACTAAACTTCTTGGTGTCCTGGGAGATAATTTTTCACACTCACAAAAGTGAATAAAGTAGATTAAAAAGCAATTTTAATTAAAGAGGTAAAGGAAACACAACACAGATGAACATGGTAATGTTATACAGTTCTAGAAGCATGATATTTGAAAGTGTCTTCTCGAAAGAAAATCTTACACTTTATGCTACACCTAATACCAATTTTTGTCTTTCTACTCACTTTCAAAAGCCTTGCCTTGTACCACACTTGTACTTCACAGATTGACTAAGGTAATTTTGGCAGCTTTGCTTGCAGTTTTCAGTTCTCAGCAGAAATGGTGCAGAGCTGTGAGCAAATCACAGCCTCTTTAGCTCACAAAAAAAAAAATTCTAAACGTTTTCTTCTCTCTTTCTCATAAAGGTTGCTTATGATCTCCTGCCCTTTTACTCTCTTTTCTCAGCGTTTGTCCTTTGTGCTTTGGTTGTGGAAGCAAAAGCCAACAGGTGTGTAAGGACTCACCATAGGCACATTCAGAGCCACCCAGTATACTTCAGCACTACGAGCTTTTACCTTTACTGTGCAGTGACTTCTTTGCACATCCAAGTGCCCCTTGGTTGTTACACCTCTCCATGTGCAAAGCCAACATGTTTTAGTTTGCTTATCAGTCCTTTTTTTCTCTTTGTCCTTTACTCCTCCAGATATCAGTGGAATGATCTTTGCTTCCTGCACATCCCACCCCCAGATTTTTGGGTGAAGGCTTATATCAGTTTCACTTTCTGTTTATGCTCAAGATCAGCAATATACACGGTTTTCTGCCTTAATCTTACACAGGTGGGTGATCTGGATACTTTGGTTGCCAACAAAACAGTTCAATTTTGCTCAAAGTTGCTGGTTTTCACTTGTTCTTTGTGAAGGAGAGCACAGTGATTTGAGTTTTTACATACAGTAAGGGGAGGAGAAGGAAAATCAATGGTGAGATGAGGCCAGTCATGAAGGGGTTTCATCCTTCAGATAGCTTACTGTTTCTGAACTGTGGTATTGTAATTCATATTTCTCATTGACTACAATGAAGGTACAATCAGCTTAGAACAAAATCAGGTCTCCTCAGCTCTGGACCTTTTGTAAGGCAGAAGCCATTGCTGATCAAGCTTTAGTCTTTTCGCCATGGCATAGGGTTAAGGCATTTTGTTACTTTTCTAGGGAATCACTGTTTTGTTTTTTAAGATAACTGCAAATATCTTCCTCATTCTCTTGTTCAAGTAGGTTTTGATAACCATCTTTAGCATCCTGGATTTTTAAATCCTCAGAAAATGCAAGAACCAGGGCAATTTTGCTGCTGAAAGAGTCCGGACTTGCCTGGTTCCAGCAGTCAGTTAGAGAGGAGAGCGAAAAACCCTCTAAAATGAAGAGGATCAGGATGCAACACAGCCACAGTTCTGGAAGGACCGGCATAGACAAAGCATGAGAAGAGTGGAGGGTACAGCTGAGAGAAACTTTGTTATGAGGTTAGGAGAAGTACTGTGTTTAAAGAAAAATATTGAGCTCTGGGCTAATGGGCTTTAGGGTATTTTAAGTAGTCTAGGGGAGTAGGATGGTTCAGCCCTTTCCACTATGCAGGGCAAAGATCTAAGAGTATACCTCAAGTCATCCTACACCTCTCTTCAGGAGGGCCAGGCACCTTCATTCCTCCTCACCTTCCTTCAAAATCAGAAAAATGATTGCACTCTCAGGACTTGTTTCCTCTGCACCTTAATTCCACTTTTATATTCGTTAGGGTTTCTGCCTGTTAGCACTGCAAATGGTCTGGACAGAGTGTGATCCTTGTTATGTGATGCAGAGAACATAGCATAACATTTTCATAATAACCAAGGCTTCTATTGTTGCATTCCTATTTATTGCCAACTCGATTTAATGTTAGTTTGACCTGTGTATTTGTTATTTTGTTCTATATTTTCTTACTGAAATTCACCCTATTTTCAGCTATATTCTGACTCCAGCCCTCAGACCTTTTATTTGTCTTATTCTCACTTTTTTTCAGCCTTATGTGTTAAATATTTATGCCTTTCATCTTTATGTATGATTCATAATAATCTATCACTATTTCTCCATGTGCTGAATTTAAATTAACCTGCATAGGTAATATATGGCAGTGGCAAAGTCTAGAGCTGTGACTCGACATCCAGTAGGAGAATGGATAAATGAAAAGTTACCACTCTAAACCTTCGTTATCTCAATCAGTACATCCCAGAAGAACCAAATAAAAAGAGCTTGTACTCCTTCATTTGTTGCAAATGATCACTGACAGTACGGAAGGCCAGAAAATAAAAAAAAAATTCTGCAAAATTTCAGGGGGTTTGTTGTTGTTTACATTTGTTTGTGGAAAGAAAACAAATGTAAACATTTGTTTACATTTTGTGGGTTTGGGATTCGTTAAAATCAGAAATAAATTAGAATATTTTGTTTACAATTAGCTGACAGATATAATCAGTGGTTGGGATTTCTATGGGCCCTGAAAGGTCCATATTCAAGTTCTTGCTGATCCCTAATCATAGGAAGTCTCTGAATGTATTCAAATGACAAAAATAGAATAATAACTAAAAATTGGTTTTACATATAAGGAACTGGCTTTTCACACAGGAGGACTGAGCATCACATAGCACATAAAATCTCCAGGTTAAAATCCCACAACAAAGTCAAAAGAACAATCTTATCCACTTAATGCTAAGAGAAACCATCCCCTATTGAGCTAGTTCTGCTTTTGGAAAAAAATATCTTTTGTTGTTTTCCACAAAAAAAAAAAAGTACTTGGAACTGATGTTACTTATTCAAAACAAGTTTATTCTAAACAAGTTGGTTTTGTATTGTGTTAACCACCCAAGAAATATTAATAAATCTCAAAGTGCTATAAAACAAGGAAAGGATTTCTGTTTTTTTCAGCTCCCAGACAGCTGCAGTGCATATTGCAAACTAGCTGCTGCTTGACTATGTGGAAAGAAAATATCACTGCCTTATTGATACAGGTCCCATTTCTGGGAAAACCAAAAATCTACTCACAAAACACAAATGTACTAGCACCCACCATTTTTATGATTTTCAACATAGAATAAGTTTTTAGAAGGAAATAATTCTTCCTTACTTCAAGGAAGATTTCTGCCTAAAAAAATATAACCCCGTGATTTTTGACATGATATAAATAATGAATATTGATTTTCATCTAAGATAAGCTGATTTATGTTATCCTGGTAATTTTCAGAAGTGCATGTGGATGAATTGGACTGACAAGTTATTTTATATGCATTTTCATTAGTAGATGGTTTAATCTGTCATTAATGTAAAACAAGAGAAAGTTCTTGACACACCAAAAGTATAAATAAAAGAAAATATAAGATTATAATGTATCTATGGTCTTATTACCACATTAAAAGAAAATCTTCTCAACAGCATGCTGGATTATGTCAACTGAAAGATATTTTCTAGTACCTGAGGAACAAAGTTATGATCTACAAAGATAATAATTACATACAAGAAGATCTATAAAAATTATCTTTTTGTTTGAAGGTATAAATAGAATTTCATCTTTCTTCCCTGCAGAAAACAAACACTTTTATTGAGCAGGAAAATCTAAGGAATAAAATCCTTAGAAACAAAAATGAAATATGTTTCATCAGAAAAACACTATTTCATCCAAATCAGAATATTATATGGGTCAGAAACTTACCTGTATGAAGACAGAATTCTGAACCTTTTTATTTAGAAGACTATTGTGTATAAACTAGATTTGGACTTAGTTTATGTCTGAAAAAATAATTTTTTCTGAACAAATCATTAATGTTGGCACTTACGGTATGGTTTAGTGATGAATGCGGCAGTGCTATTTGAGGCCTTTTCCAACCGTAACAATTCCACGATTTTATGGTTAAAAGGCATAATGTTTTGATTGAGCTTAAATTAAACAGTTTTGAAAAATACCTTTGTTGGTGTATTAAAATAAATAAATAAATGTTCCATTAGAGAGTGAAACATTTTTTCCTGAAAAGTTGATGTTTCTTAATAAGTGTAAACTCTGATATTCAGCCAGTTCTTCTCTGTATGTTTACATAGCTGTCTACTTACAATCCAGCAATAAATATCATAGGATATGTAAGTGCTGGCAAATGACAGACTACAGCAGATGAAATGCAATCTACCTTTAGAGTGTAACCTCTTTGGATAAAGGCACACACCTCTTCTTGTGCAGGGCAAGTAAAGCACTTGCTACTTTAGAAAAACAATCATCTGATCCATCCCCATACTGAGCTGGAAAGAACCAGCTGGAGGCACTAAACATGGGAAAGTGGAGTGGTCTCTCTGTTTTCCTATATATTCTCAGACAGGACAAACTTTTAAGGCTGGCTACAGAGATGCTTGAAGTCCTCTCAAGAGTCTAATGTCCAATTGCTTTCCATTAGGTAAATGACTACTGTTACTCTCCTAATGAACTGTGTTTAAGTGGGGACAAGAAGGTCATAATTTTGAATTGAGGACACATCTGACTGAAAGAGCAACAAAATCTCCTGGTTTTCCTGATATTTTTCTGGTGACTAGAATATTTGGTGCAGAAAAAGATAAGGATTTTAAACGTTCCTTGGTTGAAGGAAACTGGGAGTACAAGCTCCTATCTGCTATGAAAATAGCCAGATCACTGAACTGATGGTGAAGTGTCTAATATCCTAGTTTGGCTTCTCCTTTAACAATCACCTCGTTTGGAAAAACAGGCCAAACCAGCCAACCAAGCATTAGCAACATCATAACCAAGGATGATCCTGCTCTCCCTTTGCTGAAGTTAAACAGACTTGTTAAGAGCTGCTTGCCTTGTGAAAACATCAACTCACACTCACCAGAAGAAGTACAGATTTGACTGGAAGGATAAAAAGAACATTTTGGAGGCCTTCACAAAGAAATAAAATATGCTGTGGAATAAATGTTGGGGGATAGTTAAACAATGTTACATTGCAATAATTTATTGTTTCTTAATGATTAGATTTCCAATCTTGACCCTAACTTTTAACAATCTGATCTTCACAATATTTGCTATTTTTAATTGACTTTCATAGAACAAGTCTTTACTTTCATAAGGCAGACTACTTGTTACATGCATTTATAAATATACTCTTTAAATGGCAAACATACTTTTAATCGCTGTGGATTGGATATTGTCTGGCAAGAGAACAAAATGTAGTATTTGAGAAGCTCTAGGCCAAGACACAGTTTGATTAAAATATATGGCTTTCTTTTCAGTGGAAGCATAAAGGTTTCTTTTAATACATGATTTCTTTGTATGAATAATTCCTGTTACAGATCAGAAAGTCACAGACACAAGATAAGAACACAATCTCCATTCAAAATAAATTAATATCAGAATAGTGGCTTAGTAACTAAATTAGGTAATTATAGCTTATCAAGTTGCACATCTTTGTCTACATATTCCTTTTTGCTTCACAGAGTGGTGTAAACCAGACTCAATCCCACCTCTTACACACCTGCCTGATTTTACCAGCTAATTCAAAGATCTATTAAAATTCACAAACTTAAGCAGCAGCTGTGTAAGTATTTGCAGGGTCAAGCCCTTGTAGTTTAAATCGTTACTACATGTGTATCCAGAACCTAGCAATGGGGGGCCTTGTAGGCTTATTTGCATCTCCTTGGCAGAAACCTGACAGCAATTCTTTTGCAATACTCCAAACTCTACCTCAGAAATCCTTTGAGGAAAAGAAAAAAAGAGGGGTACAAGGCTTCCTGGAAAGAGAACATTTTTGCTGTCAAGATACATGGAAACTATTTCAAAAGAGCTTTTCAAGTAGTAAGTCTTTTACACTCTGCCATTCAAAATACATTTCTTAGTTAGGTATTCATGGGGATATTTTGGATTCTCCATGTATAATTTTTCCTTTAATTGATATGAACTCATTTAAGATGATATTTTTTCTCTTATTTTTTTACTATGTATTTATAAGCCAAATTAATTTTGCTAGCAGTAGACAACATATTTACATTTCATTAGTATTTTTTATCACTGTATTTTACTAGAAATGTACCTGCAGGATTGTAGGTTATGCAGACACTAAGTAAACCCATGAAGATCCCCAAGAGTCTGTGTGGAGGAGCAGCTGAGAAAAGGCTGGGGTTATATACCAGTAGCAGGAACTTGGCTGTCAAAAGATATAATTTGGGAATTACTCAACTGCTGTCATTCAGAAATCTCTTCAATCAGAATTTTTTAAATGGATTTTTTTAACTGAATGTCCTTTCTTATCATTGATAGATATTTTCCTTTTATTCTCTGGCATTTTAAACCTAAGTTATGTGTAGAACTAAGAAGAAATGTATTTTTTTTCCTTGTAGTAAATCTGACAATTCAACTTCTTCTCTGAATCCTGAATCAAGATGAAAATTTTAAGTGTTGACTGTTTCACATAAGTTTAGAATTTGACTCATAAATATACTGACTTTCTGTAGACATTTTAGAAATAAATAAATTTTCCCAAAATTTGAAATGTTTCTTTTACTTCTGACTCATGCTTAGGGCATCATAGGGGCTAGAGCAGCTCCCTGTGGACCAAGGTGATGACCCCAACCACAGTCATCAGGCACCTCCATGGGGACAGGGATAGGTCTCAGTCAAGACATCATCCCATGTATTGGTATGTGGAACAGCAGAACCAGCACCAGGCATGGCTGCATCATGGTGGGGATTTTGCACTGGTGTGGTCTCCCATGTGCCGTCCCCATGGTCATGATCTCCCCAAAGCATGTTGAGAACCTCACACATGGTCACCATGGGCTACTTCACACTTGTGCTACATTCCATCTTGTAAATTATTGTAGGGACATCCTTGGAGTAAAGAAAGTTACTGTCTGTCCTCATGATTTCCTAGGTTCTACCCCAGCATGTATTTGGACCATTCAATCAATCACTTTTTCAAACAATTTCCAGTCACCCCATGATAGGTAAAACACCTCAGAGCTCGCTCTCAATAAAGAGTTTGCATGCAGCCTTCCTTGGGAGTGAAAGAATTTGCTACTACAACTATGTGGATCTTTACTGGTTGTTCTCAATGCCCTGGAACATTCCTGGTCATAATTTATTTAACGGGTGTGGATGTAGTCCCTGAAACTTATGTTTGTTCTAAAAGCCCCCACTGGATCATGGGGGCAAGTATGCATTACATTACGGGGAAATACAATCTCTGTGAGGTTGTCTAGAATATGATGAAGGCACTAGCTATCTATCTACCATAAAGCAAGGCAGCAGTGGAGATAAGTAACACAGTATTTACTGAACTAATTCAAGATGAACTATTTGCCATTCTAAAAACAAACAAACAAAAAGATATTATACTTTGTATTGATTTTTGAATCCAGTTGTGGCTTGGAGCATGAACTTCAGAATTTACTAGTTACCTCTTATATCAGTGTTCAGGTAATTCTAACCTAAGACACATGGGTCTTTCATTACAGTTCTTTTATTCTGTTTTATTAAATTCTTTGTTTTAATATAGACTCATAGGCTATGTTAAAGGTACTACTCCAAATTCTCTTTAGTAATAATCAAAGCATAATAGCCCCAATGGACCCTGTTAAATGACATCACTCTTTATATTTTAATAGTAGTGGTAGTTGTACCTTTCAGCAATATACAGTGTGGTATGCTTACATTACTCAACTTCTCATTTATTTATTAATAAATCTCAAATGCATTTATTTGATTAGCATTCATTATTTTCTAGTGAATTTAGATAAAGCAACCTCATCAGATAATACCATTCTTTTATTTACTTCTGGTCAATCCTATTAATGGTAAAATTGCAATTAAGCATGTTGACCAAAAAAAATTAGGGGGAAAAAAAATTGAACTTGTTGAAGGTACGTCATTGATCCAGAGAGAAATCATAAAGTAGATCAGAAGAACTGAATTATTGAAATACTAAAAGCTGTGTGGTGTGCTACAGTACAGAGTGTGAGATTATCTACTTGGGAACTAATAATAAGAATTTCTGATACAAATGGTGATATCTCAGTTGGAAATTAGAAAAGAAGAAAATCATATGTTAGAGTGAGTCAACCGTACATTGTATGTATAAAAATAGGGCACACACAATATGAGATCCCACCTGTGACATGGCCTGTAAAAGCTAAGAATTATTAAAATTGTTGCATGAAGCACCACCAAATGTCATTTGCAGGATAGCTGTAGTTTTGATCACATTTACTATGCAGAAGATGAATCTAAGTAAAACAGATAAGGTTATTATTATTATATAACATGTTATATAATCCCTCTGATAAATTGGTACATCTCTTTATGATAATCGGTGAACCTGAGTTTTGAACTAATTTTCTCTTTTGAAACTTTTGTGTTACTAGGGGAAGGCCACATACCACATCATCTAATTACTTTAACAAGCTTGATGCAAATGCTACTATTAAAAAAAAAAAAAAGAAAGAAAGTAGGATGACAAAGAATCACAAAGTGGCTGGGTGGTTCATAATGCAAAATTAAAGACAAAAGAACAACATTTTCTACCCAAAAAGTGATATTGCTTAAGTTAAAAACAATCCATTATTTAAATAAGAATGCTTAAAGTTAACAAGTACTGGTGGTTTCTGTGGAAACAGGGTCAAAAAGCTATAGGTAGTCTGCATGCTGCTATTAGCTGAGAAGGAGATCTCTCACTTGCAGATTTCAGGAGCTGCCTGCCTGCTGGGAAACATGTATAAAAAATCATGGTCCAAAAGTATTCTGCAGTGTTTCAGATTGGTGGAAAGAATGTAAAGGTTAAAAAAAAAGGAGGTAATAGTCTAAAACCTATGAAAAATTATATATATATATGGAAAAAAAATCTGTATTAAGAGTATCAAATAATACTAAAAAGTATAATAATTTTACTTTATAAAATGTGAAATTTTTTAGTTTGCTGTGTTGATGAGTGGAGATTTCAGATAATTTGGTATTTTTATGAGAAATTTAATTGTGGTCATAGCCGCAACTTCTAAGGAATCTGCAGATAACTTTACAAGCTGTAAACTAATCAGCTGTGGTGCTAATATAGAACCAGTCAGTGTCAGGACACAATGAAAAAAAGAACCCATAGTGGTTTTGAATATAGGGATTTATTTAAGAGTTAATGAGAAGAGGGCTTTTATCCTATTTATTTGTCTGCCTCACATACTTATTTGCTCACTCTCCTTGGTGCTGTGTTCACTAGATCTCAACTTCCCTTCCCACAGGAGCATCACTGCTAGTCTGGGAAGGTCAGTCAAAAAGTCTTGTCAGTCCACACTCATAGTTCAGTCCCAGGAGTCCTTGACATCCTGAGCATCCCCTATTGTTTCTCTCCATGCATCTCCCACATCTCCAGGATCCCATTACTTCTAGGATCTTTCCTCTGAACAGCATCTTCACCTTTTTCTTTCCTTGTCACCTTCCTCTTTCTAAGATCACTTTTTTGGGAATCCTTCTTTTCTACTATTAGTCCTTAGTTTTCCTCACCTAAGTAGTCTGTGCAGAAGCACTACATGTGATCAGTTGACTCTGTCTTATGTCTCTTCATTAACTGGAGGGTTCAAGACTTGCCACTTTTGTTCAGAGCGCATATTAATAAAAGTTACAACTAACCCATATCACCTGTTGTTAGCAAGCAGCAGGCTTCTGCTTGAGAGTTCAAAAGTTCAGGTTTTTCACCACACAATACACACCTCAATTATCTTCTGGCATTCACAGTTTAAGTCATTTTTTCACCTACGACAGTATCACAGGAAACACATAGTAGCCCATTCATTAATACATATTCTCTCTAAGAAAGACAAATTCAAATAAGACCTGATTTTGAGAAGACATTGTCTTCATGTATTCTGTAAAACAAGTTAGGGGGTCAAAAAGAAAAGCACCTCAAAATTCCGCTGAATTTTTAAGAACTCAAAGGAGATGAGGAAAATAAATAAAATATCTAAAAAGGAAATTTAAAGTGAACAATCAGCATCCCCTGACATTCCCCTCAAGTCATGTCATTTCCCACCTATCACATGTGGAAGAAAGTTGTTTTTTTTCTTTTTTTACCCAAATTGAAAACTCACACCAATGAAAACAGCTCTGAGAGTTACAGATGGGGCTACAGAAAAAAACCAAACCAAAACAAAAAACCCCAACAACCAAAAAACCCACAAACAAAAAAGAAAAGCAGAACTGCCTTGCCTTTTTTTTCAGTGTTCACACTTTGGCATGGAGAAATTTCTCGTAATATCCCACTGAAGGTGTTTGATGGGGTAGCAACAATTTTCTTGGTAAAATAAGGAAATGGAAAGCGCATGACAGCAGACAAAAGAAGAATTTTGTGGTGCGTCAAGACATAAGGATTTGCTCCCATATGATCTTTCACAGAAGGAAACTACTCTGTTCCTGCCTTGCAGCTTCTAGTTGAAGACACATTGGAAGCTCTCTAGGTATGTGAACCCAGTAATGGGCTCAAGAAAATGTGTTGTCCTTTAGGAAAGGAAAAAACAGCTTCCTCTGCAATGTTTTTAACCAATCCTGAACAAAAGCCTGTTTTGCTTTATAACAAAACATTTTGTTTTGCCCAGGTTTGAAAATGAAACAATTGTAAGCAACATCTTCGTAAAACACTGTGTTCTTCTTTATATCCTCCTTCCCTATCATTTGCTGTTCAAAGACCACTCTGATGCAGGAACTTTTCTAACTGATTGCTCTATGCTGCTCTATTTAAACTCTCCCTCTTTTTCTGTGACCTTTATTCCCGTGAGTATTTTTAATGTTGTTCTCCTCTGAGTCCTGGCCTCCTTAATATTCATCTTGAATGCTAGTATCACTGCAGCTTTTCTTTGGCCTTTTACATAGTGAAAGGGTGAATGAATCACAAGACGCCTGAAAATGAGAGATACTAAAAGGTGTGATAGTGCAGAGAGAGCTCTCTTTTTGTTTTCACCCCTACTTATGTATTTTCTCTGTTCCTTGCAGGTTTTATGCAGGTATATTTTTCAGGGTAGTCAGACCTGCTGAGATGTAAAATAAAGCAGTGATAAAAGTAGAGAGATGCATAAAAAATGAGATGGTGACACTGTGTTTAAGGTGCTTCTGTCAGAAGCAGCTCTGTGAAGATTGCCCTTTCAGCACTCTGTGATGCCTAGGTGTTTTGTTTTTCCTTAAATCTCCTAGAATCCCATAATTACTAGGGAATTTGAAGTCATTAAAAAGAGATGCACGAGAATAAGAAGTAATTTTCTCATCCACATACCTGCAAAGAAGATCTTGTCGAATATAACCTCCTCTACAACCTTAAAAATGGATTGCATTTTGAGATATATCGGGATTTTGTAGTCAATCTTTTTTGTAGGTAGAATAAATTGCTGATCAGGAATACCTGAAATGGAAAGTCTGCTCACTAACGAGTGGATAGCAATGAGTATCTCAGTGTGTCTTAAATGCTGTCCATCTGGTCCAGCATTTTTTTTTTTTACAGTATAATGTTTTATCTATCAGAAAAAAAGTTTATCAAGCTGAAGTGCTTTTAAAAAGTATAAGTGAAAATTTTTTTATTAACATATTCATGTTGAGATATTACTCTCAATAAAATGGAGCATTCAGCTGTGAAAATGGAGTTCTACTTTCAAATTGGTCAGAGAAGAGGCTTAGGTCAAGGGTTTTTTTTCCATGGTCACAACTTTGTTACTTGCTTATTAATATGTTCATCTGAGGTTGATAAACTCTTAATGTTAGGAATTTCATTCTGATGAGTACCACAACCCAAATATACAGGCTCCACAATGTTTTGGGGGCCTGAAACAGGAAGCTGAATGAGAAACTGTTCCTGAATACCTTTCTCCAGTATCCAAGACAACATAAATGTTATCTGAAAACAGTTGCTTATGCCCTGAACTTACAATACTGCATCCAGTATATTAGCAACTTCTATATGACAAGTAAAATTGCACAGGGTACAAAATATTTCCTTATTCCTCTCCACAATATTCTTTTGCTTTGATTGCTTTGAATGGAGAAAAAGTTATTTCTCATTGTCACAAGGATAAATTTACTGATTTCCTAGTGATGCTTTTAGAAAACACAATGTGAATTCCCATTCAGAATCTAGATACCTACTACAATCTAAGACAATAATTAAATTTTCTCTTCTAATTTTTGCAATTTCATTGTCTGATTCAGAATTTCTATCGCTTTACATTATGCAGAAATCACACAGTAGTTGTGTTGTGATGACTTTAAAATATGTATATTCTACTATATTTTGGATGTGTCAAGAATATAAATATCTCGGTACTTAGCAAAGTCAAAGTCTAGGAAATGCAAATCAAGCTAAGTTTGATATTTGAATGACCTTTGATAAATACATGTGACGTTTTGGTAAAATAAATAATTTTGAATACATATGTCAGAGTTAGTAGGGGTTTAGTGAAAGGTTGTTTATACATGTCTATAAGTACACACATAGGCATATGCACACATAGCTATGCATATATATATAAAATTAAATAAAAGCACAGAAATTGTCACTACTCTTAGGATTTCTGGCAACAACAAAACTTCAGAATTCTACCTGCAAGTATTCTGCTGAATGAACCTTTCACATTTTTTTATCCATGAGCCATTACTAATAATATTAAAACTGTGGGGAATTATGAATGACATCCACTAAGGAATAAGTAAACTACCCTATGCTTGGCAGTAATCAAAACAATGGAAGCCACTAGGCCACAGTGAGGCTAAATGGAAATGTTAAGCTGAAGGCTTAAGAACATAACTTTGTGCGGCCTTATGACCCCAGAACTGACCTAATAAGTGGGGAAAGACAAAAAGCTGACAAGAGTAACAATTGTTGTGTTACCTAAGTTGCTGGCAATTAATAGAGATAATTCAAAAGAGTTCTGACCAAAAAGACAATCTGGAATACATGAAGCAAAGGAGTATAATTTGACCCATATGCAAGCAACACCTTTGAAACTGCCGCTGAAGTTTCTTGTTCACACAGATGACGGACTTGTTCTGTCTCCCTGCAATTTCCTCCCTCTATGCAACTCTAAGTTTTCTTTTGATGAATAAACTCTGTGCAATAAGGCCACAAGCAGGTTTCAGGCACAGGAACAAACAAATATTTCTGTATCTCCCACCATCCAATGCATCCACATTGTTCAGAGGAGCAGATCTCTTTCTACGTAGGTAATATGTCATCTACACACTTGCTATTGACATAATTTCTTGTAATATGCCCCTCTTATTACCTAATTGCTGACAAAGAAGGCAGGGAGAGGGAAGGGAAAGGGAAGGGAAAGGGAAGGGAAAGGGAAAAGAAGCAATAATACCCTTAAAGCTACTGTGGAAAAGCTGAACACAGTAGTGGGAGAAGGGATATAGATAGCAAAAAAAGTTATTTTGTACCATAGTTGATGCATTTTCTTATTTCTATTTAGCTAACCTTGTGGCAAAGCTCAGCTAACTAAAGGTACGCACTAATCTTGCCACTCCACAGCTTTCTTGCATGTATCAGGACCAATTTCAAGACAAAAGACTATATTTGATACAGTAATTTCTGGACTGAGAAACTGTTTGTTTTTAGTCAATCGTTTTTTAAAGCATAGAATGAGATCTGTCCTGTAAGAATATATGTGGGATGAAGTGGAAAAGCTCACTGAATGTGACATAATGCCAAAGGTTTGTACAGTTTTCATCTGCAGCAGGTCTGATGTGTTCTTTAACCTCTGAATGAATTATGAGAAGAAAGCATACTCTGTTAAGTATAAGAAAGTTCCCTGCATTTCAGCTGCATGAAAGCAAAAAGATACCTCAATATTTATCAATTCCTAAATATCATTTCAAAAATTGATACTTGCACTTGCAGAGGACCTTTGATCACAGATGATCAAAGAACTTTAGAAATGTTGCTTAGTTCATAGCTGAAATACCATTGTAAAGTAAAAAAATTATTTTTCCACCTAAAAAAAGACCCAAAAAACATGTAATAACCCCACCCCAAAAAAACTAAAAAAAAAAAAAAACACAACCAAACAAACCAAACCAAACCACAAAAATGCCAGTAAAAAAACACCAAACTTTTGAAAATAATAAGACACATCCCACAAACTGAGATTGGAATATAATGAGTTTCTGTCTTTGTTAATTGTAGACCAAATTTGGTGTGAATTAATTTTAAACTCTTCATCTCCATACAGACTTCTTCATTATATACACCCCAAAACTTGTTTTCTTTTTTTTTTTTTTTTCTAGCCATGTACTTTGGTCAAATGAAATACCCTCCATGGTCTCTAGAACCTCACTGTGATCATATGCCTTGCCTTACTTGATTACAGGGCCTACAAATTACAGGTGTGTCATGTAAAAATTGTAAAACCATTATTAACAAGCTTTCATCAACCAGTGCAATTTGGACAAGTGCCTGCAGAAGAGGAGGAAAGCAAAAATCTGTCCTAAACTGCTATGACACACTTCTACAATCAAATTACTGGACTGGTAGATGAGTGCATAGCAGTGATACTACCTAATTAGTCTACAGGAAGGGAGTCATGATCTCCCTAAGATCAATAGAGACAATCTGTTGATATATGGGCTGGATGAGAAGACAGTGAGATGAATTGAAAACTGCCTGAATGGTTGGGCCCAGAGAGTGGTGATCAGCAGTGCAAAGTGTACTTGAAAGTCATTAACTAGCCTTGTATCCCACGGGTCAATACTAGGTCCAGTCCTGTTTAATACCTTCATTAATAATTTGTATGATGGTGTAACCACAGCAAATTTGTAGGTGACACAAAACCAGGAGTAGCTGATACACCAGCAGGTCATGCTGTCATCCATACAGACCTCAATAGGATCAGAGAATCATAGAATGGTTTGGGCTGGAAAGGACTTTTAAAAGTCATCTGGTTCAACCCCTCTGCAATGATCAGGGAGAGCTGTGACTAGAGCAAGTTCTTCAAAACCTTGCCCTATCTTGACCTTTCCAGGAATGTGTCATCTACAGACTGCAGTGTTTCACTACCCTCCTTGTAAAATTTTTTACTTATGTCTACCCTGAATCAACTCTTCTTTAGTTTAAAATTATTATCCCTTGTCCAGTTGCCATAGGCCCTGTTAAATAGTCTGTGACCAACTTTTTTATAAACCCCATGTAAGTATTGAAAAGCCTTAATAAGGTCTCTCCACAGCCTTTTCTTCTCCAGGCAGAATACTCCCAACTCTGTCAGCCTTTTCTTATACGAGAGGTGTTCCACCTCTCTGATCATTTTTTTGGTTTCCTCTGTCCTTCCTTTACTAGGGACTCCAAGAGCTGGAGTCACCTTACCTAGGAGTAAAGACTAAGAGAGCTCAGACTGTTTAGCCTGGAGAAGTGGAGGGTTACCAGGGATCTTATCAATATCTATAAATATCTGAAGGGAAGGTGCAAAGAAGATGCCCAGAGAGGTGCAGAGTCTCTGTTCTTGGAGACCTTCAAGAGTTATCTGGACATAGTCCTGGACAACCAGCTCTAGGTGGTCTTGTTTGATCATGGGTGTTGAACAAGGTGACTTCTAGAGGTCCCTTCCAACCTCAGCCATTCTGTGATTCTTCGGTTCTGTGATATGGTTTGTGTGCCATGGTAACAATACTTCTGCAGCTCTAGATAGGACAGACCCGAAAATCTATATTAAAGCACAGGATATGTGAAGAATTTTTGGAGTTTCATAATGTATAATCTTTATAACTCTTCTCAGTGCATTGAAATGCCCTTAATTGTAAAAATGAAAGGAACCTCTCAAGGAAACTACAAAAAAAAAAAATGTGTAAAAAAAACCTCAGCAAAACAACAAACCTCTGAATACCTGCCTCTGCCAAGCAAATTCTGTTGCTACTGCTGCTGTAAGGATGCTGAGGGCACTAACAAGACTTAATGGCCCTGGCCTTCCTCACTGGGATCCCTTGCCCACATCTTGCCCATGGGCTAAGGTCAATGTAGGCAGACCTGTCTTGAGCCATGCTTTAGTTATCTCATCTCTGGTCCTGTCTCCTGCTGCACTGAGGGGGCTTCCTGTGAACATGCTGACTCCAATTCTCTTTGATAGGTAATTACAGGGCAGCCAACACAGCATGTTACCACACCAGCTGGGGGATACCACACTTTGCTGCTGGGAGCTCCATCACTCGGGCCACTGCCCACGTGAGGGTCACTCTAGGCTCCTGGCTCTCCCTCACTCATGGACAAGTTCTGCTTCTGTGCTGCTGGATAGCTGGAGAGCCTATATGACTTCTCTACTTTTCCTGTTAACTCTTTCACTCTCTCAAGACAAATTTTTTTTCCATAAACCTTTCTGTATCTTTAGATTTTTAACTGTTTTACCCTTTAGGGAATAGCTCATTTTTAAATTATTGCCACATCTGATTGACACCCAAGCCAAGTCCTCATAAAATCTAGAACACTATTTTGCCTTCAGAAGAGACTCTCTCTTATGTGATGGTCTTTAAAGAGCTTTTTATCTCTTACTACAAAGCTCTAAAACCTTGCTGCTGATTTCTACGTTTGCCCAGAATTAAAAATATATCTGAAATTTTTAACATCTTTTTTTCCCAATTAGAAATGAGTAGAATAGTAAAAGAGATAAAGATGTTGAATGCATGTGACATAAAAAAGAAATTATACATGTTACATGTATGTAACCCATGTATGTAATTATTTTAGACATGAAAAAAAATCTGAGAGCAAAGCAAGTACTGATAGGAAAACCCAGATTCAGAGTCTGAAAGAATGTGCAGTGTGAATTACATTACACCTGTCTAGCTTCTTTACATGTTTAATATTCTTTGAGGATAAGAGTAACAAAATTAAGCTAAACACAGTCACTACTCATCATGGAATGGAATTATGAAGAGCCAAGATTTCAAAAAGATTGCATCCTACAACTATTTCTAGATAATAACAATATAGTGAACTATACCTAAACTGGGTATGTTTTAGAATATAGTGGGAACATGAGCCATTCATGAATCATAATCTCTTCATGCAGAAATCTCCTAGTGAAAACCCATTGAGATACAAGTAATCACAGCGAGTAATACTTAATATTCTCCTTTGAGCAATTAATTTTCTGTATCCCAAAGTCAGAACACCATTCCTTTTTTACCTGAGCTTGATTTCTTAAACACATTTCAAGAAATCCCCACTGAATTCCTCACAATGGATTCCCCACAAGCTTCATAGAGACCAGTTGCTTTCTTCCTAATTTTTAACTGCTTAATCTGGAATACTTCCTATTTCATGCTTAGACAAAGAGTCAGTAAAAAAAAAGCAAAAAATTGTCAGTAGTACAAGAGACACTTAAAATCGGGTGGTTTGAGTAGAATTGCACCTTGCCAAATATATAGCAACGGGGTGTTTAATATTTTAGTAGTAGAAACTCTTAGTTTGCCAGTTATTGATGGTGTTTGTGCTGCTCAGAAGAACAATTGCATTGCCTTGTTCTTTAACTGATCTATAGGTTGCTTATAGCAGAAAGATAAAATTTTCTTCATCAACTTCTCATAAAGCTTCTGACCATACAAGATGCTACATATGTGAGTAACAGTGTGTTTTGCACATATTCATTAATTATTTTAACAGTGAAAAGTAGCAGTTTGATATTAATCACGTCCAATTTTTACAGTGATGCTTCTGTGCTAGAGTTGTCAACACAATGAGAGCACTGGAGCAGAATTCAATTCCCCAGTATCATATAGAAAAGTAACTCTTTCCTGTACTTCTAGATTCTAATCCAATAATTACCTCTGCAAGGAACTACATCCATCAATTACGTCCATTATATTGCACGTGCCTTGGCTATGCTGGTGGATTATAACCATGTAATTCCGTTGCAGAACTCAGCTCAGGATGAACTCAGACTGTGCATCTTCTTATTAACCTTATAATCTAAGACTATCCTTGGTCACCCAATAACATCACTATATTACGCCAAATTTTTACACACATCTCAAAGCACACATCAAACCTGTTCTTAAAGACTGTGTGAGAAAGTGTGCAGAAGTGAATACTTACAAGTTTATCTCCTATCATAGCCAAGAGTTTTTTACTTCTTAAAAGTAATCATTATTTAAATTAAAATGTAGAAACAAAAATTACTAGGATAATAAGCATAGAATTTTGGAAATCATACTCTTCATGGGTAATGTAAGAGTAATATTTCATAAACAGTGAAACTTCTTGTTATTCTCTAACTCTTTTATCTTTTGTAATATAGTAAGAAAATTTAAATGAATAGAGATATGAATAAATAGATGGTTATAAGAGACATCTGCGAGCAGGACAG
The DNA here is from genome assembly GCA_035041135.1 of Platyrinchus mystaceus. NCBI lineage: Eukaryota > Metazoa > Chordata > Aves > Passeriformes > Tyrannidae > Platyrinchus > Platyrinchus mystaceus. Next base: position 38,883,002 of record JAWWLV010000001.1, read on the forward strand.
TAAATGAATGGATTTAACACCTGTTGGTATGTACCTTCCTTAAAGCTCCTTGTTATCTGGGAATAGAGAAATAAGACTGTATTACTATCAATATTGACTGCTATATTGAACTGATTATTAAAGTTGTTGTAGTGTTATTATTGTTCTTTTAAAGAATCAGTGAATGGTTGTTATATTATTTTCTTCATGCTCCAGAGACCACTGAAGTTAATTTTGGGTACTAACCCAGTTAGATTACAATCAGTATGACAATACTCAAAACCCTAAAATAGTTGCAGGATTTTCATGGAGAGTAAGTGCATAATTTGGCTACAATTTTTTTTCTTTATTGTTAAGATTTTACAACAATTTTAATACCATAGAAGTTTTGGTTTAATTTCTGTAATAAACCTAGATTGCTGTGCCATTTCTGCCAAGGTGGCACTGACAACCTTTCCATAAATTGTGCCTTAAGATGGGCCAAGGTCTGTGCTCTGAATACTGCTCAGCTTCTCATCAGCTCCTTTAAAATTCTAATGCCAGAAACTCAACAAGCATAGATCAATCTAATTCCCTTGCATCAGCAGAGGATTGAATTTGCAATACGGTTTCACTAGAACTGCACTAAGTGCATCAAAACCATATAATGTTATCTATAAATGCATCTGCTTGCCTTTTTTTTTTTTTAATGTATATACCTGCCTTTGTTTTCTTTGTTTGAGTTTTTATTGGTTCTGGGTTTCATGGGTTTTTTTGGTAATTGAATTTCATTACTATATCTTTAATGCACACTTTTTCTAGTAAGTTATTCTGTTTCCTCTCCTTGGTCTTTTCGTGATTCACGTGCACTTTGAGATTAAATGACACACACTACTATGGAACACAAGTGACACAAACATGCAAACAACACAAATGGATAAACACAGTGAATAAAAAAATATTTCAACAGATATTTTAATTTGCACCACATAAATTAGGTACAGAGATCTAAAAGTTAATTTAAAATGTTGATTGGTGAAACCAAGAGGAATAATTAAGCTATCTTTCATGGGTGGCCAAGTTAAGAAATTTTGCTGAAATGATTTCCACTACTTTATGTGTAAAGATGTATTGTAGCAGGCACATCACTTGAAAGCAAATGTTAGTGAACTGCAAAAATGAGGGTTATGTAATCTTTTTTTTATAACTTTAAGATTTATAAGCACTATAGACAAGTATGGCAATTTATTTACTCAATCCACTAATATACAATTCTTAACTGTTATTATGCAAAGTGTGTTATGGTGCCTTCAGCATTTTAAGAAAGAGAATATCTGCATTCTAATATAGAAAAAAAGGTTAAATTCTGTAATGTCCTATATACTTTCAAATGGTGATGAAATAATCACATTAATTAATAATACGGTGCCTGTCTTCAATGCCTCTGCTCTGCTTTGCTCAGTCCCAAGCATAAGCTGTTTATATTTTCAGAAGCTATTATCACAAGGTAGACAAATATTTCCACATAAAGACACTCCCCCCCTTTTTTTTTTTAATTTGGGCTTATCCTTAAGAATACATTTCTCATTAAATTATAGCTCTCAACTTATTAACAGCTATTATAAGCAACTTGTAGAATGAGTCAGAAGCATGTGTGAAGACTGATTTTTTCCAAAGATGATTTTCATTCCTTCTTTTTCTTTAATTCTTTTTAGAACTATGTGTAGTATCTTCAAATTTTTAGATCAAGTCCATGAACTGTTAAGTAACCTGAGTGTTAACATGTGACGTCTCTATAGAAAAACAACATCTCTGTAAAAAAAAATAAAGAAACCAATCAATCAGAGCGATAGAAATCTTAAGCCATCCTAATGATCACACTATGTAATTAAAAAGAAGTATCTACTGTAAAATGTTGTACCCCGTTTCATTAAAATGCTGGGGTCTTGCAGAGTTTATTATGGACCTTAATTAAGAGACCTTCAACCAAACCCCTAGTAGAAAAATGCAGATTTCAGACTAGGTTTGGATCCTAATGGTCCAGCTGTGCTGATTAAAAATGATGAATTATTTACCCAAGCATGACCCCTTTCTGAGAGTTAAAAAATGTGGATACATTTATTCCTTTAGACACTTTTTAGTCATGTGTGCCATGTTTCTGAAAAGCTTGCCTTTCCACCTGCCCTGGAACCAGGGAAAAATATCAAGTGTAATTCTTACAGGATTTACTACGATGACATATTCCCCATGACCACCTTTATGAAAAAATATAAAGTTCCCTAGGTAAATCAGACTCACAGAAGGTTATACTCTCACCCTAGTAATGCTGTTTTGGCCAAACAGAGTTCCTTCACATAATCCACTTCTGCTGTAATTTTGCAAGCTTAAATGAAATGCAGGTTTTGAAGAGTCCGAAGAAAACTTATGTAATTTATGTAGCTCTGATTCAGAAAGTGGCAATCCCTTTTCTTTACACCTTCTTTCTTCCCCAAAATCATAACAAAATAATTCATATACTAACAAGCTGTCTGAGAAGATCATTTGTTTTGGAGTAATTTATAGGGTAAGACTAATACTGATAGGTTGTTATTACTCCACAGTGTAGGAGTTAATTTGTTATTAGTACAATGCAGTGACAGATCCTGTTTAACTGGAGCATAAATGCAGGAATTTAAAGAACTAAAGCATCACTAAGTGCCATCCTTATTCAAAGACATTAATTTGCTTGGGTAAGTAAGTAAGTAAGTGGCCAGTCTTCGCGAACGAAGATCTGGGAAAGGTCTTTTTACCTTTCAAGCCTGCGCACTGGATTTTTTAGG
>JAWWLV010000001.1:38885878-38951513 GCA_035041135.1 Platyrinchus mystaceus
AAGCAGGATCGGGATTCGAACCTGCGGCCCTGGCGCTGAGAGACCAGCATCTTAACCGCTAGGCCACCAGGGGTCCCCACTTTGCTTGGGTAATTGTTACAGTATATAAGCAATCATTCATTGAATGAAATGTTTTGGCCTAAGAACAATGTGATTTACAAATGTGCTTATAATACAATATTTAAATGGGCAAAGAAAAATTAAGCCAATAGGAGCCTAATTAAATTGAGACTATTAAGAAGAGGTTTCAAAATGTGCTCAGTAAGTATCTGAAAGAGAACATGAGGAGATTATATTAAAGAGTATTTTTGTCCTTCTGCAACATCATCAAGTATCAGATTGTTAACTGATAGGACAATCCAGCCACTTTATTTTATTACTTCATATGATACACAGATCAGTTGCTTGAATTAGAAAATCATAAGAACATAGCATGGTTGGGCTTGGAAGGGACCTCAAAGATCCTCTAGTTCCAAACCCTTTGCCGCTGGAAGGGACATCTTCCGCTAGACCAGGTAGCTCAAAGCTTCATCCAACCTGGCTGTGAACACTTTCAGGAATAGGGCATTCATAGCTTCTCTGGGCAACCTGTGCCAGTTTCTCAACATCCTCACAGTTAAGAATTTCTCTACTTGCCAAACCAGAGATAATGTGCTAGCAGACTTCGATCTCCAAACAATATAATTTGTTCTTTGCTGGGCTGCTGTTTAACTTTCTAATATCCACAAACAGCAGACTAGTGGACAAAGCTTAGAAGATTTCTGAAAGTGAAAATAGAGAGTGCTAGTCTGTAATTTTCTGCTACGATTTTTTCTTCCCCCCTCGTCCCCCCCTTGAAATAATTAATTAGCAAACCCAACTTTCAGAGAAGAACTCATATCCCCAGTGATGGGTCAGTGTTTTGAGCCTTGTGTAATTAACTTGCTGTGAGGACTGACTATGAGTGTTTCCGATGTAGTTTCTCTCTTTGATTTAGGCAATATGAAAAATTTTGATGTGTATGGATGACAAAAATGGCAAAGTAAATGGATGTTCTGTGTTCTTTTAATGGCCAAGTACTAGACCTACCTCTTGTCCCTGTGAATTTAGGTGAGAACCACTGAGAACAAAGTCTTACAGAAGTCTGAATTTAGTAAATAGTAAGAAAAAAGGAAATACTTTATCATAATGTATAAAACTAAAAAAAAAAAGTGATTTTTTTATTGTTATGCTAAATATCATTGAATCTAAAAGTACTTACAACTACAAGAGAAAAAATTATCTTTGTCTAAGTTTCTCACTGGATGTCATATTTAGCTATGGTTTCTTTCCTATTAGGTAAAAAAAAATAAAATAAAAAAAAATAAGAAAAGCCTGGAACTTAAAGTTCTCACATCGCTAAGATTAAATAACACAGTATCAACACTATCTTATATAAAGAATACATAAATAAATAAGCCACTTGGTCTTCTTTACAAAACATACAGAATCAGTAAAGGGCTCATGCAAAGGAATTTTTCCTCTTTGAAGTTCACAATTAATGTATCCACTTTTCCAAACTTGTGTGTCCCTACTGTATTTAGCTATTTGATCTTGACGAAAAAAATTCTATTCAGCACATAGATATTAGTCATGCCACAGAAATGCTTCACTAGAAGTTTCTTGGATATTACTTAGTGAGTAGTGCAGTCACTAAGCTACATAAACTAAAATTAATTTTGATCTTTATAAACTGTCAACAAGAGTGCAGTTTTCTCCAGAGTATTCATTGCATAGTGGTTTCAATGAAACAATATTTTTCACAGATAAAGCCAGTACATGGCTCTGTGACTAACTGCTTGCTAGTTTTTGTTGTGTACAGTGCAGTAGCTTGTAGTAGATAGTTCAGAATATATAATAAGACTTCATGTCCCAGTGCAACACAGATTGCAGATAACCAAGTTGCACAATTGGAAAAGGTAAATTAGACAGGACATTGGTTCAGGCTAATTTTACTCATTTCCATACTAATTCTTCTACAACCATTGTGATCCCCTGTATATATACAAAATACCTAGACAAACCTAACTGTTACAGTGTATATTGGTACTAATAATGCATTTGGAACTTTAAAGTTCATTCTGCTCCTGCAGTTTGTACCACCATTGTGTAAAACCTTAGCTAGTTGAGGACAACTATTTCTTGTCACAAGGTAGACAAATATTTCCACATAAAAAACCCCCTGGAAAGTTGGTTTTGTTATTTTCACTTGAATTAATAGTCTTATTTTTCCAGTTTTCTGAGTTAAAAGCTGTCATGATATTAAAGGCATTTCTTTTAGTTTGCAAGGTACAGTGAACTTCGACTTCTAACAGATATGAATTTCTCTGAACATACATGCTAATAAGAATACTTCCTTATGTTTATGCATGTAAACAGGTTTTAGTGTATTTGTAACAACACTACACAATGTTAAGTGCATACTTACTTTTGCCAATGAACTGAAGAAAGTTCTAGAAAATAAAAATCTGTGAAAATAGATAGACTGCAAATATACACAAATGTATGATGGACAATTTGATTCACCTAGAATGTATAAGATGACCTCAAATGGAATAGTTAATAGATGACATGTTATGTAGTGGAGATCCAGCACAATCAATCTTTAATCAAAATGCTTGTAATCAAAATCCTATTCATCACTGAATAATTTTAATGGTGCTAAAACAAATGTAGTCATTAGGGGACATTTCAAATTTTCTTAAAACTGCTTCACTCAAAGGTAGCTAATTGAACCCATTTACAGAGTTATTTTCAGATTAACTCTTTGCTTTTAATCTGCTACTGTGAAATTTTTGTTAGTTTTGTTTCTTCATATCCATTATCAATCTTCTCTAACACATATAACCTTGTAATGCCTTTGAAGACTTTCTTACAATCTTCTATATCAAACCAGATTATTGTGACTGTATAACATTGTTAAATCCTATTGATTTTAATATTAAAAATTTGTTTCTGTTTGATTATTTTTGGGTTTTTTACAAAAGGAAGGCAAATCTTTTTTTTTTTTTTTTTTTCAGAAATGTCAATCAAGTGGTACAGGCAGTAAGTAGGCAAAACCTGCTACTCTGTTTCTTACTGTCTCACCAGGACTTGGTTTTGGTATACCTAACATCATAGACAGAGTAGTAGGTCTGAAACTTAATCAAGTACTAGAAACGAAATAGAAAGAAAGGTATTTAAAACACCAAGCATGGAAATGTTAATTTTCTATCTAGCGAACAAGAATAGCTGTTAAAATATCTCTATGGAGTTTACACCAAACCTGAATTTCCTGATTGTCAGGATTTTCTATACTCCAATGGGTCAATACACAATTTTTTTTGTCTTCAAAATCATCAGATATTACTTTGGACCTTCTCGTGTGACTGAAATTGATGCTTGCACCCATGAACTGATTCGAGAGGCTAAGAATTCAAAATGTCCCAGGGAAATAACCACAACATTTCCCCAGGAAAACACAGAGCAAAACTTAGTCATCTGGGCAGGGCTGTACTAGGGATCTTACACTTGCAATTTTCCTGCTGCCCTTGATTGGTAGGCAAACAAAGAAGTCTAGTTCCCAGGTCAGCCAAATGACACCTTTCATATAACAAAAATATAATTTTTGTGAATACTGCTAAGTAGTGTTTTAAATCCATTTGTCTAATGTAATCAGTGTCAGTTTAGAAATCAGTTATTATTTAAGAAATAAAAACACTTTAAGTGCTGTTTTACTTAACGATAGATCATAATTTCTTTGTAAACACCACAATACTAGCAGTTATTCCAGACTTTTCTTTGCTATGAAGAAGCAGCAAAACATTTTCATGCATCTATTTTATGGCCCTCATGCAACAGAATGAAAAACCATTTTATCAATACTATGTTGACATAAGAATCCCCATAAAATCTTGAAATGCAGTAACAGGTCTAGTAAAACTGAAAAATGTAACTGCATAGATGAATCTTAATAAATCATGTTATGTGTTATATGCTGAGATGAGCTAATGGATTTCTGCATGTTTTGTGACCTGTTAAAGTAAACTGAAATTTTGTTGCCACTGTAGTGATGTTTACAGTTGTTTGTTTGGGGTTTTTTGTTTGTTTGTTTTTGTTTTTTTTTTTTACAAAGAAGTACCATCTTCAAATTTTCTTGTTCAAGTTGCTTTGAAGATATTTCCTCAAAAAATAATGTCAGACCCAGGCTAAAGATATTTTTTTCATTTACTATATAAACTTTTCAATTGACTGCATTATTACTTTACATTTTATATATTTTTACTAGAAATTTTCCTTGAAAGAAAAATTTTAAGACTTTTTTAATCATGCTTTTAAGTGTGAAAGTAAAGGCTATAACTCATCACCTTTCTGAAGCCATTCTATGTTACCCTCACAGAACTCAGTGTCTCATTATATCATGGAATCATAAAACCACTAAGGTTGTAAAAGGTCTCTAAGATCACCAAGTCCAACCATTAACTTCTCACCATTGTGTTCCTAGATTATTTTAAACATGAGAATGCAACAGAAAAATGTTGTCGTTATTGGAAGTGTTTGTTTTGGGGTTTTGTTTGTGGGGCTTTTTCTTGCTTTGTTTTGTTTTGTTTTGTTTTCAGAAATACCTGTCAATTTTTCTTGTCTACAGAGAAAGCAACATTTTATGGAATGAGCATTGGAAGAGCATTGACTTTCAGGCAGGAGGGCTGCCCCTGCTCTCACCCTGGCAGTTACTCGCTGTAGAGGTCTGAGAGGATACCTACCACTCTTTTCTATCTTCCATGCTAGTTTGTATTGTCTGCTGGCATTTGGCTCTTTAGGGTGTGTAAAGGATGAAAACTAGTTACACAACTCCAAACCAAGCCATCTGAAATCAGATTGCTGACAGACACACTGTCACATTTAAAGTTTTGTGAATCCTTGCAAGTTAAGTCCGGAAGAGCTATATGGTCTTCATGAGCGGATCTTACTGGTCTGAGCATCCTGTTTCCCCATGTAGGATACTGTTTATGTATCCACACTGCCCTACTCTTTTTGTACAGTATTTCCTGCCACATCGAGTTACCTGTCTAAGCTTACACCTTAAAGCACTCTTTAATGCCAACAAACAGTAGTCAAAGTTGGTAAAGTACTACACAACTGGGTAAAAGAATGTGTCATATTCTGAGGTGATATTAACTAATGATATGCAAGTCCTTTTTGTTCTAGCTATGAATAGATGCAACAGGGTTAGTTTAGGTGAAGAAAGGATGGGTATAAAAGAGACAATGGATGGCATGTAAGAATGTCAAAAGGCATAGTTACTCCATATAGGTTCAATAAAGGAAATATTTTTTTTCCCTCTCTTGTGTATACTTGATTTTCAGTTTTAGGTGAAGAGATAGTATAAGTTCCCTTATTGGTTTTTCATGTAACTTGTATATGCATGGCTTCCTGATTCCATACAATGTTTATATTCAATTATATGACATAGAAAATTGACTTTAAAAATCTGTCATACATTGCTAGCAATCCTAAACATAGGGATAAATGTTGTTGAGATCATCATTATTACACTAATGCATGGCAATGTGACAACATGAACTGCTACAGGAAATCCAGAATGTTATATATAATGTTACTTGAAGCACAAGTCTTACCAGAAGCAGCTGGGGGAGTTTGTTTAGCCTGGAGAAAAGGAAACTGAGATGAGGCATTATGGCTCTCTACAACTACCTGACAGGAGGTTGTAGACAGGTGGGGCTCATCCTTTTCTCCCAGGTAACAAGCAATATGGACAATGGAAATGGTCTCAAGTTGTTCCAGGGAAGCTTTAGATTGGACATTAGGAAAAAATTCTTCACTGAGAATGTGGGCAAACATTGGAACAGGCTGCCCAGGGAAGTGTTGGAATTACTGTCCCTGGAACTGGTCAAAAGGCATGTAGGTGTGGTGCTTAGGGACATGGCTTACTGGTGGACCTGGCAGTGCTGGGTTAACAGATGAGCTCGATGATCTTAGAGGTCTTTTCCAAGCTTAATGATTCTATTAATTTATGTCCATTCATTTGGTAAATACCAAATCCTTCTAGCGTGTTCTGCTACATATATAGATTATCTATCAAGACTATCTAGCTATCAGACTCTGAATTATAGTTGGCTGAGCATTTGTCTATAAGTAGCCTTAAGATAAATGTAGACATGCTACTTTATAAATGGCATATCACATATGGTTGGACAAATGCTTAACCCTTCCCAGCACACCATTACTAAATGCATTCAAACTGCAGCAGGGCTGGTTTAGTATGATCTAAAAGTTTCTGTCTCTGTGTTATATAAAATTCTCTTTTACCCAGCACTATTAGAATCTATATCTTAACTACCTCCAACCCCCTGCACCATAAGGAATGCAGTGAACAGGCTGGTGCCTATAACAAGCTCCCTTGTTTAGCCTGCTTTCTGAGTGCTTCAGCATCTCGAGTTTCTCTTCCTAATCCTATCTTTCTCTACTTTGAACTGCTGGCCTTTCCATATGAAAATCTATGTTTACAATGGGCCAAAAAAAAAAAAAAAAACCAGAGGAAAAAAATAAGAAACGTTAACTTTTGCTTGAGTTTTTCTTGTAGGGTACAGTGTAATTGTATGAACACATTTCAGTATATAAACACTTTCAAATATGTAGTATCTAGTCTCTTTATAAGCATGTTGAACAGTAGCTCTACTTAACTGCACCTAGAAATACATAAAAATTTTGTGCTGCAGATGCCAATTAGGATCAATTTACATTTTCATTAAATATAGTATTATCAGTTCTTCTCTCTGATATATAGTGAGACAGATGACTTAGGGAAAAAAAAATTCTGGTGGGCAGGTGTGAACACAAGCAGTCAGGAAAAAGCCAAACCAATACCACAAGGATTTATACATATCTTTCTTTTTTGTAGCTGCCCTTAGCACCTGCTAATTGATACTGTAGAGAGCAAATGATTTCCCCATCCCTGGAGTTGAACTCTGTCAGTCAGAATAGAATCTTGTTGGTTTAGACACAAGGAACCAATTTTTTTATCCCTTCTGGTGTTGCAAAAGATGCAAATGGAATTTCTAACGAAAGAAAAAAGCCCAGCCCTACTACACATGACTTTCATAAAGATTAGATTCCTGTATCCTAATGTTATTAGGTTAATGATAAAACTAAGATTCCTTGGAACATGGTATTCCTTTTATCTATCTATGTGAATGTCTGGATTTGTGAACAAAGAGTTAAAAGTTTCTGCTTAGCTGAAAAACATTGTATTTTTTTAATGTCTCGACACATCTGTAATTCTTCTGGGGAAGAAGAACCTAAATAACTGAAATCATTGCAGTTTGAGCATTAAACTCAGTAGGTTTTCATAGTTATGAGAAGAAACAAGCCTTGTTAAACCTTATCACATGAATCTCTCAGACAAAAAAGAATATAAAGTGCATTTTTATGTATTAATTATTAAGGAAAAAAAATTTATTTTTTTACTTTTTAATTTCCCAGTAAACAGGCATTCACTCCATTTCAGATCCACTTTGTGGAGAAATTAGCTATTTGAGTGATGTTTTGAAAGCTCTAAATATTTTACTGCAATGCTAATAAAAAAAGGTGTAAAAACTGGAGTACAGTATGCTGAAATCTTCAGTGAAACATGTCTCTTACTTCCTTATCCTCTACAAACACTCATTTGCTTTTTTTCCCATCTTTTCTTAACTCTGTCTTAACACAGACAGTGTTGTCTGACAGTGCCTTTTTGGGGTGCAATAACACAAAACAGGCACAAAAATTGTGTTTCCACCTAAAAAATGCCTGCTTAGAAATGAGTCTGTGGACTTTGCATCTTACCACATACAAAGTTGATCAAATAAAGCAGTAATAAATCCAAGCACTGACCTAAAAATTAGTGTCCTCCCTGAGAGCAAGTAAAATGGACTTCATGGGAGCAAGACAGTAAAAAAAATCAGATGATTGCTGTAATTCTCTTACCTTTGTCTACATTAGGTTTACTAAAGCACAATAAAAACCTACACTGGAAAGAAACCAGTTTAATATATGCCATGATTCTATTTTCTATATTATAGTTAGATTTTCCACTGGGCTGATTAGATGTTCACTATTTCTCTCTAGTCTTCCATCCTTCATCACTTAATGAGGACTTCTTAAATCTGATGTGAGAAAGAACAAGGCTGGAGAGTAATTAGTGAGTTCCAAAAGAAAAATCATACCAACTTCTGAACTTTTCTGCTACTTCACCTGTGTTAAAACAGAAAACAGATTTGGTTCCTGAGATGAAAATAAGAAATTTGTCTGTATACAGGCTATGAATTCGATGGTTTTGGATCAATCTGACTTGCCTTTGGGATGCAGGTGAAAATTAAATCATCTTATATAAAAAGTCTATTTGTAAATCATACATGTGAGCTGCTTTTCTAATGTCCTAATGTAGTTATCGATGATTAACCATTACAGGTAATTTGTAAATGAGTATGTCAGGCACTAAGTGTAGGAACCATCTGCTTCATAAGCCATCTATAAAACTACATTATTTGAAAAAAGCTATTATCTACTGAATAAATCTGGAAGAGGTAGGTTTGTGGGGTAACTGAAGGGTGAAGCCTGGATATCATCTGATTTCTTTGATTTGCAAGTTTTATTGTAGAGGACTAGTGGAAGGGAGTGAAATGTTCTCTAAAAGGGAGATCAAAGCACTTTTTTTGATTATTACTGCTAAACTTCAGAACACAGGCCCCTACCAGAAACACAAAAGTGTTGGTGGGAAGGGGAATGAACTTTTTGTATCACAGAGATCTGTGCAACTATTGCTGAGGAAATGGGAAAATAAAAACACATGACTGAGAAAGACAGAAATTTGAGCTCTAGAAACTACTTGCAGGAAAAACGCATTCTAAGAAGCTTCAAGTTACAGTCTTTGCAATATACTGTGTGCACTGATGTAGGGAAATACAACATATCTTGGGTTATACACAAGATTTTATATAGATCTATAAGTCTCATTAGCTGAAGTGAAAAACAGAAAAAGCTACCTAAAACTCATTGACACCCCTATCTGCTTATTCACTTTTCATCCCCGCAAGCCTGGGGCACCCAAAAAGATAGAGGAGTGAGACAGGCATCAGCACCTGTTCTGTAGGATGAGGCCACCTGCTCCACATAATCATTTTTTGGTGGCAAGGTAGCAAAAGCATATGTGCTATGAGTATGTCAGAAAAACTCCCAGACCAAAGGAAGCACAGGAACATGTGCGTGGACAGTAGTAAGAGACAAATGCAGCAGCCAACAGTGTCCAGCTGAGTGAGCAGTAGGGTAGTCTAACAGGACTGTACTATAACTGCAGTAGTTCTGCAAGGTCTCTTTCAGTGTCTGCATAAATAATTATTTAATTTTATTCATTCCCTCGCTTATCACAGCATAATTTTCTCTGATGTGTGAACCTTTCATCTTTCTTTACAGATAAAATCTGTCTGATCTGAAGTGAGCTATCTTATTCTCAGGAAATAGGATTGGATTTCTTTGCTTGAATTTCAGTGCGGAGTCTATCAAGAACATATTATTTTTATGAATACTGTATACCGATCTGTTAACTTGAAGAGTGTGTTGTAGTTTTTTATATGGAATATTACAGTTTTAATTGCTCTGGAGCCTGACTTGCCTATACAGGAAACAGGTAATCACTGTAATTCTTCTTCTGAATCTTAGTGTACTATATAGAAAAAACTCTGCTGGAAGATTGATACTGGTTCATATGCTGAAAAAATAGGGAGAGATGAACCGTTTAGGGCTTGTGGGAGGTTAGGGTGCCTCTAAAGATGATAAAATGACAGTCTGTGGAATTCATCGGGGAATTTTCAGTGATCGTTAACAATGAGACAAATTTGGACATAATTCAGCTGTATATTTGCTTTTCTACCCTCTTTTCCTGAAAGATTCAAGATTTAGTGTTTCTGAATAAACTTACATGTACCCCATGAAACTCAAGTGCAAAAATAATGTATATATTGGCCTTCTGTGTTTTTAACCTTCCCTCTCTATCTTTGTTTTGAGGGTTATTTTGAGGGGGTTTTTGGTTTGGTTTAGTTTGTAGGTTTTTGGTGTTTTGTTTTTGTTTTGTTTTGTTTGTTTGGTTGGTTAGTTTTTTTTTTTATTTTGTTTTGTTTTGTTTTTTGAAGTGGGTCTTTTTGTGGTTTAGTTGATTTAGTGTTTGTTTTAAAGGTACTTGTTTTAATAAATTGTTCTCCTTCACAGGCTTTTTGCAAAATCCTGAAATGGCCAGTCCAAGCGATAGAAGAATCTGCTTCATGCTAGAGTAGAGGCAGAGCTGATAAACTGGTGCCGTACAAGTGATCTGGGAATACAGAGCATGAGGATGAACTGAAGAGCTTCACTTAAGAGAACTCTGGGGAAAAAAACTGTCATTTGGAAAGAGTTCCCATAACAACTCATTGCCATCCCAATGGATGATACAGGCTAACAACAGTTGCATACCAAAGAACAAACTGAGATCTAATAATAAATGATTACAAATGATGTCTGTGTGATGCTGATACCTTGAAATCAGGGATGATAAGGGAAGTCACACGAGAAAAAAACCCCCACTCCTATTATGAAAAGATGAGTGCTCTCTTACTGGAGAGGTAGATCCAGTGGCCACATGCCCATCCCAAAGCCACTGAATGCAGATACAGGGTGAACCCTGCTTCAGGGTCAGACTAGAGGGCTTGTTTTCTTGTTCCACTACAGCTACTGTGAGCTCTCCCCATAGGCCCTGTCATACACCACCCTCACAACATTTCTGTACCTAAGTGTCCATTTCCCCTTCTTGGCCTTCCTTTTTATGATACTTGTATCTACTTTTCTCCTCCCAGTTTCCCCCACATAAACAATTGAACCCATAATTTCTTTTCCCACTTAGTACTAGTTTTGTTAACAAATATGTTATTTCTGATCCTGTTACCTAGGCAATCTTGGCATTATATGGTATTACTGATGGTTACCTGAGTGCTATTTTCCTTACAATATTATACTCCTATAAAAGGTTCCCAGTACTCCCCTCCAATTAGCTGTGGAGCTTGGCATTTTCTCACATAACTCCCACTTAACCACCTGTGAGATTCGGCCATCTCTCACAACTTTAACTTTTGCCTGCTTCCCACGCAGGTACTTATGCTCAGCAGCTTCTGGTGTCCTGTCCAGAAGATTTTCACTTCCTGCTCCATCACTTCTCCGAGCCAGATCCTCCTCAGCATTGTGAGAGTTCACTTGCAGTCTTGACAACATATCCACAGTGACTGATGTGGGCTGTCCTGTTCTAGTCCATTTCCCATTGCTTCAAGGATATACACAGTTGTTATGAGCTGGGATGGTGGCTTGCTGAAATCCTACAGAAACTTTCTTCCATTTCAGCCCCCAGGTTAAGCATGCATCCTTGTAAAGGGGTTGATGATGGGAAAGCCATCTCATCACCTACTTAGTTTAAGTAAGCAATTGCAAGATAACTTTTGATATCAATGACCTTATTAGTTCTTGACTAATCAGAAGGTTTGTAGTCTCCTGATGGCTGGACTGCCACATCTTCCATTCATCTCCTTTTGACTGAAGTTCTGAATTTCTGCTATTCCTTGCAGTCACATACTTCTTCAAGACAGAAAGACCACAATGTCTTCCACATATTTATGATGAGTCTTTGTATCACTGAAAACTCTACTATCTGTTTGGACAGGGAACAAAACAAGTGTGTAAAATACATAAGTTTAGTTCTGTCCCTACTTTGCAGCAATAAGTAAAAAGGCAGAAGGTATGTATTTATGACTGATATCAATGCAGTTACCAAAATAGAATATAATTTTTTGAATTTAAAACCCCCCAGACACTTCCCACTCATTGCTTCTGCTTGCACAGGCCTCCTGTTAAATATAGTTAAACAACACTTATCACTCAGGCTGATATTCTCAGGTGAACACCCTTCAACAACTTGCATGCTCTTGAAACAAATTTTTCCTTAATATTTCTAGAAAATTGAGATAGCTGAGTGAAAAGTACATTCTTCATAACAGTTAAAGAAGGGCCATATAGAGAAATTAAAATTATGAGGTGAAAAAAGCTGTATTTAATGGTGAAAGAGATCCTCCCAGATCTTTAGTATGGCCTTGTACTTCAACAATTCTGGTAAGAAGCTGTGTAGCAAGTCAGTGACATGGGCATTTATATTGATTTCCCTTTACTAATTCAGCTGTCTGATATATCGTCATAATTCTTTTTATCTCAGTAGTTTAATTTTTAAGGAATGATGGCTAAACAAACATTGCTGCATCCCTTATTCTCAGGCTTGTCTCTTCCTTGTCTCAGTGGGCTCATCTGTGCCTTAGATAAATATTCCAACCTCTCTTGTATCCTTGTTAGACATAATATAAGCACTCAGTGAAAATATTTCTGAATCTCCAGAGTATTCAAACATCTGGCATCAGAATGATTCATTCAAGGAGTGCTGTATCCCTAAGTCAAATCATGAAATCTGTCATTTTAGACATTAAGCTCTTAGAGAACATGCAAAGGAGGGCCATGAGGATGGTGAAGGGTCTGGAGGAGAAGACTGAAGAGGAGTGGCTGAGGTAACTTAGTTTGTCCATCTGGAGGAGACTGAGGGGATACCTCGTTACGGTCTGCAATATCCTCCTGAGATGAAGTGGAGGGGCAAGTACCAATCTCTTCACTCCTGTGACCACTGACAGGACTTGAGAAAATGGCATGAATCTGAGTCAAGGGAGGTTTAGGTCAGATATCAGGAAAAGGTTTTTCATCCAGAGGTGGATGGACACTGGAACAGGCTGTCTGAACCTGTCTGAGTTCAAGAAGTGTTTGGACAGCACTCTCAGGCACATGGTGTGATTTTTGGGGTGTCCTGTGCAGGGCCAGGAGTTGGAATTATGATCCTGGTGTGTCCCTTCCAACTCACCATAGCTATGATTCTATAATTCTTTTAAAATGGCTCATGAAAATCATTTGAGAAAAAATGCACCAGTTATGCTAAAATTGTCTAACCCACAGACAGATTTTCAAAATCCCCCCTGAAAAAAACTCAAAGCCCAAAACAAAAAACCCCATCCTCCTCTACCTGTTTCATCTGCCTTACAGTGAACTTTACAAGAACATGATATATAAAACTTCCCCTTCATCACTCACAGAACATTCCACATGCAACTTTCCTGGAGGGCTTGCTGGACCTATGGCTTGACTCAAGCCTACATTTTCATCTTCTCAGCTTTTTCTTATGTATTGACACACAGTTCCTTGTGAGCAGTCAGAGAAATCTACACTTTTAAACTCTGCATCCTTCTTAACCTTTAAATACCTAAGAAGAAGTGGCATAACAGAAATAAATAAATTGTTCCCTGTACTCAGTGAATATAGAGCAAAAAGCAATGGGGTTATAATGCAGAAAAAGATATTTAGGATTCTGACAGGTTTGTGGCAGAAGATTGAAATCAGACATCTAGTTTTCATTTAGCTTAATATACTGGACTGAATGCTGTGATAAGTCAAGAGGTGATCACTTGTGGTATCAGACCTGCCTGCATAAATGGACAGGAGAAGAGACAAACACTTTAGAGCTTTAACAGCTTCATCTATCTGATGTTGTCTGCCAAGGCAAATCTACCACAGCCCCTGGTTTAACCATTAAAGTAAGACTCAGTATTAAGTGTATCCAGCTTTGGAATAATTTGTGAAAAGATATTGGCAGAAAATATATTTTAAGCCTCTGTAAGAAACAGCTTAGTTAAACATCACTTAGGAGTCTTTGATCCTATGTGTGATACAGGCAGAGGAAGATAGGGTTTGTCTCAGTAAACTCATGGACTCCTTTCCCCTTCCGCTCCTTGCATTTTTTTGAGCAAATCAAATAATTTTGAAAAATTATCATGAATGATCTGAGCTACCAGAGGTCTGTAGCACTTTGGGACCAGCAGACACAAGGGTACAACTTGTTTTTTTTACTGAGGGTCATGACTCTTCCCTAGCTCTGGTGCGGTTTGTTGTTGTTGTTGTGGGGTTTTTTGTGGTTTTGTTGTTGTTGTTGTTGTTGTTGTTGTTGTTGGGGGTTTTTTGTGGGTTTTTTTGTGGTTTTTTTTTGTTTGTTTGTTTGGGTTTTTTTAATTTCTGTTTCAGTTCTCTTTATAGGGTCATTTAAAGCATTCTATTATAATAATAGTTCCAAGCAGCTACTCCAGAAGTAAAACAATTGGTGACCAATGAGACACCATAGCAAGAGAAAAATGAACTCTCAAATTGAAAAATCAATCAATAACTACAAGGATGAAAATTCCTAATTCAAACTGTTGTTGTAGTATTTTAGTACACCAAATCCATTTTACATAAAGTGAGGTTCATTCACTATACAGCATGTGAAGAATCAGGCCAGATTTATAAATGGTTTTGAAATTAACAGTTAACCAGTCATATACCTAATTATATATTGTGTTCATAATGTCCTCACATCTAGCAGTAAACAGGATTTTTTAAAAGAAATATGTTGCTGACTGTTGATACTTTTTTTTCCCTACTAAGCTTTATATCGTAATATCCAGACCAAGGGCAGCCAGTTAATTCTAGATGTCTTCTTATATAAAGGGAACTCTTCTGCTTTGCCTATTTACAATTACCAACATGTAACCAATGAAATGTTTGTCACACTTATATGTATGTGTATATATATACACTATGCATAGTATATTTAGCTTAGTTTGTAGTATTGTTTTGAAAAGTGTCAAGTTTTATTTTCTTAGCTGTTTAAAATGAATACTGTAGGCAGAAGATAAGGGGCTTGCCAAGCTGGTACACTTCAACTCAGTGTATTTATTGCCAACGCTACTGATGCAAATAGTGGAGTACAAACTAAAAGTAAAACATTAGAAGCAATCTCTACAGATATGCCTGAATTCTGTAAAAATATAACATAATTAATAATTATCCAAATGTACAATTTGTTTTGTGACTTATGCAAAATAGTTCTTCCTGACATTTCAGTTTATTGATTCAGCCTGAGTTTCTCTGCTGAAATTTGTCGTTGTATATCTCTATGGTAACCCTGGAGGAGGGAATGGAAGAGTGCCCAGGGAAAAGAAAGGAAGGATGCTGCAAGAAGGAAAACAACATGAAACCGAGAAAAACACTCAATCAAAAAAAAAAAAAAAAAAAGGAAAAGAAAAGAAAAGCTAAACCAGAACTGAAAACCATAATAAAAAAAGGAATTGCAAGATTTTGTAGGAGACTAGACCCCCACAAAAAAACACTCCATGGCCAAAGAAGAAAAATAAACACATATTTTGAATGAAAGCCCTGAAGACCCTTGTGCTGCATAAGTCAATATGGGGACAGTGGAAGGAAAAGAAGGAAAAGACGATGGGCTCATTAAGTAACCTAATATTGATGTTTATGCTCCCTGTATAATTTACAGTGAATTAAAAGTTTTATCTGACTTTTTACACCTAAGACACCTAGGTTTTGAGTATTGTCCTATCTAGCTAAGGGAAATACTGTTAGCTGCAAAAGGTGGTTTCATCCTACCAAAGATGTGTCCATTTCTAACACTGATTGTAAGAAGTGACTGACTCTTAATTCAGGTACGTGAGAAAGGCATTTAAAATTGCCACTTTTTTTTATTATTCTAGTGAGGAAATAATAATCCTGTGCCCTATTTGAATGAATCAGTTTGTGCCTAACATCTATCTACCATTTTAAAATAACTTTGGGGTGGGGAAAAATTAAAGAAAAAAAGAAAAAGGAGTTTTTGATGTAGATCAAACTGTCCATTTGAGCACTGAAGATTTTAGGATGTATGTAGAATCTCAGCATGGCACCAGATACTTAAAACTCACTGGCTGCTTACAAAGAGAGGAGTATGTTGGCAAAAGCAGGTTCCTTGTTTCAACCCCCCTGCTACATAGTTAATGTCAAACAGGGTCTGTGGCTGCTGAATTTGACACACTGTGACAAATGGAGATAATTGAACTTGTGCACTTTCTCATGTAGGCCATCACAGCTCATCACCTCCATATTATTTAACTGCTAGATGTCCCTCTTCATGAGGCATGAGAATAATAGAAGGCAAGTATTAGTCAACATCTTAAAAGTAGGGTAAGTAATTTAAAAACAAATGAATTTGCAGCTGTCATGCTCTGGTTAATTTTACCCTTTTCTTCCCATGACTATTATATCAATTTGGGTATCAGTATTTTTCTGCTAGATGTAGGAGATCATCAGGTGATGTCACACAAGAGGAATTCTAACATTAATGACATCATCAAAAGTGTCAAGACACCCCTTTCTGATCCTCTATCATTTCAACTTTTTCCCAATGAATAATTTAAATGAATTCGTTTTTCCACTGTTAATTAAGTTGACTGGTGATGTTTTACTTTTTAGAAAGACTGAACTTAGTGTTTTGAGAACAATGAAGGCTCTGACAGCATCCGCCTTGTTCCTAATCTCAAAGTCATTGCTTATGTGAATAAATGCTACATTAAAATGTGTAAAGAGCTGGAACTAGGTCTTAAATCACTGTCATCTATCAACACCAGTGCCTGACTACCTGTTTTTTCATTATCTTGTGTATAAAATCTCAGTAACTACAAGGCAGGGTGGAAGGGAGGAAGAGCTCATTAAACTTCTATGTATTACCTATTTCATGAAAAAACCAAAGTGGAAAATTGAGACAAATGAGTTCCAAAGTTATTTAGAACAGATTTCTCAATAAATAATATTAATAAAAAAGAATCGTGAAAGCAAGCTTTATACTTTAAATGCCCATATTAATTATCTTTTGGTTCTTAATCAGACATAAAAGGACATAGTTGTGTTTTCTGCTTGACCAACTGACTTTGTAGTTTTACAGAAAAAAATTAAACAAGGTTCCCACGACAATAGTACAGTTTGCACATCTCCTTTAAACAGATTAAAAAATGTCTACTGGGTATGAATATATCTCACATCACCCACTATCCCACAAAATCTGTATGGATCACTGCGCACAAAAGCATTCAAGTGTGTTAAGAACACTTGGTCAGTAGAGTAAGAGAATGAACAAAACCATAGATACCATCTTTCAAGTCAAGTCCTTAAGTAAAAAGGTCATCTATCCTCTTCTGTTCTTTTCATAAACATCTACAGGACAAAAATACATGCAGAAAACAGGGTTGCTTATTTGTTATCATCAGGAAAGGAAAAGCTGAAACCAAAAGCAGACAGTATCAAATTTTTGAAATCTTGTTTTATTAAAAAAAAAATAAAATCATAGTCACATCAGTAGTTTTAGGGTAAACATATGCAGGTATTCTTCTTAAGAATGCCAAGGTGGTGGAAGGATTGAAAAAAAAGTTAGTTTCTGATGCAAGGACGACTCTTTTAGGATGCAGCACATAGGACCTTCAGGGGAAAGAGGCAAGTTCCAGCCTCCCCAGGGCCCCTTTTTATCCCCTCTGTTTCTCCCCTGCCTTCCCAAGGCCTCTGTGCATGTCTGTTAGGGCTGTCTCTCTCCTCTCACACACCAGAGAGTGAGGCTGAGAACTTCTCTTGATATGCAGGGGGAGAAAGCATTGAAACTGCCTTTGAAAAAGAGTTACTATTTAGGCAGAAAGCCTTTGTAGTGAAAACCGAGTTTCTAACTTTACGTTACAAATTCTTCCAGAATCGGATCTATCCCTACAGTAGTACAGCCTGCTTGTCTGTCACATCTCCACCTCTGTGGAGGAGAACTGCAATGTGCGCTCATGTTCTCTTGCTCCCTTTCACGTATAGTCTTGACCTACCACAACCCTCAAGTTTCACAGTAATTTACAGTACCTGTAAGAGAGATAGGCAGGAACACGAGTCGGGGTTTCCCAACTGATGTCATTAATGGTTTGCTAGGTTGGGCAACTGGGCTTTCCTATCATATGATCAGAGCCTCAAAGGGAGCTCACTGGATGATACACTCCTGCTGCTGCTATCCAGTGTCAGTATCTCTGCCCTTCATTTCTGGAACATGGTGTTTGATGCATCATACATGACAGATGACTGCATTAGTGTCTATGAAGGTAAGAATCAGCTCCTTATTTAAAATTAAAACATTGATACTAGTTTTCTAGTTTTTCTTTTTAGACAAATATTCTGAGTCATATAAGGTGCAACTTTTTTGTTTTCTGTTGCTAAGAATTGCAATACAATAAAGTACTACTGAACATTATTTTAAGATGTATTTTTGAACTCCCAATATCTACAAAGATGAAGAACCTAGCAACAAAGTATCTGTAGACTTTGTATCTACTCTGCCATTTGTGTCATGAGCACTTTCATGAGTAACTAGAAAAATTTTTAATTAAATTTCAGTGATGAAACCACCATATATACTACTGTTATATCATTCTGCACTCTGTACTTTTATGCTTTTTGAAGTCTATCCAATTTAAAAGGTATGTTTCTATCCCTCTAAAACAATTAGCTTTTTTTGGATGCTTTCATGTTACAGAACTTTTTGTTTTCACTGATCATACTATACATTACTCACCGGGGTACAAGAGCAGTGCACAGAAAATATAAGGCAGAAAGTGAAGGATGCAGTTCTGTTGATAACATTTTGATGGAATACCAACACTCAAAATAAAATACATACTCAGCTCAACAGTGACTCATATATTTGAAAGTGAATTGGAAATTTGGGTAGGCAGAAAGTAATGATTAATGTGGGCATTTTACAGCAGGAAGAAACTTCATAGTTGTACTTAAAGTCTGAAAAGGCTTTCAAAAGTTGTGGGAGTTATGAAAGTAAATTATATTCTTCCACTTTTTTATTGTTAATAGAAAGGAAGGGTAATTAGCATCCTGTTGCTTTTATCCAGTTGCAGAAATTGACATTTTCATCAAGTAGCAAGATAGAAAGTACTAGCAGGAGAAACAGTAAATATAACATGATTCCCAGAGTGTGGCCAATCCATGTATTTCTGATGGTCCGTGTCACCATACAAACAGATCACAGGGCATCCAGAACAACATGATTAAAGAAGAACTCACAGCTGGCCAATCTCTGCACTGACTGCAGTTGAGAACAACAGCCTGATCAACAGTATTTAGGTCATGGCATATCAGAGGCCACTACACTCTGCTTTTACTTGGGTCCTGACACTCCACTTAAGTTCACAGCATGCACTTATCTTTTTCTCAAAACACATAGTAGTGATTGTTCTTTACCAGCTTCTTAAGGAAAATTCCTTGGTATGTGTCTGTACCATTTCTATATCGTGCCTGAAACTTCAGAAATGGTATGGTTTAAAGGAAGCAATTTACTACATACAGTGCATGTAGAAAATTTGAGCAGGTGGAAGATATCATGGGTCTTTAGGAGAAATAAAGAAGCAAACAAGACTAAACTAAAACAAATTAAATAAGAGGAAAAAAAAAAAAGAAAAACAACCACCACCCCCCTAGTCATGGCAGTCAGATAAAGTCCCAGATGACTGGAAATAGGGAAACATTGCAGCCATCTTTAAAAAGGATAGAAAGGAATACCCTGGGAACTACTCACTTGCAGCCTCACCTCTGTGCTTGGGATGATCATAGAAGATCCTCCTAGAAGCTGTGCTAAGGTCCATGGAGGACCAGGGGATGATTTGAGACAGCCAGCACAGTTTCAGCAAGGGAAAGTCCCGCCTGACCAACCTAGTACCTTTCTCCAAAGGAGTTACTACAGCAGCGGACGAGGGAAGGGCTACAGATGTTATCAACTTGGACTTCTGAAAGGCCTTTGAAAGTTCTTCCACAACATCCTTCCCTTTATATTGGAGAGAGATGGAATCAATGGGTGGACTATTAGATAAATTAGAAAGTGGTTGGACAGTCATATCCAGATAAAAGTAAAGGACCTCTGGAAAATAAATGTTCAAAATGGGAATGAGAAAATGAGACTGCATCTCTCTTCATTCTTTTATCCTGCCATAAAAATACAAAGGACAACAAAATAAAAGTGTTTACAGAACAAACTTCAGTAATGTTTTCTGCTTTTTTTAGTGCATAATTGTAGCCAGAGAGTTGTAACTGTCAGTAGAATATCCACAAAGACAGATCAACATAGGCAGGCAAGGATAGAGGGATTTGTTTGGTTCTTTAATTATCTTTGCACAAAATATTAAAGACACAAAAAGAACTTTATCATAAGCTTTATCAGTGGTTTAAGACCCTGCAATAGCAAAAAATGGTTTTCATTAAAAATCAGGATTTATTTTTTTTTAACAGAACATCTAAGACAAAGGAAAAGCCTATGATGGGGCTTGCTAATAGAACTTCTGGGAATCATATATTGTGTTTATATGTTACCTTGCAAGAGATTTCTGAAGGTCATCTGGATTTTCTGAAAGTAATCTGATCCAGCCTCCTACTCAGAGATTGATCATCCATATTCAGTTTCAGCTTTAGATCATGGTCAAGCATTGAATATTTCCGACCTCTCAGCAATTTGTTGCAGCCTTTGACCACTCACATCGTGAATTTTTTTTTTCCTAAAAGCTATTCACAATTTCCCTTGTTGCAGCTCATATTCACAACCTCTAATATCTTCACTGTTCACCTTTGAGAAGAATCTGGCTCTATCTTTTCTGCACTTGCATTCTGGGTTCTTGAAACATATTTTCTTTTTGTCTTTTCCATACTATCAAAATCAGTTCCCTTAGTCTTTCCTCCCCTTTCCTTGAATATCTTGTGTTCCAGACCCCTATACCACTTGGTGGCCTTGCACTGACTAATTCCTTTAAGTCAATATTTCTTGAGTACGGAGGAGACCAAAACTGGCCATGATACTTTGGATGATGCATTCTTAGTGCCAAATGAAGAATGACTGGTCTGCTGGCTACGCTCTTTCTCATATAGCCCATCAAGAAGTTATTCTTCATTTCTGCAAGAACATGTTCCTGAATAAGGTTTGGCTTGACCACTGGGATGTCTCAACCCCTTTCTGTTAAGCTGCTTGCTAGCCAGTATGTCCCCAACCTTTGCAGGATGTTACATTCAGTTTTGTTCAACTTCATAAAGTTTTTGCCCGCTTTTTCCAGTTTGATACCATCTGCATATGTCTTCAGGTTCACTTCAGCCCGTTGTACAGGCCAGCAACAAAGATATTAAACAACATCCCTCTCAATATCAGCCCTTGAAAATGACTTGAGATTCATTTATTTTACCAAACTTGAATATTACCATACCCCACATGTGGGATCAGGATATACTGATCCGTGTTGCTGCTTCAAGATGAAAATAAAGACATGCACTGTAAAACCTATTATTTTATATGAAATCATTGAATATATGCAGAGGAGTTATTAATTTGGTCCCTAATTTGTACCTGATATGTCAAATACAGATTTTCTCAGTACTATTCAAGATCCTACCACCGAAGAAATTACTACCAACTCTCTAGCACTGCTTTCAGGAGATAGATTGATGCTAAAGGGTTTTGTATTCCTTTTCTTGACAAGGTTCAAAGACTCAGAACTACTCACTCTCTGGGTTACTCAAGATACTCAGCCAAGTGTAAGAATTATTCTTTCATAAGAAATTTTACCGTATGGGATATGGGAAGGCAGCCATTCATATGGTATTCATATTCCAAGCATAAATAAGCATCCTGTAACTTTAGTTTGTACTGAAGAAAAGGCAGCAAAATGATAATTCTGAGCTAATAAATACCTACTAATGGTGTCACAAAGATTTGGGATATCTCAGTTTGAGGGCAGAGTACTTTTGGAGTTTTTTTAATGTTATATATATATGATTCATACAGTCAAGACTGGTTAAACCACGGTGTTCACCTTGATTTCCATCTTTATGTATCATTTTCTAGACAAGCTAAGACTTTGAGCATAGAATTTCTAATTAGAATTAGGAATGCTTCCTCATATGGAAAATTACTGCAGTGTGTCAGAGAACACTCATGGCAAAATTATGGTGCTGTTGGTAAAACAGAATGACTCCTCAGATGCAGAATAAGCTACATGTATGAAAATACACTTCATCAGTATGACTGGAATGTCACTAGAAACTTCTGCTGAATTAACTGTGTAAATTATAAGGAGCAATGTAGGCTTGGCCTTAAAGATACATTTTAGCCTTACATACATTGCTAGTTTTTTATGTTTGTGGGAACATATGTGTATGTCTTATTCAGAGCAATATTGTATTGTTCAGTATTTGTAAATTACAATAAGATTCTGGAAACAAAACTGTTAAATTAGAAAGTGCCTTCAGCACGGCCTATCATAGTCATAGCAATTACAAGCCCAGGTCAAGCATGGAAAATTCCCATAATTGCAGTATGTAACAAATTTTTAAAGTGAAGAATTTTTTAAAATTTATTTTAACTTATGTTTAAGTGAGAAACTGTATCATAATTACAAAAATATAGAACATTTTTTCCCCTCCACTTTGTTATATTTTGTGGCCTATTTCACTGCTGTGTCTGCTTACTTCAGTCATGTTTCATTACTCTGTTGACATAGCAGAACATAATATTACTGTTACAACTGAATGTGTCAGAACAAAAATATGGTGCAGTAGTCTGGGAAATTAAACAAAGATTATTTTTTCTCTTTCATGTTCAAAAAAAACCCCAAAACCAGAGATGTAATAAAACCCTGAAAACATTCAGTTAAAATTATATTTAAAACTTTAAATTTGTAATCTGCTATGGTTCATGTGTAAAATGTTACATATCTAGGCAAATACAGAGTAAACGTGCAGATTCTGCTTTGTTATTAGTAAGGGAAATAGGCACACAGCAATCTGGCAGGCTGCCCATTTTTGGGAACCTGAGACTTAAATCTGCACCATTCAACATCTACTAAGTCATGCAGCTCCATGTGGTTGCAAAGGGGAGAGAATTGCCACTTCACACAAAAATCTACCTCAGCTGCTCTGACTTTGAGGCAGATGTGCAGAATGAGCTGCATGCAAAATTTAAGGAAAATAAAGAAATTACGGCACTGTAGGGATATATATATCTATATATCTATATATATATATATGGCCAGTCTTCGCGAACGAAGATTTGGGAAAGGTCTTTTTTTTTACCTTTCAAGCCTGCGCAATGGATTTTTTAGGTGAGACACAGCATGTGCTGTAGGGATATAATGATTTAAAAATAATGTCCAAAGTGGTAAATCTTTCCTGCTACCTATGTTGTGGAAGGCTCTTTGTACTTATCTTCAGAAAAAGTTGAAGAG
This sequence comes from Platyrinchus mystaceus, assembly GCA_035041135.1. NCBI lineage: Eukaryota > Metazoa > Chordata > Aves > Passeriformes > Tyrannidae > Platyrinchus > Platyrinchus mystaceus. The sequence goes on from JAWWLV010000001.1 coordinate 38,909,128, forward strand.
CTGGAGAAACAGGGGAGATGGTTAATTGCTTTCTTAATGGCAGCACAACAATGAATAAATCAGAAACTGTTTTATTCAGTACAAAATATTTGGTTTTCACAGAAATGGATTTTCAGGACCTTTCTGTCTTTTCTTTCTGTCCAATTATTTTTAGATTTCTGGGAGACAAATAAAAAGTATATTGATGGCTGTGGAAGAAGCACTTAATATAATAAACCTCCAAGAGCAATAATGTACCAAAGATGGCAGAGTCACAGTAATAAACATGTTGCGTTTCCTAATGTGACTGTAGAGTGACCTTATATATGTGGAAGTTTAGGTGGACAATACAACTGAAAAGCTGCTGTTGTTTCTATTCCCATTTGGATAAGTGTCCAACCTAAGGTGCATTTGACTTAAAAAAAATATGTCTTGCCAATGTTTTTACTATATTTACTGATACCATCCTAATCAGATCTTTTCAGCTAGCACTTTGGAGGCTAATGAAACAGCAGAAATTCATTCAGGATTGTTTTCTCATTTCAACTGTACTTATTATACTTAGTTGATGTTAGATGGTACTCTACTATTTGCAATTTTTACTCCATCTTTTCTTCTGGAAATAACCAAACAAGCAACAACTCTCAAATATTTTACCAAAGAATGAACAAACTGATTTTTCTAATAAATACTCTGCAACAAAACTTGGCTTTCTTTTTCTGTTCTATAGTACAACCAGTGTTGGAGTTACAACCAACACGGGTGTTGCTGAAGATTCCCCAGGAACAATACTTCTTCACAAGACACTGACTTATATTTATGAGTAATTCTACTGACCCCAAGAGAACTTCTTGCCTGAGACTCCTCCTGTGGAGCTTATACTGTCAAAATCCTGGTTTAATATGGGTGTCATAAAAAATTAAAACTTTGAAGAATATGATTCTTTCATAAATGCCAAGGTAACATTACTTGAAAGATACTAGCTCTAAGATGTAATGACACTCTAGAAGATTTTTGTCTCAATTATATCACAGCCAAATGCTGTGAAGATAATAGGACAAAATATTCTGAAAAGACAGAGAAAATATACAACAGAGGCTGTTGTATGACTTGTCCATATGGCATTTTCAGTAAAACTGTGAAACATGGTCCAAAGTTGATACTAATTTATTTGTGTCCCATGAAGAGAGATATTACATTCACTCTTCAAAAAGTACATTTATTGAGACTACAGCAGCCAAGCATGTGTAGTTACCTACTAAATACTGGTATACTAACTATAATAAGAAGCTCCATTACAAAAATAACAAGGTTAATTTGATTTCCAGACCATTATTTTAAACAAATTTTTTTGTGCTCTTTAGCTAAGGAGTCAAGTCTGGACTGTTATTTGGCAACAATTTTCGTGCTATCTAAAATATGTTACAAAGATATTGCTCAATAGCAAGATTATTTTGCTGACTACCTGTATATATCACTGCTTATGTTAAAAATATATAATATTTTATATAAGATATAATAAACTTATAAAACCCCAAGTGAATATACTGTTCTAGAAAGTCACCTAAGGACTGTTGAGCTTGAAGTCGGTTTATGGTAAGCATAGAGATGCAAAAGGCAATATCCTTTCATGAAATGACACTGGCCTGCTTGTGGTCAGTGAACAACAAAGGAACAAGAAATAAATTTTATCAGCAACTTCCACAAAAACTGTGCAGTCATCAGATCTAGAAGTAGAATATTAAGAACCAATAGATCAGATGGTACCTATGAAATGGGCTGAGCAAAGCCATACAGTGATTCATATCCAGCAGACAAGATAAAGCTAGGCAGCCTTGTGAAACAGGTCTAGAACAAAAAAGTGATAACACCCTCTGATCACGTCTAGGTTCCCCTGCTGTTTTACATAAAATTTCAAAAATTGAGCCACTAAACTCTCTTTTGAAGTGAAACTTAAATTCTTATTAAATGCAGATGACATTTGGAAAGATTTGATCTAACTTAATTGAGGAACAAAATATTCTTTGGTTTTAAATCTGAGCGTCTTACTTAAAAAAAATTACATTTTGGCACTCTTTTGATCTCAAGGATGATTGAGTTCACTGTAGTCCAGCACAATCCACAGCGAATTCAGTTCTTATTCCAGTACTCTCCTTCCTCTTATTAATGTAAGAAGTCCCCATTAGATGTGTAGAGTGTAAATGTTAGGTTGGATCACTCTGTTATTCCCTGTGATTTATAAGGAAGTCTAACATCCTGATGTTACAACCTGGCTCTGAAGGCGAGGGTTCTTAATAGATCCCTTGGGGTGGATTGGAGTGAAATGTCACTGAATGACTGGTGTTTATATATGTATATATGGCAGGTTTATTTTAGAAAAACTTGGTTGCAATGGAAAGAAGGTATGTAGCCATTTACGGTTATTATCTATAGAAATATAGAAATATAATATAAAAATATTGCTTAAGAAAATATATAAGAAAAAAAAGAAAGAGAAAAAAAGAGTAGATAGTGGAGATCACCCATTTATCCATTAATGAGACTTGATTGTTATAATTTAAACATCTGTTGTTCAAAGTGATAGTCACAGTCTTGATCCATCGCGACTGGGGGAAGCCCACAAAACCCAAAGTTCAATATACATTCAGGTTGAAGTAAGAACACCCAGGTACCTCCCCTGGATGGGCAGTTTAACACTGTCTTTTGGAACCCTGTGTATCATGTTCAGTCCTCTGGTGGAAGGTCCCAGAAATAACTCTGGGAGAGGGTGGGAGGAATTTTACATCTTAGCCAGTTGTATAAGGGAGGACATTGACATGACAAAAAGCATTATCTCATGTCCCCAGGACATGCTTCACCTAAAAACCCAGCTTGCTGCCAAACAAGGCCTGGTGGTGGGTGGGCACTCCCTCTGTCATATTTATATCAGAGGTTTTGCCACCACACAGAAAAAACTCCTCTCCCCTTTGGCTGGGGGGTGCAAACCTGGCCTCCACAAAGCACCTTCTGCTTTTGCTAATAGCAGGTTATTTAAGTCATTAAGCACTAGCATTTCAGTTTCTCACACCTGACAGACCTCAGAATAGATTATACCCACTCAGTTTCAGTACAGGGATTATAGCTGGACACTGATTATAGACGGGCATGTACAGTGGACAAGGCATATCCTACTCAACCATTTTCCATTTTTTTACTAAAAAAGCAGGAAATGAAACAGATTAAGGATAAACCGTGCCATAACAAGACCGCTGTCCAACTCTCAGTAGGTACAAAAGGTTATTCAGAAACCACACACCAAAGAACTCTGCCCCTCTACTATCTCTTAAATTAATGTTTCTACTTTAATTGACAGGTATTGTTTTATTATTTGAATTAATTTCATTCATTATTCTTCAGTTAATTGGATATTCGTTTGAAATCAATTTGGCTGGAAACAAAATACTTTAGCTAGCAAAATATTAGATAATTTATTATCTTGCATTAAAAAGTCTATAAAGGATGACCCTGCTCATTACAGGCCAAGAAAAATTTGACGATCTGAGTTGGATAGAAGTCGTTCACCTTGTTCTTTCAAATTTAATTACAAATTAAATCTTTGGTCATGACAGCATTTTTAAACAGATGGGAACAACCTTTGAAGATTGTCTACTTTTTTGCACTGCACTCATCAGAAGGTCTTCTTTCTATACTAATTTCCCCCCTATCAAAAAGTTTTTGAGAATTGACTGGTAACTGGAAAGATTGTGAAAGTTATAGTTATTCTTCAGATATTTCAGGCTTTCATAACATTAAGGTCAAATTAAGGAAGTAGGAGCAGAATTCCTCTCTCCTGTTCCCTTGCAGTGATCTTGGAATGGATAAGAGAAGACAATTGACCTCTTCAGAAATTCAGAGAACCTCCTCCTGGGAATGTCTCAGTCAATTTTGAATAGATAGTACAAGGCTGTGAATAAGCAAAGCTTGGCTTTTCAACCACATATTGTCTATTGTAAATTATTTTTCAGAAGTCCTGGCTGAAGGATTCCAAAGCTATATATTTTTTACATTGTGCTTTTGCGGATCAGTTCTGATACATCCTGGTTACCTGTATGAGCTGCTTTTGTCCCTGCATTCTTCTCAGACAAATGCTGCTTTTTAAACTATTAAATAATAAAACCAAATAAAATAGTAATACTCAAATTCTACTGTTTAGAGAAGTTTGCAATAACAATCACCATATTGAGGAAAAGGAAAGTCCTAACATCTTCCTTGTTTTCATTACTTAAAGCACTGAGATCTCCTTAGTTTTTGGGAAACAATGTCATTTCCCCACTTTTATAGACCAGTCTATTTATAAAATATGGAACATAGTATTTGCAGAATTTTATTGTGATTAATTTTAACTGTTTTCAATTTACAAAGCTCTTAATGTAGATATTGTTTAATAATTTTTGAAATTTACATGAACTTCTTCAAACCTAATTGACAAGGTAAAAACCTCATGAGCAGAAGAAACGTCACATCAGGGTTAAAACAAGTGAATGTGCAACCAGACAAGATACAGAAAGCAGCCACTTATGGATAACAACAATATTGAGCAGAGTCTTGAAGGTAACAAGTTACACAAGAGCTAAATCCACAGCAGAGATGCAGGGCAATCTCAATGCTCAGCATGGCTGTGTCCCTTTGTCAACAGCCTTTAAGGGCTGCAAAGAGCAATGCCAGTTAAGATGAGCCTAAAAAATATGAAGAGGAATCAAGAGGAATAATTTCTTGTCCTCTATCCCATCCTATGTAATGACAATCACAATATTAAAACATACAAGTCTCATATTTTTGCATGTGAGTATGAAACGAGTGGCAATTCAGTATTATGTACGATAAATATAATCTTATTCTTTCTATACTATCTTTAAATTTTGTTCATTATTTACACACACAGAGCGTCTAATTGATATACCAGAAGAGTTATGATGTGAAAGGGATTTTTTACATTGTCCTCACTAAGTTGTCAGATTTCTCAATCAAATTCAACTGATTGTCACATTCTCAGGGGAATTTACTTGTACTCTAACTTCACTAGAAAAAAATGCATTCAGTCCTTGCTTATCTGGACAGTCAAGAGAGAAGAACAACTCCATGACAGGAGGAGGACAATGCTTAAAACAGTTTCCCACCCCATATAAGAAGATTTGGTAGAAGAGTGGAGCTTTATTACTTATAGTTTCAATTCAATACAGAATTCAAATGCCCAAGTACAGTGACTAACTTAATAAACTGTTTATAATTGCTCTCAATTTTTTGAATAATTCATTTTTCTATCATCAAAAAACACGTCTAAATATTAAATGATTAAAGTTTTGTGCATTGAATTGTTTAGGGAAAAAGATGAATCAAATCTAAAAGCTGTTCAGCACTGAGAGGCCAGAGGACTTTTCCTTATAACATGTCAGTGCTCAATTAGGTGGTCTACAGAGTGTGTGAAGTGCTCTTTTTAAGTGTCATTTATAGGCTATGGTCAGAGAAAAAAATACCATATTAGAAAGATCTCTGATCTTTCAGGTAATATAATTGTGTTTCATATGCTCTTTCTGTCTCAATATTTGGTACTATTTTTCCTCATACCAACAGTAATATCAATGTTTCTCCTTTCAGAGAAGTTTATCTGTACCCTATTCTGCAGTGCTGCACCTTTCTGCCTATGGAATTAATTCTTTAAAAATATAAACCTACAAAACAGTTATTAAATAAATCTTATAACTGATAGAGGACTCCCAGGGGAAAAAAAAGATACTAATGAACAAAAAAAAAGCTCTGATAATATAAAGATGATCAGAAGCAGAAATATACATACTTATGAGTGTTTTTACCATTTTTTTATCACTTTAACATAAACTCACAGAGTGCTATGAATTACAGATTTAGAAAGCAGAGCAATGTCAGTTTACTGACACAGATGATATGTTAGTAAAACATCCTCTGAAGAAGGTACATAGCTTAATTTTTTGATATTTCTCAAACTACCTGTGAAAGTCTTACTCATTAAAGAACATATTTGACAAGCAAAAATGGCCTGGTCTACTTTAATAACACAGCAGCAAAGTCATTGGATCTGCATCCACATAATAGAGGAAAGAATTTTGACCAAATATATACATAAGTTTTCTTATTTCTAAAAGTTCTGTCATCTTTTTTACAAAAATATGGTTAGTATCTTTATTTCATTATATTTATGGTAGCCATTTAAAAATGTGCAAGAATATTTCTTCAAGTATTGCTGCAATGGAGTTTTCACTCAATGTGTGATAAATAGCTTTATAAATCTCTCAACACACTCAAGGAAATAAAAGTTCTTCAGAGACCTTTTCTGACAAGCATTTACTGCCACATCTAGCAGGACAGCAATGGATGTTTGGTGTGACTCAACAAAATTTATATGACATCTTGTAACAGGAAGTGCATGAAACCACTTTCTGTGAATGACGAAGCTGAAAGAATTTAAGATAATGTCAGAACAGCAAGAGCTGTTTTTCACTGAAATTACATGAGATAAAACCTTACACAAAGTGGATCAGAACCTCTAGTGTATGACACATCTTGATTCAAAGGCATGATTCCAAGTTGGCAATATAATAAAATAAAAACAGATAAGAATAATGCAGACAACAAATGAACAATTAACATGCATATTATATTTATTAATCCCTGCTCTGACACAACGTTAGAGATACTATCAAGCTTTTGTCTTTTGATTTTACAAAACCTTGCCAGAAAGCATGTTCCTTGTGAAGTTCTCATCCTGAGAATCTGCTTTTGGAACACCTACAAAACTCACAATACCAAATCAGCATCTCCTCCTCAGCCAGCTTTACTCTGTATATTCTTCAGTATTGGTACATCAGACCTCATGTAATTCACCCCATCTCTCCCATTTAATCTTCTAATTTCTGCAGACTGGTGCATCCTCTTAAATGACCTGTTTATTCTCTGTTGTTTCCTGCCTTAGTCTCCCTGTAATCCTATCTTTTAGTTTCAGTCTATTATCACAGCATTACTTTTTTTTACAAAGTTTTTTGCCACGCTTCTGATCTGTTCTACCTTCTGAACTGCTCTCTGTTCACCAGCACAACCACAAAGACATTGGATAGCCTTTGATCTTCCTGCTTTGTAAAGGTAATTTCAACATTAAGTGTATTTGTATTTTAAACCCACAAACTGAAAGCTTATGACGTAACTGTATTGATTACAGAGGAATTTCTGCTAGCTTTTTTTAAGATGCACTTCCCTCACAATGTTTAAACTTCTCATCACTACTGGAGTTATTATCAGACATTTTAAAGAATTTGACCTCATTTGACTGTTCTTAAAGAAATTAAAAGGAAATAATAATCCCTGAGAAAAATATCCAATATGCATCATGTTCTGCAGAATGCATTTACTATTACACATTTTTGGTAAAAATATAAGCCTGCTGTTAGTTCATCTGAAAGTCATCAGTATCAATAATGCAAATGATTCACAGTTCCTATAAATCTCTATGTTGCCAAGGGGCTTCTGCAACATACAGAAAACTTATTGACTCTCACAAATCAAACACTTTGGCAATCAGTTTCAAGTCACAACCTGTAAATATTGCCAAATATGTAGCAAAATTATTATTATTATAATAATAATTTTGAAGACTTAAGCATTTAAAAAGTTATGCCTGAAGAACGGAGTAGAGCTGACCCAATAAAGCGGTTAATGGATGACAGAAAAGTACAAACCTATTCATAATTACATAAATATTCACACTATTCATCATATTATTTAACAGACAAATTCTGACATTACATTTTCAGTTGTTTTAGCAAAGTCACATGGATAGGAAGAGTAAAGCATAAAAAGGTAGTGACTGGAGAGAAAAATGTGGGTGTAGATCTACAAAAGAGAAAACTCTGAAAGGAAACAGTTCTCAGCCATAATAGTGCTCTGGATTGTGTGGTGCATTTTGGGTCCTTGTCCTGCTCTCTGTCACAGTCCATAATCATTTCACTAGGATTTTTGTTGCACCCAACAATAGAGGAGCCTCTCTTGGTCTGGTAGATTCATTGTCAAGGAGAGCACAATGTGACTGAAGATGGCTTCAGCTTTCTATTTCCTCTTACAAGCATTAACTCCACACAACTTATACAGAATACTTTGGTATTTGATATCTTCTGTCACTGGAGCTATCTCTCTCTATACTGATATCAGGTTTTGCCCCTACCTTTTCTTTCAGTTATGATTCCTGTATAATTTTCAACCCCTTCCACCTTTTTGCAGTATCTTTTGCAACTAATAGCAACCGGGTCTAGTGGAAGGTCCCCTGCCCATGGCAGTGGGGTTGGAACTGCACGTTCCTTAAAGTCCCTTCCAACACAAAGCATTCTATGATTCTATGATCTACATTTATGACAATTCCATGGAAGTCTGTTTTGTTATTTTCAGAGACAAAGAGCTCAGTTTTAGCAAGACATATAACTTTTGTTCAGATCATTACTCAAGAGCTCTATCAGAGACCATTGTGTGTTTATACAGATTTCCTGCATTTTACGAGCTAGCACTTTATGTATGATCTGGGCTTCTGAGATTGTCATTAAAATAATAATGCTTTATTGATCCCATGATTACTTTATTTACATTGTTGCTTCCTGTTTTTAATTACAATTGAGAAACTGTCTGAAATGTTTAGTTTGTCAGACTAAATAATGCCAGCTGTTTGGAATTAAAACATACAGGAGATAGGTGGTTTAGACTACACTTTGATAAAAAGTGCAGCCCAATGTTTTCCCACCAAATGTTTCCAGTAGATTAAGACCTTAAATTGACAATTGTTATTAAAAATAAAACCAAAACAAACAAAACCTAAATCAATATGAATAAAATAAAATAAACCAGAAACCAAACAAACCTCTAAATAATGTTAATGAAAGGAAACATGAAATATAATTTCAGAGGAATCATTTATGACTGAACCATATTTTCCTGTGTATAGGCTGCTATTTTTGTTGTCCTCTTTCAGTATGGCCTCTTGGCACTGCAATTTCCCCTGTTGCTGTCTCATCTCATGTCATTGCTTCTGCCATGGCCTCTGGTTTGACTGTCACTTCTGCATTATAGGTGGTGATGAGGGCAGCAGCAATGGCACCTGCAAGACTAAGAAAAGAAATCGAGAGTAAAGGAACATCAGAGATTTCAACAGGCATTGGATTAACCTCATTGCTTTTTCAGGCCAAAGTTTTTTTGACAACGACCAATTATACACAAGAAATTATGATAAATCTGTCATCTCTTTCCCTTTCATTTCCCCCTTCTTCACTTCACAATGACAGAAAACAAGGAGCTGCTTTAAACTTCAAGAGGGTGCAGCTGGCAGATAGCTGAGCAAAATATTTCTGGAGGGTTGCTTGTTTGCTGAACAATAGACTCAGGTCAACTGAAATTACTTAAATTTATCTAAAAAAGGAGACTCTTTAAAAATTCCAAGATAATTAATTTGCAAAATTCCATATGGGTTGGAATAATGAACAATTGTTGCACTATTGTGTTCTGATAGTTCTCTTTTGAATTGTTCCTGAATTACATTTGTAAGGGATGGGGGGGAAGAATTGATTGAAGTTACTTTTATTTAATTATTTAAACTGGAAAAATATGCCATTCAATTTGGTTGGGTTTAATTTAAAAAAATAACTAAATAGTAATTATTCATCAGGCTCTATAATGGTTTGAGCAAAACCCATAGCAGTGAGGAGACGTACGAGAGAGGTAAGAGCTGGCATTAAGTTGCTCCTGAGAAGAGCCTACAGTTCACCAGGCCAGTAGTGAGCAAAGGAAAGGAACGTAAGGTGCTCAGAGAGGACTTAGCTACAGATGTTCTGTTGCATGTGCTTTCAAAAACATTCCATATAACTTTGGGCAAATCGTCATGGAGCCGGTTTTCCCAAATTCCTTCAGTGACAGAGTAAAATGTTTGTCTTCAAAATCTTTCAGTTGTAGTATAAAAACCTGGTACCTAAGTTTACATTTTGTCTTATTGCATTTTTCTGTGCAATGAAGTCCCACAGGCACTCAGTGTTTTGGCACCCTGACACTGGCAGTTTTAGTCATGGGGGAGCAACACAAAACCCATTTCATGCTGAGTCCTTTAATGTACTCTGCAAGGTATGCATTCCTTTTGCACTATAGCTTCTTTTTTCCTTAAAGTTGTTAAATATTCTTTTACCTCTCTGGAGAGTATCTTACTCATGGGGCTACAGCCAAAAACTATCTTGGACACACTGAGCCCTCCTACCAAAATTGACCTCTAATCATGGAATTCCTAAAGATTGACTAGGCTAAAGAGAAGAGCCAAAGACAACATGACTCTTTGGTTCAGTAATCAGCACTTTCAGTTAGGTGAAAGAATCAGGGATTAATTGGCTAATCTGATGACGCATCTGAGTATGGTAACCAGTTACTGCATCAACATTCTTTAGTGAAAAGCATGGAAATGGAGATCCTTCTCTTTTGATAGGACATAAGAAACACTTGTTAGCCTTTTTCAATTAATTCCTGTTTAGTACAATATTTTTTTAATCTCTCTTTGAACTACCTAACTGTCCTCATAGCTCATGCTATAAGGAACACTGGTGTGTCACCCAGTACTGTGGATTCATCCAGGCATGCAGGCACCAATCAAACAGCTCTGACCTTTGCTGTTGATCATGATAATGTTCCTCCTGTTAATTCAATAGTCTGTAAAAGTTCACAGATTTTTTATGCATTCATCTTATTTAATTGTGGTTTCTTCTGGATGACTTAGTTTGAAGGGAACCCTTTATGAGCATCTATTTCAGCAGGAATTATGTAGACCTAACTTTTTTTCCTGAATCTGTTATCTATCAAAAAAAGTGAAAGAACTGTTGTTTGAAAGTTAATGCATTTGGGGGGGGGAAGGGGGAATAGTATGCAAATAGCGTACAACAAACCTAGGAGTATTTTCATATGTAATTATTTGAAACAGTTAAAGTGTAAGAAAACATTTCAGTTAAACTATGACTGATCTCTTCAACATGATTGTATGATGTTAGTTGCAGCATGGATCAGCACTAAAAACTTGAAATCTTCTTTGTGCCTTCATTTCAGCCTTTATTATTTTTTATGAAAGGTAGACTCTCCCTAGACTCAGCCCATTAAAGAAAATTATGCATGGATTTCCTCCATCCCTTTCAATCAACTAAGTATGTTCACATCAATGTTGAAACAGAAAATTAGTTTTATAGTACAAGGGTAATGATATGATAACTGTTTCTTATGAGCATATAATCTCAAAAGTTACAATAATAGGGGAATCCCTGCATTCTTAAAACTAATTTTGTGTCACCTTTTTCCTGGCAAATGTTACTGTTATCCAATGTAGCACAATACTTCTTTTGTTAAAACATGTTTTCTCATACCATTAACTATAATGTCCTTAGTTCCCATGAAGATTTTCAGTTTATTGCAGGCTTTAAATATACAATTCCCTCTGAATATTCAACAGGTTTTTCCCTGGAATGATATAAGCAGACTTTATACAAAATATTTTCATGCTTTCTCTTAGTTTATCTTTCCTTTAATCAATGTAACTTATTATTTTTTTTAATTTATCCTTACATTTTAGAAAAGACACTGAATGGAAGTTAATTAATAACAGACATGAACATTTGAACTACTTATTAATCTACATATATCCTTTTTTCCCTGACAAATTGGATTTATGTATTTTGATTAAATAGTTTTTAAGCTACACACCTACACATTTATTCTGAATCTTAAAAGTAGGTAAATAAAATATCTATCTTTTTTTCACAATACACCAAGAAATAACAGTATGGTTTTTAAAAAGAGGGATGAAAAAAGCCTGAGAAAAAAGCCTTTTTTTTAATTTTTAAATAAAAAAAAATATTGTTCCCATTTTTTACAATGTACAAAATTCAAGTATTCACAGTATTTGGTATAATTACTATTCTTGCCTGTGAACAGGAGTGTAGTTCACAGAGGTAATGTTTTTTTCATATAGCTAAGTTCTATTTGAGCCAGTCAGAATGAACCAACATGAAAGTGTTATAATTGGTATGTCTACTTTAGAATTTAATAATAATAAAAATAAAAGCCAAAACTGTAGTTCAGAAAATGCAGTTGTCTGTTCCTCAAATCTTTACAGAATCCTAGATAGTTTAAATAACTCTATCTGCTTATCTTTAGTACATTATTAATCAGTTTGTCTCAAATCAAGAAGCATCAGTTGGTTCACGCCAAGTAAATTATATATATAACAGTATTTTTTATACACTGGATAATATCTTTAGTACTATTGAAATAGCATGACAGGATCCATTTCTCCAATTCAAAGAATTTCAGGAAAATGAAGATGAGTTCTTTCTCAAACACAAAATACAATGACATGCTAGTAACAGAGGCAACAGGAACAGCAGACAATCATAGTCCCCTATTACCAACCACTGACATTGTATATGGAATAACTTATTAATAAACTTGGAAGACTCTAAAAGCAAAGAGAAAAAACAAAGCGCTTTAAATATCCTCTCCTAGATGTGATGCTGTAGTCAAGACCATGTGAATAGTTTACAATGGGACAGTTGAACAGTCTAATGATTTTGTTTGCATTTGAACTTCAACAAATCCAGAAAATGATTTGCTGTGAATGAGGAAACATTTAATAGAAAAAAAAAATAAAATAATAATAATAATTAAAAAAAAAAAAACACAAAACCCCACCAAAAACAAAAATGAAAAACTTTCCTGTAGTACCTTTCTCAGATATAGGACTTCCATGACAGAAAAATAGAAGTTACTTCAGAAATAAGTGAAGACTTGAGAAAGGGAGATGTCTATGAAGAATAATAGTTGTTTCAAAGTAATAATTATTTTTGAAAACTCTTTTTTTGCAATTCAGTTAGAGTTTTAAACAACTTTTATCCTGCTTCAAAGAGCTTGTATTCAATTTTTTGTATTATGGTTATTCATTTTATAGAAAAATATTTTTACTAGTAAGTGTTCAACAGAGAAAAAGAATACTCAAATCTGTGTTGTTTTTAGATTCTTTTTTAATTTATACTAAAGCACACAACATATTTAACATTCCTTAGAAAAGTCAGCTAACTCTTCAGTGCACTTCTGGAATCTTGATGAAAACTGAAACTCACAATTAGGCAGAAAATATGAATATAATATTAAAATGACAACTAATAATGTCATCTGCAAATATTGATATTACTTATGTAACATTTCCATGTTGCATTTCAACAGTGCAAATACCATTTTAAATAACCAGAAGGGTTCATGTATATAACAGAAATTGTACATCCTGCCTGCCTTTCTAATAGGAAAGGAATGTAAGAATTGACCTGTATCCTAAACAGAGAGCAGGTGAATTTAATGCCATTAAAGAAAATATGATGAATCATATACTTTTGTTTTCTTTAAGCATTTAATTAATCAAAACCAAGGCCACATAAGCACATAAAAGCACACAAAAATATCCGTTAGACTTCTCATGAAAAAATATGCAAAATATTAAGGGAACAACTTGGTACATAAAAGTTAAATATTATTTTAGAAAAATACATCTTTGAAAGTTACCTATTGCTTGTTATATTTGTTGTAAAGCAATTTTTAATATCTACCTTCTCCTCCCAAAAAGGTTTTTAACTAAAACAATGTATTACCATTAAAATACAAAGCAAGTCTAGTGTCTGTTTCTAGTAAAGTGTCAAATCAGACCTAGTAAAGTAATCAAATATGCTCTAGGTATTCCCTAGAATGTTAGGACAGAATTTTTCAGCAGCCTATTTTGTGTCCTAATACTGCAGTACTCAAGAAAGAGTTAATCAGGAATTCTTTGGAGATAATGCTTAGGGCTTAATCTTCTTTTATATCTACTAAGGAAAAAAAATACCTAAAGAAATCAAACTTCTACATTGTCTACAGGCTTAGACACTGGACGAGGTAGAAAACTCCAGTTATTAGGTTCCTGAGAGATATCCATGTTCTGATTGATGGGAATTTTCATTCGTCACCAGGAATTAATTGATTTTCAAATGTAGATACTCCACTGTCCTTCAACTTCTAACATTAAAAAAAAATAATTCTTGCTTTATAAATCAAGATAGTAATAATTTTCTGAAAAACGGTATTAACTATAACTATTACATTGTTAAGCATATATATAGCAATAAATAAAATATATATAAATATTACATTGTTAAGATGAAAATGTGAGTTTAAAAAATCAATAAGCAGTGATCAATTTACGTTATTTAGAAAGCTAAAGGTTAAATTTTCTTAAGTGTACTAAAACTAGTAAAAGACTGTATAGATGTATTTAGCATTCAGAATACTCTCAGAGTATCTATCTTTCCTGCTGAAGGAAAAAAGATCTTGTTGCACCTCTTCATCGTTCAGTTTTATTAGTGATGCATAGATGCAAAGAAAATAAATTGAAGCTATTCAAAAATTGGTTGCATCTGTATCATTCACAGCACACTACTCCGTTAGCCAACAAGGCAATGTAATTTTTGAAATCTTAGGCCAGATTTTCAAAGGCCTTTAGGTACTTGAGGAAGGAGGAAGGATCTTACTATAATTTTGAGGAGCCTAAGCATCAGTTTCCCACAAGAGTCAGTGACATTTAGTATTTTTCATAGTTTTGAAATACTGAAGGTATTAATTTACATGTTTGAAAAAACCCCTGCTGGCCTATCATTCCCTCTTGAAGTAGAGAAGAGTAGACTAATGTTATGGTCTCAGGCCCACAGGAAAAGTTATTATAAAACAATGGAGATGGGCATACATGGTGTTTCAGCTATATTGTGGGAAATGGCAACGTGTGACTTTTTACTCCACAGTCAATTATGAAATATCTTGACACAGAGATATGCATGAATCATTCTATATTCTGCATACACATGAATAGATGCTGAGAACTGCAGTGGGTAGTAATTTGTATTCATGTTTTTTTATTTTAATACTGAGTATTCGGGACATTGGTTATAGAGTATGCTAACAAACACAGCAGTCAGCTTCAGACACATAAAAAGCAGATTCAGGTATTAAATATAACTTTAATGAAAGATCATACTGTTCCATAAATAGCTCCAAGAAATCAAAAATAGCCCTGTTTACTCTTGTTATAGAAAGACAGCAAAATCAAATCACATACCTTCTCCAAAACGCTCGGTTTCTTCCTGCCCAACTTAATCTAACCATTTAATACGTTTTTTTCCTACCCTGTCTGATCACAAACAATGGTTGCACAGAATTCAAATGGAACTTCTGTGCATCTGGGCAAATGGTATTTTAAAGGTAGTCTCAGTCCCCTGCTCTTTGCCTATAGGCAAAACCTTAAATTGCCATTCATTTCACTGCATTCCAGATATCTTCTAAAATATGATGTAATTGTCTTTCTTCCATGAAGAGTTAGATACTATGTGGAGAGTCAGATTGTAAAAGAGATTCCCTGGTAAAAAAAAAAACAATCTAGGTATCTTAAAATTCCTATTCTTCCATAAATTCAAAGTAATTTTTTTCTGCAGCAAAGTAATCCTGAAACTGCAGTGAAAATACTTGGTATTCTGGTGGCATTTTATACTTTTTTTAATGGGTGGTAGTGGTGATAAGATGGAAATTAAAGCAAAAACTGAAAGGAGAAATAACCATACAGTTTATTTCCTAGATAATGTTTGTACTAGGATGTTCTAAAAAAACCCCTATTAATAAGTAGTTCCATTTTCATATACAATACTCTTATAATACAGTCCATTTGCTTTTCTAAACATACCATGAAGTTTTGGATGACAGGTAATTCACAGCTTCAATATCCTACACTAATTGAACCCGGATGAAATAGGGAGAACACTAATCAGAACTGATTTCAAATGCTGCTCACTTGAAGGAGTGAAAATGGTATCTTCTCCCAAGAGGAAATGTTGATACTGCATTAAACAGACAAGCCCTGTGATATCCTGTGTCTCTCAGGAGAAATAGGAGTCTAATAAACTGCAAAGTATTTCCCTGTTGAGTTAGAACACCAGGAATAAGGAGAAAATTTTAATGAAACTACTTGACTGCAGATGTGCAGGATAATGGCTACCTTCCCACAGCGCTCAGGTCCATTCTCCAAACCTTATTTCTGTTCCCACTACAGAAAGGTTCGTTGTCCATATTTACTCAGTTTGATAAAGGCTGAGTTAGGTGCTTCCAATCAGAGTCTGTAAAAACAAGTCTCCAACTTTATTTCAGAGATACTTTTAGAGATCAGATCTTTATTGTCAGATCTTCCACTCAATTTTTTATAAAACTATTTCAGAGTCTTTAGGCAAACTTTTTATTTAGCAATAGAGGAAAACTTTATATTTATCAATACATAAATATACAAATCATAGATATTATTATTTCTAGAATGACTGGAAAGGTATACTTATCAAGAACAGAATCTATTTGAAAGAACAGAGAGTAACAGTCCAAAGAGAGACATAAGTGAAGACACTAACAAATTTTTGGAGGCAGATGTAAAGGAGTGACAGTAAAGGTGAAGAACAAACCAGAGAGCAGTCAATGAGGAGGAAGCTTTGGGACTTCCGTTTGGAAAGCAGAGATGCATTCCTCATCCAGGAGTGAAAACTCTTGCAAAACAGAATAAAAAAAAGAAATGTGCAGCAACAATTGCAAAATGTTATATTTTTTCACAACAACAACAACAACAACAATAACAAAATAATTGAATAAGATAGAGATGGAACATGAAGCCTTGAAAATTGTTCAGGAAGCAAAACCAAAAATAGTGAACTAACAAGAATAAAAAAAAATATCTTTCTTTGGAGTTTTCTACCTAAAAAATAAAAAAGGTCATCTCTTTCAGATAATTAGGAACAGTCCAACACATATCAGCAGATATTGCAACAAAATTGTAATAGATTCTTAAATTTTATATGTTGGTGTTACTTCAGTGCTAGGAAATAGCTGGTGGGATTCAGCCTGAGATTAACAGATTGAAATTGAGCTGATATTCCATTGAAGATTAAGATACTTAGATTTATTGGTATTTAGATACTTTAGCCTAAACAAGGAACACACTGTCCTAGACCAGAGTCTATTTCACATCATTGGCCATGGTGACAAAGTCAGATCTCAACACTGACATTTCAAAAAGTAAATGTGAGGAATTGTCTTTTCTGGGAATGAATATAAGGAAAGGTGCAAATTTCCTTAGAGAGACAGGTCATCTGAAACTTACAAGAGCCATTTCAATGATATTTCTTTCACTTATTTATGATTTCTTTTTTCATATTATTTTAATCTCAACTTTTCTAATTGCACTGATATAGACTAACTTTGTTGTGTAAAGCAAGGAAGAATCCGTTACCTTTGCATGATTGTGAAGATAATTGCCATTGCAACTATTTCATAGATAAACTTTCTAAAAGTATTAAAGAGAAATGGACATAAATACTACATCGCTTTTTTTATCTGTAGTACACAAAGATAAACAGGGAATCTATCCATAGTCACCTGAAGTAAACAGTATACTATTTTGCTTTCTTCATGAGCTGACTGAAGTACCTGATGTATACAAAGGAACAATGAAAATTTTTGGTTGCATAACTTCTTTTTTGTTAAAGAGATAGTTTTGTTCTGGACACGGAATTCATAATATGTAACCAAATCTTTATTTTTTCTTTTTTTTTGGATGGTCACTCATTAGAAGGCATTGGAACATCTTTAAACAAAGTGACTTTTTGAGGAAAAAAAAATTAGTTGTTCAGAGGACTCATTTACCAAAAGCTTTTTTTGCTTGGAAAGTTTTAGTATAGTTTTGCATTGACAGATTCTGAGAAGATTTGCTGTTTGAAAATTGTATAAAACTTGTAAGTTTATGTAGAATATGAAACAAAATAATTTGCTATTTATGTACTGCCTTTTAATTCACATGCATAGTTTAAAAGGTTCAGATCTACATGATAGGTATTTATAGGAGAATTGCTGTACCTATGCAATTCTTATCAACAACAGGACTAAAAATATCCACAAATGCCCTAAATCACCCTAAAATCCTTCCATAGACAATTGGAAATATACTTCTTCTTCCATAGACAATTGGAAATGTACTTCTCTACTGCCTGATACAAGCTGCTTGTTGCAATAATTTCAGCAGCTGTGTAGGTTGTCAGGGCAGAGACCAACTCTGTTCTACTTCCTTGAAGTTCTTAACATGAGATACTCTTATAAAGTAGAAATTATTATTACATTTTACATAATAGTAATAATAAAAATTACTTTTAAAATTAAACTTCATAGGAACCGGGGGGGCATTTGGCATTCAGAATAGAGTTAACGATCTCAAAAACACTGGACCAAGCCATCTGAGGATTCAAGATTGTTGGTTATCTGATCAAACTATCTCACTGACAAAACTGCTTCTCCCCATGTTCTATTACATTCTTGTGTGCTTTTTTCCCCTGCAGATGAATAGCATATCTCACTAAACACCACTCTCTTGCTTTTACTTTCCAGGTATATCCCAGCTTTTATAAATCTGATCTTGTTAACACAGAAGGAAATGTAAACAAATTTAAGGCAGTGTAAATGCAGCAAGAGTTGTCTAATTTAGATTAATTTTATGCTACTTCTAAATTGGAATTCAGTATGTTATATAATACTTTCGAATTTCCACTGGGCTCACTACTATTACACCAACGATCCATTTCTAAACCATGTTAATTTTTTTCTCATTTTCTAATTTTCATTCCGAGCAGAGCAAATGAGAAATATTTACACATCTGTCTTTGAGACTATTGTTACATGCTGGATTCAAACTTCATGCAGAACCCAGAGAATGACGTGATGAGAAATATTCCAGGAGCAGCTCAAAAGTCACTTTAAGACAGAAAGAAAATACTTGATGCACCTGGTTTTTTTTGTTTTCAGGGTGCTTGATGGGATAATAAATTAATTATGGCCTAACATAGCTTTCATTTTCTTAAGTGAAGACTTACCAAGCAAACATAGAATGTGTTTTCTTTGCTCACAAAAGAAAAGTTCTTCACTTTATGCACAGCACTGTTTTGATGGCACAACTAGATCCAAGATCTGAAAGCGTACAGTTGGGTGAATGTATTTCTTTCTGCTCTGAGAAGTAGACAAATATCTCAGCTCAGATCCCTGCCAGTCATTTCAACCCTGACATGCAGGGTTGCCCTGTGTAGGTTGCCATGACCAGAAGAGATCTGATCTTCATAAAGTGTCAACAATTGTGCGATTTTGGCTCATGTCAGTCAAGTTCCTGCACTGGAACTCGGCCAAAGCCCAGGTACAAGAAAATTGCAAAAAGCAGCATCAATAATAGTGTAAACTGATAATTTCAAGATAATACACTACACTTGAAATCAGAGATAATACCATGATTTACCTGCCAAAATGATACTCAAGAATGTTCACATTAATCTGCAATGAAGAAACAACTGAGCTTAAGCAGAAGTTTTTACAGCTGTGGAAGATTATTGGGTTTTTGTTGCCATCTTCCATCACTTTGTTACCATGTTATTTCACTTATGAGTCATTTTATCTCAGGAGAATGAAATCCATTGAGAAATATGCCTAATCTCAGTAAAAGTCTGCAGAATCTAGTGAGGAACTTTATATCTATTTTTAAGGCATTCGTACAGGAGCAGAAATAACAGTTTGGTAAGTCAACCTTTGCTGGTGTGAGAGACTGGAAAAAAGTTATTACTGGCTCGAAACATCTGTGTGTGTGTGGAAGGGGGCTCCTTTAATAAATCTGTTGGGTAGGGTTTGAGGCCTTACATATTTTTGGTGTAAAACCCCTTCAATGACCTCATAGGGCAAGCCTGGGGTCTTACATCTGGCCACCAGCTGCCCACCAAGACTCTCCATCACTTCCCTTCCTCAGTGGAACAAGGGGAGAAAGTAAGATGAAAAAAACTTATGGAACAAGATAAGGACAGGGAGATGACTCACCAGTGGCTATAATAGGTAAAATAAGCTTGACATTTATTTAATGTATTGCCAATTAATAATAGAGTAGGATAGTTAGAAATAAGTATGAAAGTAAAACCACCTTCCCCTCATTCTGGCCTTCTTCCCAAGCTGAACTTCACTCATAATTCTTTTTCCCTGTCCCTCACCCACTGGTGTGCAGTCCCTCATGAACAGACTGCTCCACTGTCGGTCCCTCACAAGACAGAGCTCCTGCCGGATAATCTAGTTTTGCATGAGCTCCTCTCCATGGGTTGCAAGGTGCTGCCAGGAGTCTCCTCCTTTTTGAGCTCCTCACAGGTCACAGCTTCCTTCATGTCATGGCCACCTGCTCTGGTGTAGGATCCTCCATGGGCTACACGGTGGATATCTGAGACTGTGATCTTCCATGGGCTAATGAAAGTGAGGAACCTCTGCTCTAAAACCTGGCACACTTCCTCCCTCTCTTTTTTTCTCTACCCCTGGTGTCTGCAGGGTTTTATCTCTCTAATATTTTTTTCAGTCCCCTCTCTCACAGGTGTTTCTCCATGTTTTTTACCCTTTCTTAAATATGTTATCACAGAGGTGTCACCAACGTCTCTGACGGGCTCAGCTTTGGACAGTGGTGGGTCAGATGTGGAGCCTGATGGAATTGGTTCTGTCAGAACATGGGGGTTTCTCCTTGTGTCTTCTCACAGAGGCCAACCCTACAGCACCCCCCAGCTACCAAAATCTTGCTGCATAAAACCAATACTCAGTCATACATCTCTCTTCAGTTTAATATTCCATCAATTTCAATAGAAAAGGGTTTTCAAATCTGACATATTTCATTACTAGCGATGAACAAACAGATGAATTCAATAACTATTCCTGGCAACCACAGAAGTAAACCTGTTCTGAAGAGTAAAAGCCAAGTTTCTACCTCAATTAGACCTGTTATTCTGCCCTATGAATTCTATTCCTGTATTTTTATTCTTGGCTTTTTATTTCTGTATGACCTTGAAAAAGTCACTTGTCTCCTCTCTGCTTAGTACTTGACAGAAGTTCTGAGGTTAAAAACATTAGCTAGTACATGCTAAGATCCCTATGTGAAAGGTCACTGCATAGAAATCACAACAACAAAAGAACCCCCAAAAGTTGTTTTTCCTCATTATTTTATACAAGTTTGCAGTTTGAAATGAAAATGAATTTTTCAATACTAAATAATACAGTGAATATTACTTTATGCATGATTAAGAGAAAGTTATCTTAATATGCTTGGCTGGTGTAGTAAAATTTGGTGAAGCATTCCAATGAAATATACAGATACACAAACATTCACCTGCTACCTGTTTCACTGTTAAAGAAGAAGATTCTGCCTGAGTGTTCTCACACTATTCAAGGAGTGACACACATACCACCTGAATCTTTAACTGCTAGGACCAGAGTCCCTTCACAGCAGGAGACTCCAGTGAGTTCCAGTAAGCCAATGGATGTATCTTTCATCTCCTTGCTCACACACACACACTTACTCATGGTCATATTTCCTTATTCTTTGAACTTGACCTTAGGCTTCCCATAGCACAGTCTCAGGCATTGGATTTATAAAAATAAATAATTTAATAGAGTGCTACAGCAGCAGGTCAGCTCAAGCTGGGTGCCTCAAGAGAGGAAGACAGAACAAAGAAATTCCCAAGCAATTATACCCTTATGAATTATGCACCCACCTCTCATGCACCCCTCACATGCCTTGCACGCTTTTCTTGGTGCAATGGTGATTCTTGATCTGTTGTCTTCTAACAATTTGTTGGATTCTTTCTCTTTGTAAAGGCAGGTTGCTCACTGTTCTTATGTAGTAGAGTTACAGCTTCTGCTGATGGCTGTCACCTCCTTATCTTCTTGTTTGCACTTCTGGTACACCTGTCCTCTGGTAAAATATGGGAAACAAAAAAATACCCAGACCTGTGATAAACACTACTTATCAACAACCAAACCATCAGTGTGCTATAAATATTATTCTCATACCAAATGCAATACTGTACTAGCTACTATGAAAATTACTATGAAAATTAATTCTATTCCACACAAAAGCATATCTAGGTATAAGTTCACAGCTTGCAGCCTAAGGCTTCAACAAGCAAACCCATCTACTCATGCTAAGGAAGCAAAACTAAGGCAAACAGCATGCTAAGTCACACAGTATTTTAACTGTGTGCAACTCATTGCACATAAAATATGTTTATTTAAACTAAGCAACTAATATATCTCAACATTCAATACTTAATTTTTGCATATTCCTCTCATTCATTTCTCAATAAATCCATTGCATCCAATGAACAAATATCTGGTGGCTTCAACAGAAAATGGTTTTTATTGTTTTTCTAGCTCATATATGTGGTATGCAGAGCTACAGCACATGTCCTGGAATCTGCTGAGCCAGAAGGCTGGAACAGTTTGTCTACCTTTGGACTCTTGATTTAGGGCTTATCCATTTGTACACTGTCCCATACTCACATAGTTTTACTGGATTAGCTGCCGTAGCATCACAGAATGCTTATGAGATATTATTTTGAAAGTTCTAATTCGCTCTGAGCAAAAATAGAGTTGATGATGTAATTTTTTTCTGTGCACAGAAAGATGCAGATTTGATTTAGCTTCTATTTCTAGCAAGCAGTATTTAGGGACAGGTACATCAGGAACAGGAAAGATGCCATGTGTACAACTTCTTTGGTTGTACATACTTCCAGTGCAGTGGTAAGAATCACAAGAAAGCAGTTTTTTACACAAACATGTTCAAGCAATGCTTACAAAACACTTTGTAGATCAAAATAGAAGTCAAGATCAAAGGGCTGTAAGATAAATCCCATTTTTTTGGAGTATGTTTGCAATACTATGTTTCAACATATTACTTCGAATGGATCTGAGTTGGGTTTGCTTATATGTGTCATTAATCCACCTATATTCAGGCTTCACTTCTTAGAGATATCTTGCATATTTCCACAACTTTCCCTCTTTTTTTTGCTTACAAACTTTATCATTGTCCTATTGATAACAGAGTTGTTGTAAACTTAGTCACTGCCTTCAATGGACTGCTAGCCCGAATGTCACTGACCTCACTGCTGACATCAAGGGCTCAAACAGCTGCTCAGTTTCCTCACGTTTGAAAGTACTAAGACCTCTTGTAAAATGCTGCATTTTGTTAATAGATTCAAGAGATACATATTAAAGCCACATCACCTTCAATATTACATAGTTGGTCATGTGGTTGCTGCACTGCTCCAAATATGGATTTAGATTGGTGATATTAAAGTTTGAAAAAATGCATTATCAGGCAGTATTTGCCAGAAGAGAGATATACAGGAGATTCCTACTATAAATCCTTTCTTGAGCTTGTATTGATTGTTATTGGAAGTAAAAAATTGGCTAGATTTACCTCCTTACTGTACCATCTGATGGGAAACTGCATCTTCAGTTGCACAGATGCTAAAGGGAATAAACAAACAGCTGAGAGGCAGAACGAGAGTCATTGCACTCAAAATGCAGATAGAAGACATAGCTCTTTAACTGTGCATGACAATACTGTAAGACAGTTGTTGACAAAAAGGAGAAAAATAAGAATATGAATAAAAAAGATTAATTTAAATGTGTGAGGACAGTTTACCATTACTTGAGAAGGAATTTAATCAGAAGTCATTAGAATTTGTCAGTTTTTGCTAAAATTGTCACCATCTGTCAGTAATACACTTTTTTAGGAACTTATTTTACTTATTCTTCTTATTATAAAGACAGCGGTAACTTTGGAGGAAACTGAAATCTTAACCTCACTGAGTTTCATGTTTATCTTTTCCTCTTCTGTACCAGGATTTCAGCTGTGCCCTCTATTTGGAGGTCTTTCATTCGTGCACTAACCAGCTATTTCATTGGCAAGATCTAATGTAAGTTGTATCTGTGCACTTCATTAAAGAAAAAAATCTAATAGCCTAATAGTGCCTCCAAAATTGTATGTCATAGTTTCTTTAGATATGGTATTCGTGTGCCAGTAAAACTAACTTAAAATAAAAACAAGCCTTTTGTGTACCCCGGGTTGAGAGCCTAAAAGTCAAAGTAATATACTGTCATCCAAACTTTCTTGCTAAATGAATAACACATTGAAAAATAATTTTATATTATTTAATAAAAAAATCCACCTTCAATACCCTGAAACCAGAGCAGAAGCAGCCTGTTCAATGCTAAGAAGGCTGTAACCCTGAGGAAAGACTAATGAAGGTGACATTTGTTTTCACGTGTAGTGAAGGTTAAATTTGTTTTCATGTACTGGGAATATCTATTGAACAGAAACAATGACTTCAGGAAATAAATATGTAAACCCTTGGGTCAGCCAATGCAACACAGTAACTTACATGGATTTAACTTTCAGTACAGCAACAGAAGGACAGTTATATATGTTTATGCTTGCTTCCTGAAGCAGTCCTCTTCAAAATGTCTCTTTCTATCCCAAATGTTAATCTACATTATTTTTTTCTGTTCTAAAGTAGTATGTTTTTGGAAAGAGTTGCTGATTACGTTTCTTCTGATTATTTCACTTTATATATATATATATAGGAAAAGGATGACTAGAACATATTACAGTAGCCTGAAGTCTGCAGTAGTTTATAAAGTAACTTGTGTTTAAAATGGGTGATGTAAAAAGATTGGGTTTTGATAACCTCTCCTGTAGGGAGGGTTTTGAATTTTTGCAATCTATCTACATGACGAAGTACTCAGGCATGTAAATACCTGTGACGTGAGTGGAATTAATCTACTGGGGTTCAATATCAGAACTCAAGTGCAACTAATAAAGATTGATGGCAAAGTGAAAGTTTTTGATTCATCTAATGAGCTTATTGGTGCATTTAGAATTATTCATCTGGCAAGCCTTTTAACATTTATATTGGAATATTTCTATTTGCAAACAGCAATTTTGATGTTTACATTTGCAATTAAACATGTTTTAGATATATGGATTTTGTTCTGCAAGTTCTGTCGTTTGGTTGAAAGAGTCTGCTTGTTTTCCTTATGGTTTTACTTTCTTTTTGCCTAAATTGTTGTTTACTTAAGTAGGTGATAAGGGCAAAACATATGTTTAAAGACATAATTATTTTTAAAAACCCAAAAACTGTTCCACTACCTTTATGTGATTTATTTTAGTATGTATTAATTACAGAGAAATTGAGATACACCCTTTGCATGTTTAACTGATGAACAAAGTGGGAGTTGCACACTTATGGTTTTCTTATGCTTAAGCGTGATTGGAACTGAACATGCTTGATGGCAGCAGAAATATGCCTGTATACTGAGCTGGCAGATGTGGTAAAAATCTTTATCATGTCAATGTCTGATAAAATGTCAGGTGTCTGGCAAAATCTTATTTTTTTTTTTCTGAGCTGCTAAACACAAAAGAATTTGTAGTAAAAATTTCTTTAGCATACCATTAGTGCCAGGAGGGCAGATGGAGGAGGAGAAAGCACTTAAGGAAATGATCAAAGATGGTAGGACTCTGAGGAGACAGAAGTTGCACCAGAAAGTAGACATTTTAAGAGCCAGAGGTTAACACAAAACAATACAATAGGGATCAAAGCTCTTCTTGAAGCAGTAGTTGCTTACATGTGAAAACTCCTGTTAAAGTCAGAGGATATAAGACATGCAGTAGGCCTTAATTCATCTTATCAAATGTAAGGATTTAGTTCTTGCTTGCAAAGGAGACCAGAGTATTTCAGACATCCTGTGGTAACTGGGACATCTGCACAGAGGTGGCAGCTGTGACCCAGGAAACTGGGGTCACCTGGTTTAAGCCTTCCAGGCTGGCAGCTGAAGGCCAGGAAGGCAAGGCAGTCTTGGCAAGTAAGATGATCTCTCTGTCTAACCCAAAGCAATTTTTCCATCTTGTTTGCAAATTTCAGATTCCTTCTACATGTTAAAGACACAATGACTGTTTAAAAGTTGTTCTTTTACAAAAAAATCCTGTGAAATGGATGGGTTGACCCTGGCTGAATGCCTGATGCCCACCAAAGCTGCTTCATCACTCCCCTCCCCAGCTGAGCAGAGGAGAGAAAATATAAAAAAAGGCTAGTAGATTGAGATAAGGAAAAGGAGAGATCCATCACAGGCAAAATAGACTTGACTTGGGAAAATTAATTTAATTTCTTACAAATCAAATCAGAGTAGGATGAGAAATAAAACCAAGTCTTAAAACAACTTCTCTTCAACTCTCTCTCCATCCTGAGCACAACTTTACTGCTGATTTCTCTATCTCCTTCCCCAGAAGCTCAGGAGGACAGGAAATGGGGGCTGCAGTCAACTGATAACACGCTGTCTCAGCTGCTCCTTTCTCCTCAAGAGAGGACTCCCCACACTTTTCCCCTGCTCCAGCCTGGGGTCCCTCCCTTGGGAAACAGTCCTCCAAGAACTTCAAAACTCAAGAATAAGTCCTTCCCATAGGCTACAGTTTACGAAGTACTTCACTGTAGGTCCATCCATGCAGTCACAAGTCAGGAGCCTGCCCTAGGGTTTCCCATGAGGTCCCGGCCTGCTTCTGGCATCTGCCAGCTCCAGCGTGGGGTCCTCCAGGGCCTGCAGGGTGACAGCCTGCCTCACCCTGGTCTGTACCATGGCTTGTGCTGTAATGCCTCCATCTCTCACTCCTTTTTCACTGGCCTTGGTGTCTGTTTCCTGTCACTGACTTTGGCAGGGCTATTCCTTTCACACATTCTCACTCCACTCTTCTGGGTGTTGTTACCCAGTGGTTTTCTTCCAGCTTTTTGAAATACATTATCCCAGAGGCACTACTACCGTCACTGATGGGCTCAGCCTTGGCCAGCAGCAGATCTATCCTGGAGCCCACTGGAATTGGCTGTGTTGACATGGGGGAAGCTTCCAGCAGCTTCTCACAGAAGCCACCCCTGTAGCCTGATCACTACCAAAACCTCGTCATGCAAACCTTGTCAGTGCCGCCCTGAACTTTCACCAAGTTCAATTTTGCCATTTATCCTTAAAATCAAATGTAATCTATAGACTATGAAAAGATTTCTATATGAAAGCATAAACATAAGGTGTTCATAAAAGAATTCACAAATAATGAATTGTAGCTAATAAAGGAAATGTTACCTTTTCCTTTAATACCCCATTTAAAATTCAAATAGTCATTTCAATTGCATAGACTTATGTTTATTACATTTGGAACTAATTCTGTTCAGTCCCATATCTGTGCAGACAAAAAGCAGAACTCTGACGGCCAAAAAGAACAGGCCTACAATATCACTGACTTATTTGTATTCCCACATTACATCTCCATCTTGTCAACAGCGAAATCTGGCCCTGAATTTAAAATTAAAGCCAAAATAGTCCTAAGCTATCTTTTTTGTTATTCAGGGCTCAGATGGTTTTCATGTTTGAAACGATGTATTAAATTTGTAGGTTTCTTGGTGCCTTTGAAAAAAATCTTTAAAGAGTAAGGTCTCACATGCAATTATTCAGCTTTCAATGTACAATAATTCAAATAATACAAAACCATGACTATGAAAACAAAGTTTTAAGCTGTAAAAGAAAAGATGCTTCAGATGTACAGTTATTCACAAAAAACTTTTCAAAGAAATACTGTAAAAATAAAAATGTAATGTAATGATATTTTTTAGGATGAGAGATGAGATCTCCCAGCTACAGTTTCAAGGAACTAGAGAGAATGGAATTAAGTGAGAATCTTAGGAGAGAAGGTTTAATGATCACATAACCAAGATTTGAGAGCATCTTACTGTAATTAGTTTGTTCATCATTTATATCAGTAGTTTAAAAGTAAGGATCAAGCTCAGGTTTTTTTTGTAAATGTAGAACTAAAAACATCCTCCCAAAAGACTTCAGTTGACTGATGACTGTCGCTATTTTCTTTTATTATTCTTCTGAAGTGGACTCAGAAATGATGTTTTCTTTTTCAACATCACATCATGTGACATGTGATATGTTTTGGCATGTTAGTAGAAAAACAAAACAAACAAAAATCCAGACTTAGCAATTCTCAAATTGAAAAGATCCTCTTGAAAGTACTGCTTGTTCTAAAAGGACTGCTTTCACTTGTTAGACATTTCTAGTTAGAATAAGGAAAGGAATAATTTCTGTGCTGTTTTCCTTGCAGATTCAGCAACAGTACAAAGCTGTGTATACAAAAGTATATGTATATATACAGAAATGAGAGAGATAGATAGATGCTAAATAGATAGATGAGATGATTGATAGATAGATAGATAGATAGATAGATAGATAGATAGATAGATAGATAGATAGATAGATAGATAATGTGTGTACATTTGTGCATTTCAAAGCCTCGCTCTCATCTCATTCCTATATTTCTCTTGACAATCAAACCTTAGAAGTGTTTCTTCCCCTTCATCCCACTGCTTTAAGAAATCTGTTCAGCATTTTACCTTGCACAATGGCGATGAAGAACCATGAGCCTATTGTAATCCGAAGTATGATTGCAGCAATGGGAAGCTGAATCAAAACTAGCTAAGGCACTAAGTGCATGATTGTATGGGCTAACCCCAAACCTAACTACATTAGGGATTATGCAGTCTGCAGGGACAATGTGGACCATGCAGGTCACCACAGCTGCCATATGGATTTAACTGACCAAAGTTGGCTTGAGAGCTTGTACAAACACACAAAGGTACTATATCTCACCTGGCCAAAAGTCCTCCATGGTCTCTGGTTTGTTCTGTAATGCAGTGACTTGGAAACAAAGCAACAGGTCCTAGACCAAAGCCATTGATGCTGCTCGTTCTTTCCACTGTTTTATCTGAAAGGAGAACTTTTGCTTTGAAGAAAATGTACTGTAGTGCATGCGGTGTAGCTTCCCTGTTTACCTCAATTTCTCATTTCTTTAAATAAGAAATTGCATATAAATTGTTTGGAAGGATATATTAGCAACTAAGGATGGTGGAAAAAGAAATGTGAATGAACTGTAAATCCACATGAAGTTTTTTCCAGACTTGGAAGTTTATCTATGAAATTAAATCTCTTCACAAAACACAGTTTCTTTAAGTTCCAGCACTGCTGCTTTTTAAAGCTATGTCACCATACTAAAATAAAATAAAAATACCACTGAAAGGAGCATAGTTAGTAAAACTTGGAAGTTCACTATTTATAAACATAGTAGTTACTGAAGGGTAAAGCAGATTGCTGCCATATTGATTCAGTTTTAAAAAACTTCAGAGTGGAAAAGCAGCAAGCAACTGCAAAATGTTGAGAAAAAAATGAAATTAGGTTAAGAGAGAATCTAAGGAGAAATCTAAACTGAGAAAGCGCAGTCTGAGGGAAAGACAACCCTTTTGAGGCAAACCTTTTCTGCTTTTCATGATATAAGGGCTAATCAAAATTGTTAAAAGAAATTTTAGATGAGATACATAGAGTGAGACAGAGATAAACAATTCCAGATAATTTTCCACAGTCTCTGTTCAGGCAATCGGTGAAGAAAGCAATAGAAGTGACACATAGATTAGCAGCAGCAACTAAAAAAAATACATGTTTTACAAAAAACAGATGAAGAGAAGAGAAAGACATGTTTTATAAGGTCTTGATCTTTATTTCATATACTCGTGTATTTTATTTACATCGTAAAATATATATATATAACATCTATAAAATATATTGACAATAGATGCTTCTTATTTATTCGTAATACATATTACAAGATATGTCTATCTATATAAAAATAAATAAATACTTCCTAGCTTTCTTTGTTGCTTGTTCGCCTTTTTGATATTTTGGGATGCATTTGAAAATCCATAGTTGAGTACTGGTCCAGTGAAAGACCTGGAACCCTTTCTTTAAATGAAATTCAGACATCTCCACTGACTATATATGTCCCCATGCTTAAATTTTAAATGGAAAAAAAACCCTTTTCATTGTGAAACTCTGAATGAAAAATGAAAATATTGAGTGTGTTCTATTTAATTAGAAGACAAAGATATGTTACCTGCATAATTACAGTCTTGTTAGCCAGCATTAATCAGAGATCAATAGCTGACCTGGACCTGGTTACTAAAGAAGTAAAGGAAACAAAAAACTAAAACCAAAACCAAACAAAAATAAAACCAAAACCAAACAAAAATAAAACAAAAAAAAATCCCAACACATGTAAAATGGATTATGACAAAATAGATTTATCTACTGCTTTCTCTTTCAACCTTTTTTGAAAGAGACTAAACATTGCTTGGAAAAGGTAATAATGTTTACAAAATGTAGTGGGAACTACATGTCATTTGGTTTGGGACCACAAAATATTTTCATTATATGGTGTATATTTCCAGTTGCACTCATCTCATCATGCAAAAAAATTAATTTTTTTACCAGAAATTCTTAAGCAAGAAGGTCTCTAGTTGATCATTTCAGGGCCTGATTGTATTTGACTGAGCATTTTTATACATAACCTGGAAAAATCCCAGTGCCTGTATCAGTACAAAGAATCATGCCTTGACAGCACTATGTCATTCCTGACGTGAAGTAGGTTTCCTTCACTGGAATATAAAGAGAAAGGAAAAATTTTACTGAATAATATCCAATGAGTAGGAAGAAAGCACACCACTAACTCTATCTCTTCTCTTCAAGAAGGCTGAAGAGGGACTTTTTATGAAGGCATGCAGTGATAGAAGGGGAAATTGCTTTAAGCTGGTGGAGTGTAGGTTTAGACTAGATATTAGGAAGAAATTCTTTACTATGAGTGGTGAGGCACTGGCACAGGTGGCCTAGAGAAGTTGTAGATGCCTCATCCTTGGAGTAGTTCAAGACCAGGTTGGATGGTGCTCTGAGAAACCTGGTCCAATGAAAGGTGTCTCTGCCCATGGCAGGCGGTAAGAACTAGGTGATCTTTAAGGTCTCTTGCAACCCAAACCAATCTATTATTCTAAGATTCACATTCTGGTCAGTATGTTGGTGTGATAAAGGAAAGTAAGCACAAATTATTTTTGATCAGGGTCTTCTCTAGTGGAATATCATTTATGGTAATCTGATTATCACAGATACAAGCACACATGTGCTTGTATCAAAAATGTGATCCTGATTTAGTACAGCATTCAACAGACAAGATTCAGATTTCTGAGGAGATCATAAATTGCATGGTTGACATGGCAAACACATTAGTAAACTTATCAAAGTTTGGAAAATTACAGAGTAAGTGTACATGTATTACATAGATCAGACAAAGAAAATAATCAAAAAGCAGCCCTGAGTATATTGAGATTAGATGGCTTTGAAGAGCAATCAATCAAAAGCTATCAAAATTCCTGTTAGAGATTGAGCAGTCCATTGTGGCAGGTAAGAATGTAGTAGTTCTACTTGTTACTATTCCTATTTGCTAAGACAAGCAAAGGTAAATTCAAAGAGAAAATGAGAAGCAATAGGAAATATAGAGAACATAAAAGAACATATGCGTTTATGTTTATATCCTCAGACTATCAGGCTCTTTATGAGAGGCAGTCAACAGATTTTGCTTTTGTACTTTGGTTCCTCCTCCATTTTCCTCAGTATGAGGTATTCTGTTTGGGCTTGTTTCTTCTTATAGTGAGAAAGAGTCTATCTACTCCTGTGCTGCTTGTTAAATAAGCAGACTTTTTTTCTTAGTGAGGAAGAAAAGAATTTGCAAGTGGAGCAAGGGTATAGATCTTACAGGACTCTCAGCAGGGCTTCAATTAGTTCAACACTACTGTATGTTGCCCATTTTTACTTCTGCTAGAGAACCAAACTCGTGGTCATGGAGGTCTTTAAATCATAAAGTTAGAATCTGCAGAGAAAAAAAGAAACCTAATAACCTGCCTCTTCTCAGAAGCATTTTTCAAAAATTTTCTTCATGGTCTGCCCACATCTAACTGCCTCTCTTTAAGAGGGGATGGATAGAGAAATCAACTCCATTACTATATTTTCCATTAACTGTACCTGATTTCAGAAGACCACTTTTTGTCTGTTGAGTTCTGACCTTACTTTTTTTAACCATACATGAGCCCCAAACTTCTATTATAGTTGTCCTACAATTGTGTCAACTAATGTAGTCCATTACCTTTCTTTTGCATCTTCTCTAAGTCCTTTCATTGTTGAATTGTTGTCACAATAGTGTAGAACATTTTATATGAAAGAATTTATAATTCTTTGTTTAGTTTCTTCCTCTGTCCATGTTAAATTAGTTTTTTGACATGGGCTCAGCCTCAATAAAAGGCATTTCTGTGTTCTGTGCAAGAATAACTCTCCGGCTCTGAGAGTTACTCTTGTTGTACCTTGCTGGCAGGAAGGAAGAGACTTTCTGCACTGATGGGCTGCATGATCTCCTACATAATGAAAATGCAGGAAATGTGTTTGAGATGAAAGGAAATGAAGAATGACAACAGGGGTTCTGTTATGTAAAATTCTCTTAGCTTTTGAAATGTCATTTTTAGTTGTCATGATGAAACTGAATAATGGAAAATGCTTATAGGTATCCCAGTAAAAGTCTCTCAAGTGCTGTACACAAATACAGCCTCCTCACTCCTATTTAATAGTTTTCTACTTCTACATTTAAAAAATATTTTCACCTACTTAGCTATAGTATTGCTCAGGGAGCTCATACTCACTTAATTAGCTACTATTTCCTCTAAGTCCATCAGTGTCACTGAAGACCAGGACACCATTTCCCATCCTGCAAGTGTGACCTACATAGTTTGTTCCTTGAGGTATGTCTTTTCATTTGGCTTTGTTAAACATATGCTGTCCAAAGAAAAGTAATTTTCTTAAGAATATAATTTAGTTTAGGTGGTCTTTGCCCAATATTTTTTACTCACTACTTATCCATTATTATCAAATTCTACCAGATCATTGATGAAGAGCTTAAAAATCAAGAACTAACTTTTCAGGGTCATCTGGTTATGCATCCTGTTGACACTGATACTTCATTTATAATTAATTTCTGAAACATCTCTCATAGGTGATATTTAAGCTTCATTGATTTTGCATAGTAGTATTTTCATCAGAAAGTAGAAAGACAGGGACAACTGCTTTATAGGAGTTTGCATTATGTCAATGCAGTTATCTGCTGCAGTTATCAGCTAAACTTGTTGTGTAAAAAGATATCACATTTGTTTGACATGGTATATTCTCCATAAATCCATGCTGATTGCCATTTTAATCCTCACAGACAAAATCCCTTATCACCCACTATGTCATCATCACTATGAAAAAAACCCCAGCTTAAAACCTATTTACCCTCTTTGAATATTGCCAGACCAGGTACACAGTCTAAAAAGAAAAAAGCCACATCAGAGACTGTTTCAAAGTTGAATAGGGAGACATTATTCTCATAATCACGAGCTTTCTTTTCACTCTTTTGGTAATATGGAATATTTTTAAAATATGAATAAGCAAATGAGCATTTTCTCTACTTCCTAAAATGTAGTGTCTTCATAAGCACATATCTGTAAGGATGATCCTATTTATGTGTTTTTTCTTTTTTTTTTTTTTTGTGTACCTTTGAGAAAAAAAAATGGCTGAATAAGAGCATAAACTGTTATTGATGCCCTTTTCAATAAGGGATAATTTGGATGAGTTGCTGAACTGGTGTACTAGGACACAACCAAACTGGAAAGCAGCCAGCTGACAGCCTGAGAAGTCATGTAATAGTATACATTAGGCTAAAGCAGCTACCAGATATATTATCCCAAAGCCTCTTTAAGCTCTTAACACTGGGACTGCTGAAAACATGCAGCCAAAAATCAGACTACGCATTGTCAGGAATCTACCTGGAATTTCAATTGAAATCTTGTTGTAGTGTTCCTGGTTCTTTATTCTTAATTTTTTGTTTGTTTGTTAGCTTTTTTTTTTAATATATTTTATTTTTTTGTTTTTCTGATTTTTCAATTCTTGCTTACTCACCCCAGTATATTGGTCTAACCTCATAGAAAAGATCATACTGAAACTTTCTTGCCAACATAGTAAATAACCAGCAAAAGGCAGTTGTTAACTAGTTGTACTGGTAAGCCTGATAG
Organism: Platyrinchus mystaceus; assembly: GCA_035041135.1. NCBI lineage: Eukaryota > Metazoa > Chordata > Aves > Passeriformes > Tyrannidae > Platyrinchus > Platyrinchus mystaceus. The sequence continues at coordinate 38,943,132 of JAWWLV010000001.1, forward strand.
CCAAGGGACAAAGAACATGTTAGAGTACTGTTATTACTTTGTTTTATATGTGTTCAATACCGTGTAAAACATGGTTCTACTCCAGAGATATTCATGATCTGAATAGACTAACATAGCAATCAAATCCAATGTCCTATTCCAAATTAGAGACCTTACTGGAGTGACTTCTGTGAATATGCCTTATTTGAAACAAACCAATAACATAGGGTCAGTGTCATGGTATAATCCCAGTAGGCAGCTGTCCTGATTTTCACTGAAATATAGTTAGTTTTTTTCCTAATAGCTGGTACAGAGCTGTGTTTTGTATTTTGTATGAGAATAATGATGATAACACGCTGATGTGTTGTTGCTGAACAGCACTTATCCTAAGTCAAGGACTTTTCAGTGCTCTGCCAGTGAGGAGGGGCACAGGAATGTGGGAAGAAGCATGGCCTTGACAACTGACCCAAACTGGCTAATGGGATATTCCACATCATGGAATGTCATGCTCAGTTTTTTAAACTGGGGGGGGGGGGATTGTCCAGAAGGCACTGATAGCTGTTGAGGATGGGTTGGACATCAGTTAGCAACTGTTAAACAACTGTATTGTACCTCCCTCGATTTTCTTATGTTTTATTTCTTTTTCTCTCGTTTTCATTGTAAATATTATTATTAGTAGTAGTATTAGTGTTATGCTATTTCACATTGTTTTAATTATTAAACTGTTCTTATCTCAACCCATGACTTTTATATTTTTCCCCTGATTCTCCTCTACATACCACCAGAGGAGGAAAGAAGTGAATAAGGAGCTGCGTGGTACTTAGTTCCCAGCTGGGTGAAAACATGGCAGCACCTAACCCACACACAGCCACTCACTTGGTCCTTCACAGAAGGATGGGAGCTAAATTGGAAGGGTAGAAGTGAGAAAACTTGTGGGTTAAGATCATAAAGACAGTTAATTTTTTTTTTTTTTAATGGAATGAAAAAAAGACAACAAAGAGAGGGGGAAGAGAGGAAACTTCAAGGAAAATTGATGATGCAAAAGAAAACAATTGCTCAGCACTGATCCACCAGACAGGCCCAGAGCAAATCCGCTGGCAATGGCAGCCCTGGGCAATCTCCAGCTACCAGTTTTATTGCTGAGCACGATGTCATACAGTATGGACATCCCTTTGGTAAGTTGAGGTCAGCTGTGTCCCCTCCCAGCTCCTTTTGCACCCCTAGGCTCCTCATTGGTGGGGTGGGGTGAGCAGCAGAAAAGGCTTTTTATCTCTGTGAGCCCTGCTCAGCAGGACTGAAAATATCCCTGTGTTATCAACACTGTTTCCAGAATAATTCATAGCTCCGTATCAGCTACAATTAATATATTTAAATGTGTTCCAGTCAAAACCAGCACAGTCACTAAGTACTTTAAAAGTGAAATACTATTTAAGTGTTCACTATTAGTAAGAACCATTATACTGACAGTTTCCAAGGAAAGATGCTAGCAATGATGAGATAAGAAAGAAAAGCTGTACTGAAATATGATTTTTTGTTGCATTAAAAAAAACCAAACAAACAAAAAAAAAACAAACAAAAAAAAAAACAACCAAAAAACACAGCTTGCTCAAGCAAGAGAAATTTTACCTTTTCATTTCTAATCTGCAAGCCAGTATTGTGATGCTCTACTATTAAATTCCACTCAGTTCAACGCCTGTCTTCAGGAACTGCACATTTGTAATTAAAAGGAGATTAAGGTAATTTACTACTCTCTTGTCTGCTGCCCACTAATTTTCTTTCAAAAGGAATATCAATGCACTTCAGGGATCCAAGCACACTAACCACTCAGAGGTAGTAAGGTCCTAGTAAATAATATAAGTGGACATTATCACATCTTTTCGTACTAATCTAGTAATTGGATTGATCTGCTTCTTCTTAACAGTGAGAGGGTAGTGAAAGCTTTCTGAGATTAGAGTTTCTCTGAGTTACCTTTTCAATCAAGAAGAGGATTCAGATTGCCAGTGCCTTATTATTTTCAACAGGCACTTTTCATTTATTCACAAAAAGCCTGGGATTCATCTGACCGTATGTAAATCTGTGTCTGAGCTGAGCCCTAAACTCCTCATACAGCAGAGCAAAAAGTATTTTAACAGGCAGTTCACTAGACACAGCATAGCAATACAAATCATACCCTAATACTTTTTTTTGTCTTCTTTCTTCCATGAATAGTAAAATAGGATGACTAGATCAAGTGCAGATGTCTACACTGTGGTCATCTATATCAACATCAATAAGCTGATAGCTCTGTAATGGCATGCAAGGTACCCTAGAGCATATAAGACATTTACACAAGGCTCACAAATATGATACAAGGTCTATGGGAGATTCATGTTATTCTCCAGTGATGGATGAAGGCTACAGTGGGAAGTGACCTTGACTTTGTATAAAACCCCCAGTAAGTTAGGTAGTCAACTTCCACCCTTAGATATGATGAATCCCAGACAAGTGAATGAATGTGTCATATTCTGAGTAATTCTCCTCTCTCTTCAGTATTTCATGGCTCCTGTTACTCATTAAACCACACAGATGAAAGACACTGATTCAGTAACGGCCATATGTAAATACTATGGATTAGGGGCTGGTATGGCATAGTAACAGGATTATTATTTCACTTTTCAAAATATGTAATTTTCTCATTCAAATAAACTGTTGAACTTTGAGATTTATTCATAATGCATTTTCTCAAAAAAATGTAACATTGTTACCATTTCTTCATCAGGAAAGTTGTATGTAATTTTGTGTGACACTGACAGAAACTGTGGGGTAAATATTTTGCTTTTCCATTGGGATGTATCAGCTACTTAACAGCTGAAACAATAGGAAGTTCATGCTTATTTTTCAGCCTATTGGATACATGAATGCATCTCCTAAAACCTGTTAAAAATTAATTACTTTTAGGATGCTCAAGACAATACTTACTTCAGTAATGCATGCATTTCTTTGACATAGAATTACTGCATAATGTTTAAAGACAGCTGTTTCTCCAAAAGCCAGAGATGGTAGTACAGATGGATAGGCAGAGGGGTGGCAAATTCCTCAGGGGGCTTTCTCAATTGCTTGCCATATTCAAAAGGTAGAAGATAATGATTTACAGTGTAGCAGAGCTTACATTATATAGTCACTGTAAATAGTTTGATTTGCTTTTTTTAATACTTGCATTAATACACTTACTGTTCTCTTTGCTGAGGGAACTCATTTCAACATATATGCTTTATAACATTTGAAAAATGCTATTTCAAGGGTACCAGCCTCCTCCTCTAAAATAAAATGCAATCAAATAATCATTAAAAGCAATCCACGTGACAGTACAAGACAACGTAAATAACAAAAATTCCATATTGTGTCCTTTCATATCACTTCTATTGCTGCCCATATGGCAAATATTTTGAAATCTATCAGTTGCTATTTGTGCCATTATATGAAGTTGAGGAATAAACGAGCCAAGCTTTTTGTGTTGAGTTCTCTCCCCAGATGCTGGGGTTTCAATATAAAATTATAGTTTATGAACAAGAAAACATGCAAATGTGATACTCTGTAAAATTACAGAGTATTTATTTGTGACATAAATTTAGTATTTTGCACCTATATACAAAACAGGTACTTCTCTATTCACTGTCTCCTTATTAAAGCAGCTCAGTGTGTTCTCTCTCTTGAACCATGATTCATGAAGTCACACTAGTTACTGCATAGAGGTAAATGTAAGCTGTGCACAGAGGATATAAGCTACAAAGCACACAAAAAGTATCCAAACAATAGAGTGCAAATGCACATTACCACATGACTCAGCTAGCACAGTGTTCCAGCACTCCATACACACAAGTTTTTAAAACGACTGTGGCTTTCTTTAAAAAGCAAGCTATTTGAGACTAAATATAGAGCTTGCATGGTGCAATGCCAATTCAGTCTCAAAAAAACCATTCAGTTTTACTCAATATTTCCCTCAACATTTACACCTAAGAACAGTTACCCAAGAAATATTTATATTTCTTAAAACATGGATGAAAAACCTCTATCATATTTTTAAATTATTCAGTTACATGATTTCTTTAGAAATTGTGGGAGTTAAGAAATAGTTACTTGTCAGTTATTGATTCAGTGTTGCACCTATCTAGCCCATGTTCTCTCTGGGGGTATTTGTGGGAGAGTTTTCATTTTATCCCTTCAAATAAAGGATCTGTAAATATATTTTAAAATGAAAGCTAAGAATTCTCTTTCATTTTGATGATTCCAGGGACTAATAACTAAAAAAAATGCAAACTATGACAAGACTTCTCCTTTTACAAGAATTACAATATTGAGATAGGAAAATCTGACCTTGGGGCAGAAAGAAGAAATCTATGTACATTTTGCAATAGAGGTGCAAGAAGCAAGCATGAATGAAGATACCCTCCAAAAGGCTAACAGTAATTTTTATCTTAAAGCCATTTCATACTTTTTGGAGAATGTGAGAAGGGACTGAGAGTTCTTTAGCACTGGCAGTTGACAGTTGCAGAGCACAGCTAAAAGATCCCAAATACCCTTTGAGACACAGAGCAGTTAATGTAGCTTGGAATGAGGACACAGCGAAAAAAGAAACACTAAGAAAGAGGAAAGAAGAACAACAGATGGCATAGCTGAAGTATAGTCAGCAGCATAAACTGCAAGGGAAACAAACAAATCCCAAAGGCTGCGAGTAATAAATTTGCACAGTGGGGAACACACTGTTCTGGAGAAACTTCAGTCAGAAAATAAACTGTGCATCAATCTAAAGCTTTCTGTTTAGTGCTAGTTGTCCTAGTTGATTTTCAACAAGCTTGAGGAATTTTTCCCCCTGTTTTGAGATTGCAAGGACCTGTAGGAGAAAGAGACTTTCCCTGAAGCCTGAGGTGCCCTTGCAGAACTATGCCAATGCTCTGCGGCCTGAAGAAGACCCACCACATCAGGAGAGACACTGGTGCTGAGCAGGGCAGCCCCATCTGCTCCCCATAGACCAGTGCAAGGAGAAAAGGCAGCAGGTGATATTAGCGGGTGACTCTCTTCTGAGAGGTACCGGTGCACCCGTTTGGTGATCTGATGTGCCTTCTAGAAAAGTGAGCTGCTTGCTGGGGACTCATATGAGGGGTGTCACTGAGAGACTACCAAGCCACACACAGTCCATTGACTGCTATCTGTAGCTGATGTTTCAGCCAGGAGTAGTGTGAGGAGTATCAAGAAGGATTACAGAGCAATGGGAGCAGTGGAAAAGGACTTGATTTTCATCAGTCCTCTTGGTCAAAGGGAAGAATTTTGAAAGGGCCAGTCAAATCTGATGAATCAACAAGTGGTTACAGGACTGGTGCCACAGACAGGAATTTGGCTACTTAGACCATAGGACTTGCTTTAAAAACCAGATCCACTGTAGGCCTCTGGAGGCTGGGAGGAGAATGGAGGAGAGACCAGGGTGTGTTGATTGACGAGAAGCTCAACATAACCCAGCAATGTGTGCTTATATAGCCCAGAAAAACAATTTTATCCTGGGCCGTACCAAAGCAAGGGTGACCAGCAAGAAGGTGATTCTGCCTCCCTCCTCTGCTCTGGTGAGACCCCACCCAGAAAACCATGTAGCTCTGAGGACCCCAGCACAAGAAATACGTGGACCTATTGAGTGAGTCCAGAGAAGTGCCACAAAGATATTTAGAAGGTTGGGGCACCTTTACTCGAAAGGCAGATTGAGAAATTTGGGTTTGTTCAGCCTGGAGAAGTACTGCTCAAGGAAGACCTTAAAACACCTTCCAGTATCTAAAGGGGGCTGCAAGAAAGACAGAAGGGGGCTTTTTACAAGGGCCTGTAGTGATAGGACAAGGGGTAACTGCAAGTAATAGAAACATATTCACAGACAAAATTTAGGCTGTGATTGTGGAGCTACTGAATAACGTGACTATATCTCTGTCACCTCATGCTCATAACATGATTAGGAAAGATGCCTCAGAAATAAAAGGATATTGCTGCTGAGGCTGGTATTATTTGGAGTTTGAGACCTCCCTTCTGAGGTTAACTAAAAGTATGCCTGGAGCATGACACATAGCTCAGCTAGAAAAGAAACTAACCACTCAAAAATCCTACATTAATCTGGCTTCACTGAGCAGATTAATATAAACAAATACAAAAACATATTAAAAGGAAATAAAGAAGGAGTAAATGGCTAGGCCATTAAGAGACAAAGCACAGACTTGGGCATTGGAAACAAAAAGTTGGTATCACAACTAATTTTGAGCACACAAATTAAACTGGAATTCACATGTTTTCTTCCAGAAAAACAATTTGCAGAAGAATAGCTTGGCTACATTGTCCTCCAGTAAGGACAGTGTGGATTTGCTAGACTATCCAGTACACCTGCACAAGAGTGGCAGTTGAGGCACAGGACCTGAAAGAGACCAGGAATTTCTGGACCAGCTTCTGATGGTCGAACAAGGTTCCCTAATGGCTCTTCAACTTGCAGTATATGAATTTACTGAAGCAATCTATTTGAACCCAAATATCTACTTCAAGGTGAGCTGAACCTCCACTCCAGCCTTTGTCATATTATATCAACTTCACCCCAGCTGATGGTTGCAGTTTAGACTACGTTACATACATACATCTGCATGTAGACACCTAGATATCTTAACATGGAGCTGAAAACAGCCCTGTAGGAGATACTTACCTCGTCTCAGAGATGTGAGTAGGAGTATGATTCAGTTACTAACACATCCATCTAGGGCTGCTGAGGATCACAGAGTAGTTGAGCCATTTGTAAGGTGCTTACATATGACAAAGCAGATGAGATTTGCGCTATGCTGGACTAGCAGCTGCAGACCAGGTGAATGCCTTGGGACATCCCATTTCTTACTAGATACCTATTTGGACAACTAAATTGACTGTGAGGGTCTATGTCATTGAAACCTCTATCTCATCTAATCTTATAGATTGCCCTTGTGAACAGATAGTAAACCAAGAGCCTGACACTTCTCAAATAAAATCCATTCTTCTGAAGCAGTGTTTAAATTAGGTCATTGCTGTGATGTATGAATGCCTATACCTTTCTCCTGACTATAAAGTAAATTAAGACGATTTAATGTAGAAATAGATATTGAAAAAGAGATTAGCTGAATCACAAGTTTTTAACCCAGACTACAAACGACAGCCTTACTGAAACTTAAGAAGAAAAGAGATATTTAGGGTCTGACTTCTGCATTGTCAAAAACAGTAAGGTTTTGGACATTTACTTTAATGAGAACAAAACTGGAGTCTTATTTTAAATCAATAGGACAAGCTTTGCCAAAATCACAAATAGTAAAACTGTTTTATAAATGCAAACATATGTATATTAGGAAGATTATAACAAATAAATTGAGATTATACACTTTTAATATCATTGCAAAACAGGACTGAATATCAACAGCATGAGCTATGAACTGAAATTTCTGACAGTAGATGACAGGTGTAAAAGCTCACTGAGTGGCAGAAAAGGCCCTTAATACCCTCAAATAGCCAATGTACTGCAATTATCTAGAGATGAAAAAAATGAGCATAGTGGGAAACTACACACTGTTTCACTTAGCTCCAAAAATTGTAGTAGACTACTTTTAGTGTTCAAGAGGATTTCTAGAAAATCTACACAGCAAAACATAAAAAGGACCAAAGTACCACAGCTTTGCAGAAAAATTGTCTTTTGTGAATAGGGAAGTGGAACATTCGCAGTTCCATCTGTCCAGGGGCATAGAATTGAGATATAGTAAATGCCATCCAGGTAGCTCTGCAGTCAGTATTTATATCAAATAGCATTATGCTGCAGATGGAACATCTCCATAATATAGGATATCTTATCTCAGAGGATATCAAACAGCAATGAAAATACCCCTCAAAATAATGGATTCACGGACTTTCAATGCAAAAATCCTCTGTTAAAAATATGTGACTTTTATACTTAGGAGTTTAGCATGAACGCTATGTTTCCTGGTGCTGTGTGTCATCATCATCATCATCACTTCGTGAATGAAGATTTGGGAAGGACTCTACCCACGCTTTCTACAAGTGCGCTGATGGCTAAAAAGACCAATGCAAGATAGACAAGTCCGGTTGCAAAAGGCACAGAGGAAAGACTCCCTGGGTGATATCGAAAAGACGCAATTCTTTCTGCGTTGTCTTTTCTCCTCGAGAGTGATCCTGCGTGCGTTCTCAAAGGAAGCAGCAGCGTCATAGATGGTGTGTCTCCAGGCCTCCTGATTGGAGGCCAGAGTAGACAAATGGTGATGATCAGTATGGCCAAGGCTGAGAGATTGTTTCAGGCAGTCCTTGTATCTCCTCTTTGGGGCTCCTCTCTTGCGGCAGCCGGTGGCAAGTTCCCCATAGAGCACAATCTTAGGG
>JAWWLV010000001.1:38964539-38990050 GCA_035041135.1 Platyrinchus mystaceus
TTTTGTAGAAAGTACATTTTTTGATGGATATGACTATTTAGGGATAATAAGAGCAATCTGTGAGAGTTATATGTGTCATTACCAGTAGTAACAGTGATATTAAAGACAAAAAAAAATACTATATTTGAGGAAAACTACTTACCAGTGATAAATTTAAAATTATTTCAAAAATTTTCAAGGGAAATATTCATACTCTGTCACTTGAGACATTTATAATGAGAATAGATAGCATACAAGAAATAGTGTAAACAACAGTCCTGTGTTTGTCCCCGAGGTTTGAAGTCTGTGAACTGATACATCTTCTCCAGTTATAATTCCTTTGATCTGTGGTCAAGGGAGAAGTAAAAGGTAAACCAAACTCAAAAGATTGATATTTCTGATTTAGATGCAAAATAAAGGTATGGTAACAAAATAATTTTATATACATACACATACATATATAAACTTATTCATGTTTAATTATAAACATACACATTCCCATGTACAATTTTTTTCCCTGAAATATTAAGTACATCTTCAAAACATTCATAACAAGGAATCTGTAGTGTAGCCCCAGGTAAAAAAGCAATTTCATATACAGAGATTATAAAATGAGTCAAAAGCTGTTAAAAGTTCTCAGTCATCCTGAAAAAATTGATAAACATTTTACCCTCTGTAGTGGCCCAGAGAAAAGTATCAATTAGAAATTACTAGATCCTCCAGGGTAGAAGCTCAAGGCTTAGTGTATACATAAAGATAAAATATTGAGTGCAATATCCTAGTTAGTTCACGTCCACCTTGATATTTAAAAAATGATTATACACTGATACGCATGAATGTATCTGATCCAAAACTTTTATTAGACATTTAATGAATTTTGAAATTGTGTTATATATTTAAGCATTGCTTATAGTACTTATTCACAGGTCCTAACTGGACACATTTTTAGACTTATAATAAAAAATTTTCTTTACAATTTATGTATAAGGTAACTAGATGAAATTCATTGACATAAAGAATGGGAAATGTAGCTCCAACTGTGAAATATACAAATGTGCATTTCATTTAATATTTAGATAATAAAATGCATGTTGTACTTGCATTAATATATTATTGTACTGATACTAACTTCAAAAGGACATTAATGAAGACGTTGGACTTTGCTGAAAGCAAGACCTAAGAGTTAGATTTCTTAATGTTGTGGGAATATTGTGTGTGGAGTACAGTGTTGTTGCTATGAAGTGGAAGTGATATTAGAAAAAGATATACAGGCTTATTTCTTACACATGATTGATTTGATCATGACATCACACAAAAAGTTTTTGTGTCATTTTTTTTTAGAAATTGAATAGAAAGGGAATAGAAAATCATCAGTGATATTCCCTCAAACACAAATCTGTTTTATTTATATATTTATATATTTTTTGAGACATTTCATTTATTTTCACTGTCCACAGAGATTAATCTATCCTAAATTCACTTTTAAAAGCACAAAAATCCAGCCAGCACTAGGGAAGTGATCATTCCCTTGTATTCAGCCCTGGTGAGGCTGCACCTCGAATCCTATGTGAGGGAAGGTTTAGATTGGTTATTAGGAAGAATTTCTTCACTGAAAGGGTTGTAAAGCACTGAAACAGTCTGCCCAGGGAAGTGGAGGTGTATTCATCCCTAAAGGTGTTCAAGAAGGGACTGGACATGGCACTTAGTATTATGGTTTAGTTGACATGGCATTGTTTGGTCAAAGGTTGGATTTGATGATCTTGGAGGTCTTTATGATTCTATAATACTATGATTCCTGGACGAGCTGGCAAAACCAAGGAATTACTATGAGGATTGTTCCTTTTTATTTAAATTAATATATAGTTGATTAATCCCTTGGCCACAGAAGTTAGAGAAAGACTATCATCCTCTACCTGCCACAACTTTAAACAAGAGAGAAAAGGAAAAAAATAAATCATTCAAGAATTATTTGGAAAAAACCCACCAAAATAAAAGATATGACTCCCTTCCAACCCCTACCATAAGACACGGGGAAAGATGTTGATTATGACCACTGCTTAATTATGAGGTACTCAGAAGTATGTCCCAGACCAGGCTTATTAATGTAAAGGGCTAAAAGTAAGTTACATTTCAAATCACCACTCCAAGGCAACTTGGAAGAATCTTGAATTTAGATCACAGTCATTACCAATTTAAGGCCAATTACTGACAGATAAAATATGTTCTGCATCTTCTAGGATGAGAAGAAAGTCCTTTAAAAATGAGACAGATTTTTTTCACTGACTGTCTAGAGATGGGTGCAGCAAAGTAGTAGAAAGAAGACCCCTGGTCAGGTTCAAGAAGCTATGACACTGATTATGTGAATGATTATGATCAAATTTATTGCTAATACAGTATTTATATGTTACAAATGCAGTATATAAGTAGGTCTAAAGGATTGTAGTATAAACAGGTTCATCTAGAAACATACAAGTTTACAATCTTTGGTCTTTCAGAATTCACAATTACAATGCAACAAAGCACCTATGTAGCTACTTAAGGATTTTATCTCTGTATATGACTAGATTTTAGAGCTTTCACTCACTGATCCAAAAGTGAGTGTCCCCCATCTTTGGGCTGGACATACCCTGCAGGTGTCCCTTCCAGTGGATCCACCCAGAAGCTGCCTGAAGCTTCAAGATATCAGTTTGCCCTATTGGATCAGTTTGATTTTGGTGCACATGGATCTGCAAAAGGGTATTAAATGCTGTTGCAATCGTAATCATCACAGCTCTGCCATCTCTGGAACATGTTAGTTATGCATTTTCTGCATAACTAATGTTTTTATCTTAGGACAATTCCCACCTGGTGTTCTTCTCTTAGGACAAATCACACTACCCATCAAAGACAATCAAAGAGAGAGAGCTTGTGTGTGAGGGGAAGGATGCACTTGAAGACCTGACTTTCTTTGGAAATGGATGAGCTAATAAAACTTATATTTGAAAACACATCTGACACAATCCAGCAGGAAACCCTGGAAGGTTTTAAACTGATTTCTAGGTCCTTCGAGGCAGTAAGAAAGAAATGACTCATTTTAAGATTTGTTTTTCTCACATTAGCTCCTGATTTGCTTCCTAAATTTTATATGTATATTGGATGTCTTGACTGCACAGATGAATATTTTTGAAACAAACCAAACTTCTGGCTTCTAGAATGAGCCTAAAGAAACCTTCTTTATGCAACCTTTGGAACCTAGAAATTCACATATGATTTTTGGAACAAAGAATGGAAGACAGAGTGAACACATGTAAGTCTGAATATAGATATTCAATATAATTGCAACCAAGAAAAAGATTATAGCAAAGACATTGCATTTTGATCTGGCAGTAAGACATTTCTTAGCTATTAGAGAACATGAATAGCCTTATTGCTGAGGCAAAACCCATATCTATCAGCTGGGAGGTCCTAATGTCTCTGCCAAACAGTGGAGGAAATTGAATTTTGGACACATCCAGTTTGTGGCACATAACATTTACTAGGAAATTTAGAAAACCTTTTACTGTCAAATGCAGGTACTACCAAGTTTTATCACTTTTGTATGAGTGAATACTAAAAAGAATTTCAGTTCTCACTTTAGTTTAATTATCCTCATAATATTTGATGTGACCAAGGAACTTGGCTGGCACTCTGAGGATTACGTGATTAGAGAGATTAATGAAAAGGAAAATCTTCTTGATGAATACTTGATGGTTCTTAATTCAACTTGTTAATTAGGTCAGTAGTATTTGAGTTGGGGGTACAATTTAATCTGTTGCAGTTTTAGTTTCATGTGTTTCTGAAATTCACTTCACATGCCAGAACACATCCTGCTATTATAAGCATGCATGAAAAGAATCGCTTTCAATGTCTTCATGATAGAGTGAAAATAAAGAAATTAGAGGGCATGATAAGTAAGCTTGTATTCTTTTAGTGCACATATTTTTATATCTATTAATTGAGAGACAGAATACCTAAAAATCAGCAATTGCAATGCTCTCAGTTCCCTTTCAAATCAGAAACTAGGAGAGAAGCACAAATCCACTTGTGTACCTATCAAATTGTAGCACATTTTCTTGCCCTTATACCTCTACCTTCCTGTGTCTGATCAAAGATCACATTATTACAGATGCTATTGAATATATTTATTTATTATATATATGTGGTTTTAAGAGAACTTTTTGATTTATATCCACTTGTAATGCATAAATTTTCTATGAGCAGGTTGATTTTTCTCTTCTATAAGCAAAGATATGTAAATAAAAATCATAAATACAAATGCATGTTTATACCAAAAATATAATTACTGTGGCTTCATGTAATGGCTGATTATATTATCAAATCACCTTCCTGATGCAGTAAGATGATTCCCTGTAATATGTTCTTAGTACACTGTTCATCACTTCTACTAAGAAGTTTTTTCATAGTTTAATATTAGGGGAAATCAGGCCAGACCCAACAGCTTGGGTACCATCACCTGTGTGACCCCTTTGTGAGCAGGTGATTTGACTTGTCTCTAATTTCCCAAGATCTCTCCCAAGAGAAATTGTCCTGTAATCCTAAAAGTTTCTGTTCAATTAGGGCCTTGAATATTCACTGTTTCATTGTTTCTCTCATGCCCCCACCCCCTGAATTTCATTTTGTTTAATCATAATGCTCAATAAAAGACAGACTATATGTTACTACTTAAAAAATGAAAAACAAACAAACAAACAAACAAACAAAAAACCCCACAGGGATCCACTTTAAAAAAACCAAGAATCAACTTAAAATTCCAGAAACTTTAGTTGACTCCACTGAATAGGCCTGTAATATACAACCTATTCTTCCATAAACTGAAGAATACAGGGTTTTCTGCATTCATCTGTGAAGGGTCAGACTAATCTGTTTAACCTATAACACATACACTGACAGTAAAAGTGGAAATCTAGTAAGACTTCCAATTTCTTAATTTCTGATTTCTAATTAAGAAATTTTATGCATTTTCTGAAGCACATTACCACCCTAATATCTGAAAGTTCCCCAGGTTTAATTTTTTATTTATGCCTTCTATTAATAATTTTGACCTTAGTACTGAAGGGGATAGGTTTCTGAAAACTGACACTCTCAGGATTGTTCACAGGATAACAGTTATGTAAAGGTGACTGTACCATCAAGGAGAATGTCTAAAGACAGAGTGTTATCTCAATTCATGAAAATATTTGCTTAATATGGTATTATTTTGTCAGAGCAAGAGAAGCAGAATCAAGTTCTGTCAACAGTGGACAAATGCATTCCCAGTTGACACAGATGTGTCAGTGGAAGGGATTACTTCCAGTTCTTCACTGTTTCCAGGAGAACAACAAGTGTCTTTCATTTGCTCCAGGCAAAAATCAGACAGACTTCCTTAAACAGTGTATAATGGTGGCTCCAGCTTGTCTGAGTGTTATTGCCTCAAGCGTATTACAAGATATACTTATGAACCAAGCTCCTGACAGATCAGTGGTGGCAATAATTTCCAGCAGGGAACTGGGAGAGAGCAGCTAGAATAGTGACTTACTTGCATGGCTTGGTCCAGAAGAAGCCATCCTTGGATTGGTTAGATTCTAAGTTAATGAATTAACAATTTCCTTTTCTTGAAATATGAGTTGTTTTGTGATTTGGTTTTTTTCTCCATAATATTCTCCTAGTTATGTTTCATTACTTCAAATGCTGTAGGAAAAGACTATCAGATTAATTTTTATTTTAAATCTTCCTCTGGAATTGTACCATATTGTAAAAAGTGAAAAAAAAATCCCAGCATCCAAAGAGCCACAGAAAACCCTCGTACATCTGCCTGGCTCACCTCACTTCACTCCTAAACCTCAAGTGTGTTACTATCAGGAAAAGTATTTTTTAAAGTTGTAAATTGTCTTCTAATGTTATCACTCATCTAAATTCCCATGCTGATATCACTGTATGAACATCTATTCATCTGTGTCATCTTGGATTCTATTGTAATTTACTTTCTAAGATTAGATATTGCTTCCAGAAGGTATAATCCTAAAATTGTTTCAATGATTCTTTGCTTATCTATTTGTAACATGGGCAAACTTTGTTAAATGTTTTGCTATCTCTCAGATAACAAAAAAACTCAAAACCAAACTGGTTTTTTTTTTACCCTTTTAGAACAGTATGTGAAGGCAAATAGCAAAAGTTTTAGACAGATATACTCAAAAAAACCTCAGAGAAGGAATTCAGCAGTGTGTAGGTTAGTCTGCTGTTTTGTGAAATACTCAATACCATTTTATAACTGAAGTAACTCTAGTCCTTCTTCAAGACAAAGTATCAAGAAAGGACAAGAAATGCTGAGGGGTGGTATAAGACACCCAAAAGATTGGTTCAGTAAAGAGAAAAATCCAAGCTGAGAGGGGGATAAATGAACATCTAAGCACACTGCTTATGCCTTTCTGTGACTGCTGATCTTGCTTGGACCTGCAAAACACACATCTGTTTTAAGTACAGGTTCAATCACAACAGTCTTAGATGCTGGAACTGTACTCTATGCAGCACAGCAGTGTTAAATATCATTACTAGGGGGAAGATTTTTATGCACAGTCAGATCTTCAGGAAAAAGTGTTACGCAGATTAAGACTACCAAATGGACTCATTGGATTTGGTTTTAACTATTTCCATGAAAAATGTGACTACTTGCAAATTCCTGTTGAATGTTGCCATGAATTATTCAGTAAAAAAAAAAGTATGAGAATCGGAAAAAGTAAAATGTTTATTTTCAACCTAGTGATTACTTCTTCCTCCAATTAAAAAAGAAAAAAACCCTACAACTCCTCTGCAACTGTTCAATTGAAAAAAATTCTTTGAACTAGAAAGAAGTGTCTCTTTTTCTTGTTGCCATTACAATAAGAAAAAAATAATTTTGGCTTGTCACTGAAGTGCTGAGGTCCGAACAGGTCCTGAGCCAAAGCTGATCTCTAGATGAACCTTCCAACCTAATGTTATATTTAGCCGTGTATCTGCTGATTAGCCAAAATTCTGTGTAATCATTAGTAAAATACATAGTATGATAAGACTACACCTGTGCAAACATGTATTCTTGTTAGTAAGATATATGTTTATTAGTGAAGATTTGTATCTGCTCATTAAGGAGATATGAATGTATCTATCTTTCTGTATTTAGAGACTATCAAGGCCATGGAAGTAGATGTCTGGCCTTGTTTGAAGTAGATGGTCCAAAGTGACTCCCTTGATTTTCCTCTGAGCCCTGGATAGACTTTGGGTGAAATTTAAGGAGAGAAGAGAGCCAGATATTTTCCACGCTAAATAGTGATGTAAGATTGTTTGTTTAACAGTATAAAAGCTGGACCCTTTTGCAGCAAAGATGGAGACCTCACCTATTGGCAAAATCAGTAACTGCACATCTGTGATATGGATTATCTGTCTCTTGGTTTACCTCAACTCCTGGAATTTCTTCTGCTTTATATGATTAAGCACAGGGTAGAGCAAACAGTAAAGACACACTGTATGTTTCCATCTCCCAGCTATTTGGGACTGACTTCCTCATGAGATGAAAACTTCAAAAAAACTACATCTGGGAAAGGTGACCCAGAGAAAAATACACTTGAATCAGACACCTAATTATTATCTAAAATGGAAATGTAAGCTGTTTCTAAAAGGCCTTGTCAGTTGTGATAAAATATAGAGCTCTGATTCAGAAGATAAGAGAGCAATACAGGGAGCTACAGAGCCAGGGAATGATGTGGTCTGTGCACTGACAATGGAAAATTATTTTAGTGACAGTTGCTGGATGAGGGTGAGAGCTACAATAACAGAAACAAAAGGTTAGAAAGTAAGTGGCTGCAGTAGTCAAGGTAACCAAATTCAACATGCTCAGAAATTTACCCAGCATACTAAAGCATCGTATTTACCCATAAAAGAGAAAAAAAAAAAAAAGAAATAAAGGAAAAAAGGAAAAAAAAAAAAAGAGGTGTGTGTCAGGGAAGAAAATCATAACACAATCACTCATGGTAACCTTCCACCTGTATGTGTCTTTTAATCACTGATAAAAGCTATAGAGCTGGTACAATCCTGCTCAGTCTTATAAAAAGCTTTTTATTCAGTACTGGTGAACTATTTCTAAAAGCCTGAATGCTATGAGAATTAATGATTCTTTAAAAACTGGTGTGGATCTCATTTGATAGACAGAAAATCTATTCTGACTAGGAACTTGTATCCAAATAATCTTCTGTCACAGCTATTAGAGAATTTCCTCTAATTCTCTCCTATAAATACTCCTGTTATTCCTCAGCACTCTCCAGGCAGCTAACCAGAAGGATAGCCAGAAAAACTTTCATAACTAGTGGTGAATCATCTTTTCTTAAAAATAAACAAAAATTTCCCCTCTTCCATAAGAAAATTGTAAACCAAATATAAAAGTTAATTCAGTCAGATGTGACACTTAATGTGCTTTCCATAACACCAAACCTGCAGTGGGTGCCTTCCTAATCAAATACTACAGTATTTGATAACTGTAGTATAAAACTTTTAAATATTCACAAGAGAATGAGCTTTGAACTAAGGCTATGGCTGTCTTATGAAACTAAGGGGTTAGGTGAGACCAGAAAATGCTTGATTTACTGTACCTTTTATTGTCCCAAGCTTATTGATTGCGTAAAGAAGACTAACAAGGGTTTAGGGTTCAGGACTCTTCAATAATTTTTTATAGAGTAATTTCAGAAGAATTTAAGAAAAGAAAAAAAGGCAAAAAAAATAAAGGGTATATTATTGATATTATAATCATTATTTCTATAGTATTTACCAGCAAAAGACTTACACAGGCTGATATGAAGGAATCTCAAACCTCCTTTCAATAAAAAAATCCAGGTCTTAAATGCCTTTTTAATGTCAAGTTTGCACTCAAGCAGCTTGAATTCTTAAAAAAAAATTCACTTTTTCTTGAATCAGTAGGCACCAATGGTACTTACTGATATTTCATTTTTTCATATTTCAATATGCTGCTACCTTAGTATATAAAAAGCCTTTCCCATGTTATCAGATATTTTAAGTGAAATAGTGTTTCTTTCTCCACTCACCACATATTGGTCCAATTCTAAATGCAATTCTCAACCTCCTCCTGTACAAACCTTCCATATTTGTGCCAAGGGAGGGTTCTCGTGCTTGCCACAATATTTGCTAATACAGACATATTCTGTATTGCCATATTCCCTGTGGCATGATTAAAGTGTAATACCACTAATAAAATTGTTGTTTATTATTATTTCAAAGTATCCCAAAGTCAGCTTGCAAAGGCGACCCAATTTCCTGAGGTGCTGGGCCAAGCCCATTTTGAAGTGTCATCAGCATTTAGACAACATCTGGTATGCAGGCTGGAACTGCACCTGCAACTATCATTGGTGGAAAATCTATGCATGGTAAATCAGTTGAAGTTAATTTGATATTGTAAATTACAATCTACTTCTTAGCAATTCTTCCTATCACTGAAAATTCACTAATAGTTGGTGTAGAACAATTAGGGTCTAAAATTCCTTTTTGGATAACCTGCAAGGATTATTCGTGTATTCATGCAGAAGTAATAAGAGATGGATTCTGAGATACTTGAATAAAGTCCAATCAACTCTTTTATAATTAACTGAGTCTTGATTTTTCACTCACTTGTCTGGTTCATTTTTAGCTTTTATAATGCTAGGCTTAATAACCTATCATTTCATCCAAGATGACAACCTCTGATACTGGGTTCTGTGAGCCCATTTAAGTTAAAGACTCCCCAGCAGTGAACAGACTAGCTGCTGTAACTCAAGTCTGGAACTTTTGGAGAAATGCATTGGGAGATTGAGGGCTGTATAGCAGCTGGCTCTTAAGAATACGCATCTGAAGAGGAAGAAAATAAAATATACCAGATGGCAGTGGAGGCTCCACAGCCAGAGAGACAGAAAATGAATTTTGATGAGACAAGGACTTATCATTGCTCAATTCTCACTGTGACTGAAATAGAAACAATGTTTGTTTTCAGACAAATTCAAGATGCATAACTCCGTTTTTATGCAATCCATAACTCCTTATGGGAATCATTAGTTACTGCAGACCCATATTTATTTCCACCATAGCTGATACATATTAGGTACCAGACTCTGCAGAGTAAGACCTATTACTCTATTTAAAAGGAATATACATGCTGGTGTATCTATCTCTCCTTCATCTTGATCTTGATGGCAGCTCTCCAAAACGGTATCAAGGATCTGATCTCAATTTCCTTAAGTCTCATCTTTGCAGAGCATGGTGCAGTGATGTGCAAAGTCACAAAGCGCACTGCAATCCTCTGCAAGACACACCTCTAATGAAGAAAACACATGAGGAAGGAAGTAGATTTAAGTTGAACTTCATAAAAAAATCTTTATAAAACTGGATATAAATGTAGGCTATAAATTTGGTTATAAAACAAAGTGAGAGAAAAACAAATAATAGAAGCTTATTGTATAAATCCTTGGATAAGTGTGGTGATAAAGCAACTTTGCTGTTTATGTTCTAGATTCTATGTTATGAAAAGTAATAATTACTAATGGATTTCTATGACGACATAGCTGAAATACTCAGGGTTCTTGTTTAAATTGTTTTGAGAGTAGTGGAACATATAAGGATGAAATTCTGCCTCACTCTTACCACTAACAAAGCCCCTATTCCATTGCAAATTAAGTACATTTCCTCTTGGATGTAAAATACTCCCTTAATTATTCATAATTTTACTTGGTAATTGAGCCCTGTTTCTAAATCAATCTAACATGTTTTCAATTAGCACCTTTTCAGTTACATAAAAACACTGACAGTTGAATAATCAGCAGTTTTTTTCTCTATTTTTGCCATGAAAGCAGACCTTCTAAAAGTAAGTGTTATGTTTTTCTGTCAGACACAGAGAATTCAATTTATTGACAGTAACTAAAAAATGACAGTAACAAATACTTAATCAATACTTAAACAAATACTTAAATTTTTCTTTCTCTTAATCTCCTAGAAGGTGTGCACTTATTCCAGAAATGTCAAAAATATATTTGCAAAATGCAATCAGAACTCTAAGGCAATGGGATCAATGTAATGCTTGCCTTGTTTATAATACATTGGATAAATCTGGGTTAAATGCTTTGGGTCAAAACATTTAAAAAACCTGACAGCATTCCTTGTTATTATCATTGTTCTAATTATTTTTCAAAGAGATATGGCTCAGTAAAAGATATTGTAAAAAATCCAAATCCATATGGTTGGGTTTTTTTGAAAACATTTTATAAAGAAAAATATACTCAGCCAGTACGAGCTGATGTATGTGTTTTAGAAATGTTTTAATTTTAAGAAATGTTATATAGCTGAATGGTAGTTACAAATGTGGTGGATAAGCAAAGGAATTAAGGTTTGGATCTGCATATATTGTGTATTTACTCCAACTTTTGAAATATCAGCTGCCAGTCCTAATCTTATTAACCCTTTCAGAGTGTGAAATACACAGTTTTAAAAATTTTGCTTTGTGATTTTCATTCTGCCCTCCTTATTATAGTACAAACCCATCTGGGGATGAGACATCCCCAGACCATCCCTGGAGTCAGGTTGCCCTTGTTAAAAATATATCACTGAGTCCAGACTGCACCTGTGTGGTTGCAGAACCCATGGTTACAACAGATATCATGGGATCCTATTTGCAGGTCATTCTGCTTGTGGGGAAGGATCCACCTCTCTATTTTTGTCAATGGCATGTCCAATCTCACTAGGGGGACTTTGTAAGAATAATGGACTGGGGGAGAGAGTAACCAGCAGTCCTGTGAAAGAGTGACAAACTGGATCATAGAATCACAGAGCAGTCCAGATTTCAAGGGACGTTGAAATATTATTTATTCCAACCTTTCATGGAAAATGAAGTTTAGACGAGATTGTCTAGCACCCTATCCAGCTGTGTCTTGAAAAATCCCAGGTGATGGGGACTCTACCATATTCCTGGGAAGGCTATTCCAGTGAATGATTGTTCTCACTGTAAAATAAATTATTTCTTATATCAATATGAGTGAAGGGCAGGGGTAATGTGATGGGATCGCTCAACAATGGGTATGGGGGAATATGTCAGGAAGGGATGATATAATCAACAAAATGGAGTTTAAGTAAGGTCACATCCAGCACTTACATGCCAGCAAGGAAGTGTCTACAAGGAACCATTTGGGAGAAATTTGCCAAACCCTCTGCAGCAACTCAGCATTCTGGGTTGCTTCTCTAAGTGCCTGTACATCAATGCACAGGGGAATAAACACAATGAGTTGTGTGTGTGGCTGCAGTGCTCAATCTCAAAGGGGTCATGGAGAAATGGTGGGATGGTTCCCATGACTCAAGTGCTGCAGTGGAGGGCTACAGACACAGGAACTACAGGAAGGGAAGTTGAGGTGGGAGAGTTGTCTTTTATGTGACAGAGCAGCTGGAGGTCGTGGAGCTCTGGGGATGGATGAGGAGCCAACAAACAGCTATGGGTGAGGATTAAAAAGAAGACAGATATTGGCAACTTTATAGGAGATGTCTTCTATAGGCCATCTAACCAGGAAGAACAAGTGGATCAAGCCCTCTTCAGACAGATAATAGCAGCCTCACATTCACAGACCCTCATCCTCATGGGGGATTTCAACCACGTTGATATCTGCAGGAGAGACAACAGCAGTACATCCAGGTTGCTCCTGGAGTCCTTCAGTAACTTCCTCCTCTAAGTGGAAGAGGAACCAACAAGGAACAATGATCTGCTTGACCTCATACACACCAGCAAGGAAGGACTTGTTAGGGATGTGAAAGTCAAAGGCAGCCTTGGCTGCAGTGACCATGAGATGGTGGATTTCAGAAACATGAAGGCTGGGAGGAGGGTGAAAACTAAGCACAGAAAGGAAACAAGGCAAGGACAGGTAACTTGGATGGAATATAGAAACATTGTTCAAGCATCCAGGGATGAAGTCAGGAAAGGTAAAGCCCAAATGGAATTGTGTCTGACAAAAAAGAAGGGGATTCTATTAGCACAGAGGCAGCAAAAGGAGGAGCAGGTAAAATGTGGCCCCTTTGCCTAATGAGACTGGGGACCTGCTTAAACAGGACATGAAAAAGGCTGACATACTGAATGCTGATGTTGCCTCTATTTTTATAGCAAGACCAGCCTTTGGCAATTTCAGATCCCAGAGATCAGAGAGCAAGGCTGAAGCAAAGATGTTCTAACTTCAGTGGAAAGAGATAAAGTCAGCGAATACTTAGGAAAACTGTGCATACATAAGTCCATAGGTGCTGATGGGATCATAGAATAGTTTGTGTTAGAAGGGACCTTTGAAAGAACATCTAGTCCAGCCCTCTGCTAAGGGCAGAGCCATCTTTCCTTACATCAGGTTGCTCAAAGACCCAATCAAACTGACCTTAAACGCTTCCAGAGATGGGACATTCACAACTTCTCTGAGCAACCAGATTTCTATCTTTATTTTAATACCCCTTTAGGTATTGGAAGGCTGCAGTAAGGTCTTCCAGAGCCGCCTTATCTCCAGGTTACTCAGCCCTAACCCTCAGCTTTTATCCATAGGTGGTCCAGATTAGAACGGTGTGGAGGCAGCAATGTTAGCGCCCTGCCATGATCCCCTAGGCATGCCTTTTCCAGCTCCAGTGTCCTAGAACCTTGATTTCTCCTAAAAGTAACTTCCTTCCCCTAAACCTTGCCTTGTGGATCAGATGTGGTAAGATCAATCGCCAGTAGTTACTGAGATAGCAGGGCTGTTGAATACCTCAGCCTTCACCCTGTTGGTTGTCAGTAGATCTCCTGTCTTATTTTTAAAGGGCTGTGCAACCTCAAGTGCTGAGGGAACTGAGTGATATCACTGTGAGGTCACTCCAGGTAATCTTTGATTGTTCATGGACACTGGGAGAAGTGATCATCACAGATAAGCTGCTATGTATGGGTTGCATGAGCAGACACTGAGGTGAACTGAAAGCTGACTGAATAGCCAGATCCAGAGACTGGTGAACAGTAAAAAATGTAGTTGGAGTTCAGTAATTAGCAGTGTGGCACAGGGGTCTATGCTGGGTCTAGTCCTATTCAAGATCTTCCTTAGTGATCTGGATAATGGGGAAGTGTGTACCCTCAGCAAGTCTGCAGGATGCACCAAACTGGGAAGAATGACTTGTACACCAGAGTGTCACACTGGCATCCAGAAGGATCAGGTTTTTTATTCATTTGAAGCTACAGTGTTATTTCATTTCAGTTTGTAGTCATAAAAATTCCTTCCTTTTATTGCCTTGTCTTAGAAATGCCAAGGTTTGTGACTCTGAGCCAGGCTAGACCGTCTGAGTATCCTCAGGATGAAAACCGTCAGCTGAATACATCTGTGCTCACCAGATTTTTTTTTTCCTAATAGAGCTTCCTTAATGATTAGCACAGTTTCCAGTTTTATGCCCTTCCTATCATAGTTAGCAAGTTATGAAGTTGTCTGCTGGCACAGGGGAGTGTGCAGATTCCAGATGTTAGAAGGAGCACCTGTTGTTTCAGGACTAAAAATCTGTCTTGAAACAATGTAATTTTTCTGAACCATGTTTCTGCTTTTATTTTTCTGCATTTTACTTCATATTGGCAATTCAAAAGACAAAGTAATGTTTTTAATGAGTGGACATTCTTATTTTGAACTTATCTGTGAATCCAACTGAAAAAAGAAATCAATTGAAAATGGATTATTTCAAAGATATTCTATGAGAAGAAATCACTAAAATTCAGTTTCTATAAAGACTTTAACACATTCTCACAGTGGGAAGCTTGGAGTTGAATTATTTTTAAGTTTAAATCTTTCTGGAAACAACATTTAACTATACCAAGCCAGAAATAAGCTATCTCTCAGTCGTCCTATACTAGCACTCAAATCATCAACCAGCTTTCAAGTACATTGATAAAAACAGATGAGGTCTTAAAGAGACAAATTTTCTCCAGGCTTAATGAATACTGTTAGTGATACATTGTCATTTCTTCAATTATCACTCTCCAATAAAAGGAGACAAGCAGTTATAACTTATCCCCTCACCTGCTCCAAGAGTTAGCAGCCACCTAGACAAGCTAAGAGAGTACATATTGTGAACCTTTAAATCAGCCAGGGCATATGCTGTCTCTGACCCAGGCAAATAAATGGATTTGAGAAAGCAACATGTGCTTTAATTATGGAGACAGAGAGAGAAGCTGAGAACGGGAGGATGGGGGTAAGAGAGAAGGGAACAGGACTAGTCACATGTTGCTAGAAACAATTCTGTGGGCAGATAGGTACCATTAATTCTAATTATTTCACAATCAACTTGATTGTGTTTTTCCCTGTATCTGTAGTTCTTAATCGCCATTAAATAATTGTTCAACATGTCATTGTTTTTCTCTATGTTTATTTTAATATGTTTTTATGATTGTAGCAACAAATATGTCGACTAGTTGCAAAGGATTTTTTGTTATTATTTAAATAAATAAATAAGGTTTGGAAAGAGGAAAAATCCACAGTAATTCAGAAGTCTGTTTGTCTGCAATTGTGTAGGAGATGAAAAAGGAGGGAAAGATTAAAAAAAATAAAATGGCTGATGTTTTTAAACTGTGCTTAGCAGATGTATCTCTAAATCACTTAATCTTATTAAGTGCCTTATTATCCTCATTTTTTCCCCAAATAAAAATCAGTGTCATGGCACCCCTGGTGCAAACCAGCTTCAAATCAAAGACTGACTGCTGAGCTCTGAATGCTAGGCTTTCATGAATAAAGCAGGGTTCTGTTTTCTTTCCTTTCTAAAGGGAAAAGGAATGAATAATCATTTTAGCTTACTTTTACTGTTGGTTAGCTCTGAGTTTACACTGTGCATGGCACACACAAGCTAAGGCTTCTGAGAGAAACCTAATAGACCTCAGCTGTGTAGTGGAAAAATTCTTATTTTATCTTGCAACATTTGAGGGCAGAGAACCTCAGCTACTGTAAATAAGGAGAGAACTCTTTGAAAAAAAGATCTACACATATTACATAGGATGAAATTCAAGGCTGAATGTCTCTGCTCTACAGGGAACTAGCATTGCCTACAAAAACTGTTATGATTTTCTTCAGCAAGAGGAGAGTTAAACCAATGTTAAGACCACCAATGCTAGATACTTCTCCATTTGGCCTTTAAGATCTCATATTACGGCTGACATTCTCAGAACAAAGTCTGTGTGTGGTGTCTGCTCTTCCTATCTGTCCTAGGATTTCATGTTGCTGTTTATCAGTGTGGTATGTATAAGGTCCTTAGTAACAGAAAAATTCCTAATTGGTGACAAGGTCTCATGGAAGGAAGTGCATCAAATATTGCACTGGCCAATATTGTGTTATACCTATTCTGTGCACCAATGTGGTTTGTGCCCATCAAGTAAAATGTGTTGATGCATCTGGGACATAGGGGATGCGATCTGAATAGAGTATTGGGTTGGAATTTCAAGATAATAATTTCAGGTTAATGGAAAAAGGAAATAATGGGAGAATATGTGTTGACATTTATCTGTTTGCCATTCTCAGCTACAAAATGCTGAAAGATATAAAAGTGTTCTCCTGCTTCCTTTCTTGAGTTGGATAGAGAACTAGAAAAGGAGAATTTATCCAGCATGTAAATAATTTACCTCCATTTTCAACGAAATCTTGATGTGAAAATACAAAATTCTTTTTATTTCAAAATGTTAAATGTTAGTCCAGCAGAAAAAAAAAATATAGGATTTAAAGAGTTACTTTGCTGCTGTTCTTCAGAACAGGCTCTTACTCAGTGGTTTTACTGGAGGAAAGAAACAGTAGCACTTTTTTCCAACTCTATGTCTGGGAGACATCACTGTATTTTTCTTACAAAGAGAGATGGGAAAATTCCCACCTCAAAGCTTCATACTATTGCATTTAATAAGGATCAAGTTTCAAGGTTTTTCTTCTTTATGATATAAAGAATATCTGAGATTTTGGAGCATAACATTGTAATGTGGCTACAGCTTAGATTCCCTTTCAGTTGTGTTTCCAGTGACTATGAAGGCTATAGTAACCAGACTCATTTTATCACCTGCTGTGTTTCTTTAATATTTTCAGTACATTTCCTGTGCATAAATTTCCTGTGAGAGGAAATGAAAGTAATTTAGTGTTTGCATCAGTTCTTTAAATTAATTTTAACACTTATACATAGACAATTATGAATGTTGTTCCCTTACATCTCTCTCAAGTGTAATATTCTGTAAAACATTTTAGATTCTTTTGACCGGTGGTAACAGGCTGCAACCCAATGATTAGGTATATCGATAATGCTAATGATAATAATGACAATGATAATAATAATAGTAATAGCAGCAATAGCAATAACAATAACAATAGCTTTTATGTTATTATTACTACTATTAAAAATTAAAATATCACAAACTGTAAAGATACTTGCTTTTGGACTGTACTTATAATTTATTTCAGGAACATTGTCTTTTCATTCACTAGTATCATATTCATCCAAATAGAAGGAAGAATAAGATTCAGTAGTACGTACTGAGTATGGTACATAGAAATTTACAGGATCAATGTGTGGGCTTTGGCACTATTAAGTGTACCAGGTTATTAATATCTAAACATCTTTAGAGAGTTTTCATCTCAGCTGTTAGATCCTTGTGAAGTCATATGCATGAGTGGTTTCAGTCCTCTGGGTCCTAAGTATGCATTTGAAAAATCTTGGCTTCAAAGAACTAAGAATCTGTTGTGAGAAAAGGTTCTTTGTCTGGCAACGTGCCATGGACAGTAGCAGATCTTGCTGCCGGTTTAGGTGTTCTTGTGAGTGTATTACTGCTTTATGCACAAGCACTTTTTACTGTTACCTGTGGTTTGCTTGAAATTCCAGCATCTTAGAGTTTGGTCTCATTTAGAACAAGTTTTCCAAAGAGCAAAATGCATATCTACATTGCTAAATGCATCTATGACACACAATGGTCTTTGGTCCTTAGTGAACACAAGCGGCAGCACATACCAACACCCCATAGAACCAGATGCCTTTGGGGCAGATGGTCCACAACCATATAGCACTTGTCCTTGGATCTGTGTCATGTGCAATGACCCACAAATATTTTTTTTATCCTGAGTGTGTCTCTGATATAATGAGAAATCTGTGCTTAGTTCCACTGTGGAGACGCTTTTAAAGCATGAGAATCAGAATGTCTGTTGCTTGCCCCAAGGCATGGCACATGAAACTGTGCTAATTGTTAAGAATCAGTGTTCACCAGGTAATGTTGGAGGATGCGCCAGAGCAGAAAATTCTAACCTAGCCCAGCCTTCATCCACTCTTTCCATTGAAAACCATCTCTACAGAAAACTCTCTTCTTAAGAACAGATGGATTTTGTGTCATGGGGAACTGATTGATAGTACTCTAAAGAAAGCTTAGAAACAAATTAACATTTATTCAGTGTTGAAGACGCAGGGTTCAGGGCTTGGGTTTTAACTTGGCAGCCAGATTATTTGACAAGACAGACCTCAAGCTAGAACACTGATTTTCAGCCAAGTTTATTTGTCAGACCAATATATGCTCTTGCCTGGATTTTGTATATTCACTCCAAATGCACTAAATTGATACAAAGGGGGATTGAAAGTGTTCTACTTTGGCCATTGTAAATATTCTGTTTGCTCATGAATCATCTCTAGGAAAACTTAGTCTTCACAGGATTTTTTTCTTTTACCACTTTTGCTTTCTTTATAAATATCTCTAACATCTGTGAATAAGAAGCATGGTATACATGTTATGTATTATAATAACTCTCATATGAAATATGTCTGTAGAGTTTATCTCTTCAGAAAAATATTCTTTGATGGGGGGTGTGTTTGTTTCTTTATTTTGTTGTTTTGTTTTAGGCCTTGCAATAAAACTGTGGCATTCACACTTCAATAAAGATGTGAAATTACATAGGGTGGGGTAGTGGAGGGATGTGAGGGCAAGCCAATGTGAATGTATTTGCCAGACAAATATCTTCAAGTAAATCTTTAATCTGCTTAACAATGTTATCAATTAGTGAAGAACATTGATTAGACAAATCAATACAATTCTTGTTTAACAATCCAGATTTCTTCTCTGGTTATGCCCAGGTGCACTTGGTATTAAGATGCTACTGACACTTGTTTTTCTTAAAGAATTTTCATTTTCTAACTTAAAAGAAGGGAAACAATATGTTAACATTTCTAGTGATATATATTAATATGCTTTGTTTATGCTCATTTAGATATAAAAATATGCTAATCTCAATTTTACTCTTAACCACCCTTTACATTAATTCCTTAATAGTACAGAATAATATGTTTATTAGATAGATGTTTGAACAAAGTTGTTAGGTTTCTAGAATGTATGTTTTATTTCTGTTCAGTTGGAGTTAAGGGACACAAATATAAACAATACATTTTTCACCCTATAAACAATAGCAGGTGTTCATCTGTATGTGTGAAAATTATTAGACAACCACTAACTAGATATTGTTATTGTCAATGTACTGTTCTGCAAGATTTCAGATGTTTGCCATATAAAATACAAACATATTTTTAAATATTACCCCAGGGTCTTTATGCCACACCCCAAATAGGGGATATTATTTTGGAGTTTGTTTGTTTTCAATTCACAAATGAATGAGAACTTACATTTTCAAACCAAAACTATTTTTATTTGCAGATGTCTGTTCTTATTTCTTGCAATAGCAAGGGTTTTATGCTTTTTCTATCCCAGCATTATTTGAAATTTAGTATAATAGCAGGTGGGACTTTCATCAACTTACCATTTTATTGAACATCCAAGACTGTCAAAGAGATTAAGTTTTGTCATTCACTTCAGAGAGGCCAAAGTTGCACGTAAATTTATTAAGTAAAATATTAAAATAGGACCTGATCAAACAAGGACAATTCCTCATCAAAACATGAAACATTGTCTAACAGCCCTGCAGTTAGATCCTGTCATTATGAAAGAGTAATTTTCCCATTTGATTTTAATTAATGTTGAGAGTAAGATCATTTTCTAGCTTTGTAGTGACATCAAAAAGCAATCAGACTTGCCTGGCAAGATTTAATGCTTATAAACCTGCAGTGAAGCACCTTGAATATCCTCTTCCTCCACGTGGCAGGGACAGGCACATTTCCTTATTCACAGTCAACAAGAGGGTTTTTTACGTGCCTTTTCTAATGCAGTAAAATGCTTTCTGTGCTGTGGGAGCTCAGGAGAGAAGTGTAAACAGAAGTCTTGAGGGACTGACAGCAGAGTATCACGGCCTTTCTTTGTCCCTCAAAAGAGGGACAAATGAGATGGTAATGAAGCATGTCAAATTTAAACCACACTGCACCTCTGCACAGAATCACATATCCCTGTCAAGAGACAGACTGGACATCTCAGAAAACATTATTATCTGAAGGTTGAGGGAGGTGTTCCTTTCCCCCAGCCCTGGTAAGGCCACACCTGGAATGCTGTGTTCAGGTCTGAGCAGCCCAGTGCAAGAGAGACATGGAAATACTTTAATGCAGAATGCACTTACATTATTTGAGGTAATTTCAATATATGTCCAGGAAATGCAGGAAATTTCACTTAGATGCAAGTTAAGCACTTTTACTGTGAGGTTGGTCAAACACTGGAACAGGTTACCCAGAGATTTCGTGGAGTCTTCATCCTTACATATATATAGAACCCAACAGTACCTGGTGGTATTTGGACGTGCTGTAGCTGGTGCTCTTGAGCAGCAGAGTTCAATCAGATGTCCAGAGGTTCCTTCCCTTACCAGGAGCTCTGTGTTTGTGTGTTTCTGTGAGATAGACATTCACAGATTATGAAAGAAAATGCTGCACTTCTTGAACAAATAGAGTTAAGATATGAATCATAATATTCATGTGGAAATTATATTTTCTTTTATGTCTTGTATTGTGCAAATAATGCATCTGTTCATCTGCCTCTAGGCTGTGTCATTGTCTAAGCAATTGCTTGGCATTAAATACTATTACTCATTGTGAAGAAACTATTACTGTAATTTGTTTAATAGTACCCCCTTTGAAATCTCAAAATAGTAGTAAGTGAGACTCCTAAGCACTAAGATGGGATTCCTATAAAGACATGAAGAAGTCTACACTTGGCCACCCTGAACTTCCTTTACAGTTAATAGAAAAAAAGTAATCAAGTTAAGAATATGAGTCCCCTGATTAATTTTAGAATTTTACTTTAGGACAAGATGAATTACTGCTTATAAGTGACTCAAGAGACTCCCAGATGTAAACAACCTACATTGTAAAATCATCGTATTATCCACAGTACCAAGACCTCTGCTTTTCAGTGCACAAAACTCAGGTTCAGAAACAAGACAAAGAATTGAGGTGCTGGTCTCCAAAAGTGTTTATGTATCTTTCATGATCATGATGAGTACATAAAGTTAGCCAAATACCCTTAAATCTCTAACCAAAATGTAATCAAGATTTTAGATAACAGAAATATGTCAAGTTCTTTGAATTATTGGAGGAAAGCTACAGAGAATATGTTGTTCTATTTAGGATATATATATATATATGCATGTAAAATCTGGCAATAATTTGTGTCCATATTTACATAAAATGTTCCAATGGTAATAACTAATCTATAATTTTTTTAGACAGAGATCATATCTTGCATTTTCTCTTTTTGATCTTCCAGACTACACTTTTCCTTTTGCCTACAAGCAATAAGATGAATCCTAGTTCTCAGAGTTTTGACTTCTGGTTTATTTACTCTTTAATTTCTCTTCATTTTTTTTTCTTCTTCTTCCTTAGATTCCCTCAGTAAAAGTCATGGTATCCCTCACTATTCCTTTGATTTCTGAACTCCATTCTTGGCTTTGCATTAGACCACCTCTTCTGAATGGTGCAGAAGGATTAGACTTTCTGCTAGCAGAAGGAATCCATTGAAGGATTTGGATATCAAAATACCTTATTTAAAGGATCCTGAACACTTGGGATGGAATTCTGAATTAGTTGATTAGACTCTCTATAGTTTACATGAGGCCCAGGGGATGTTAAGGGAGAGAATAAAATTTCGTGGCACCCAGTGCTATGAGTGGAAGACAAAAATGTGTATTAGATCGCAGCTTTCCCTGAATCTCTAAATCAAACTTCAGGCTGTGGAAAGCCATCTAATATCTTTGCTTGGAATTTGCAGCTCTGAAATACACTGTACAATTAGATATGTGAAACCTTTAGAAATGGAAACAAGGATTGTGCTTCTCTTTGAAATCACTGATATGGCTAGGGAAGGAAAATATGTTTTTTATGTTTTTAATTTAACAGTATTGCACTGGTAAATGTGAGAGGCCTTGGTTCATCTTCTCTCTGTGAGGACTTTAACTCACCTCCCTTTCCACCTGCCAAGTAGACAACTGCATTTCAAAGCTGTGTGTTTGTATAATAACAGCTTTAGAATTAAGGAGAGGATATGCATTTCTCTTGCTCTAACTGTAATATTTTGTAGAAAGTGTTAAAGATTCATAGTGTCAAAAGTAAAAAAGAGCAAGCCTGACTTGATAAATGCATGTCAAAAGGAAGGAGGAAGGGAAGAGAGCAGCAGAAATACAGAACTGGATTCCAACATCTCCTCCTAAAACTGTTTACTTATTTCTTTTAATTAAGCATTTAATCAATTTCTACTGGATTGTAAGTGGACCATGTAACTGTAGCTACGGTTAACTCCAATGGAAGATAAATTACTGTCATGAGTATTAGTAAAGATTATAAAAGTCACTCCTGAAATCAAGTATACAGAAACATAAAATAAAACAAAAAAAACCCAAACAAAACCTCATGTTACATAACACTTCCTGTCCTTTTCAAAATAATAAATCTCTTTGCTTTCAATTCAAGAAGCAGAATTTGAGAGGATGTTTCTTCTTGAATGTCACTAGAAACCCGCAACATTTGTGGAAGGTAAGGTCTCTGAAAGCTTCTGCTCTGCATGATTGCATCCTCACAGTTCTGTCACCAAATTAATTGAGTAAGCCATTCCTAGAGTGATTGGTCTCATTCTATGCCAGGGCAGTCTATGCCATCTGCAGCCTTTTGCAACCATCAAAACCACCTTCAACAGGAGCAGGAGGCTTCTGTCTTCTGAGCTTTTGGCACTACCTCATCCTGGTACACAGAATGCAGGAAAACAGCAATGCTGAAAGTGAGGCAGGAAAGACAGCTTGAGCTATGGGCGAAAATAAGATAGAAAGAAGGCAGACTGCTCTTGGCAAAAATCTTCACAAAAGCATTATGTGAAAAAAAAAGGATTTCCTGAAGTGCTACTTATGTTGTCAACTGCTGGTGTTATTGAATAGCACACTGATAAACAGAAAAGACTGATGGCCAGGAGGAAGTTGTCTTCTGTAGACTCAGATCAATATGATGCAAGTCAAATAAAGGATATATATCTAGGAGACGTATATCTGAGTCAAATAAAATGCAACCAGTGAACTCCAAAGATTCTAACATAATTTACAGCTGGAGAACTGGTTCCAAATCCCTGGAAACTACACAATTTCCTTGGAAGAATTTGGCCTTATATGAATAGAATCTATTTTTGTAAGGAAGGCTGCTCTGAGGCAAGACTTTATCCCTTCTAAGGCTTGAATGTAATGTTTTATATCTTTTGATGAGGGAAAAATCATATCCACTGTATACAGGCCACTTACTTATATCAAAGATGTTAAAGTTAGCACTTCATCATTTAATGAAAAGTGTTAAACAAAAAGGTTAACTAATCCTGAGTAGGTCATGGAGTTAATAACCTAAGAATACTCATTGAATTAGCTTTCCAAATTTATCATGTCATCCCTTGAGTAAAATTTCAAAGTACAGATAATGAGGCTGTGGGGAAGAATAACAGATGTGAAGTATTAGAAGCTAGTAAATTGCATTGCATGCACTCATAGAGTTATAGTATAAAGGGAATATAACATAATACATAATGACTTACAGAAGGCTCTTTATTACACCTAACAACTTGAGCTAGACTACAATCTCAAAATGTTTTAAAAAAAAGAGCTTACAACCAGGAGAGGCCCTTCTATGGTTTTGGTAGCTGGCAAAACTTTCACCACAATGAATGAAACTGGAAGATGTAAATTAGTGTAGGACAGAAATATAAATGCTAACATTTATCATACCATCATAGATTATAACTGATTATAAGATTATAATCAGACTATAAAGCTTAAAAACTTAAAGGAAAGACTTGGAAGAAGGAAATATTTGATTGGCATGAAAGCTCAAAAGCACAATCCCAAATTACTTTTAAATTGCTCTATGCTTTGAATTCAGACAGATAATTTCAGATACTGAATTGTGAGGTGGGAAGAAGATTAGAGTT
Source organism: Platyrinchus mystaceus (assembly GCA_035041135.1). Classification (NCBI taxonomy): domain Eukaryota; kingdom Metazoa; phylum Chordata; class Aves; order Passeriformes; family Tyrannidae; genus Platyrinchus; species Platyrinchus mystaceus. The sequence continues at coordinate 38,988,892 of JAWWLV010000001.1, forward strand.
GGAGAAGCACATGTCAAGTAGCTAAGGGCACAAAGAAATGTCATACATATAGGAAAGATATGCAGGTTCAAGAAGGTGAAGACAAACACTGTAATTTAGACTTGATGCAAAAAACAGATAAGTGTAAGGGACAGAACAAGAGGAGCAGGTAAAAACTTATCCCCAGTGACAAAGAAGAAAGTTGGCTAGAACTAAATTGATATTAAAACCAAAGAGTTTTTTGGTCAGTTTTATTAACTTTATATCATGTAAATGGGTTTGTATCTTTATTTAGAAGCAATTTTTAACCTTTTTGTTTTCTATTTTTTTTCTGAAAAGGAAGACATCTGAAACAAACTTGTTCCCAGTAGAAATGTATTCCCTGAACTGTCATGTAAAAAGTATGACTTCTCTGAGAAAACACTCCAGGAATAAAGCTGCAACAAGAAAAGTATACAGATAACTTATCTCATTTTCAGATTTGTTTGCTATTACTAAATAGCTTGCAGTTCTAGTAGTGCTTTTATTATGCTAATTTTTCTTATTTATCTATTTGTCAAGGAAATTATTTTTTTCACTGATTTTTTTGAGAATCTAAGACTATGTGAATATTCTTCAAGTCTTATTTAATGCAAGGAGATCATTTCTTCTGACCTTACGTGCTTTAATTGAAATTCCTAACTGCTACTATCTACATTCTGCCACTACTCTGCCATTTCAACATGCACCTGATTTCTGCTTTTTTTTTTACTACATACTAAAACCTGAGCTCTCTGTACAGCCTGTTTCATTCAGAATTTTAAAAGGTGATTATCTAAGGCAGAATTATGCTTAGCAGTAAAAAAGCAGAAACTCAGGTAAATTTAGTGAACTATTCTTTTTAGTCTTTTTGTCTTCTTCTTATAGGGAAATGGACATAAATTTCTATCTGTTTATACAAAACGTTCAACTACTTGGCTAAAAAATGTTGGTGCTGGAGATATTAAGAGAAGCTTGTCATAACTTCTCATATAGTCTGAAAATGTCTCTCTTGGATTTTATTTGAACTTTACAGTCATTTTATACTTTCTAAGGCTGCTCTTGACACTAAGATTCTCAAAAATTAGAAGAGGTCATAACCGTTGAGCAACAAATGGAATGGAAACAGTCATAATCATAGGAATTAAAGTCAAATCAGTCT
>JAWWLV010000001.1:38993916-39011212 GCA_035041135.1 Platyrinchus mystaceus
TCACCTAAAAAATCCATTGCACAGGCTTGAAAGGTAAAAACACCTTTCCCAGATCTTCATTCGCGAAGACTGGCCACATTATTATTTATTAAGAGCCAGATCACAAGGGGAGCGGACAGCACCTCCCAAGGACCAGAGGTGACTGAAAAGGTGATTCTGATACTCAGTAATCTCAGTCAATTATGGGAAAAGGCCAGAAGCAAAAATTTTCCTTCAATGACATAGTGAGGAAAAGGAAAATTTTCATTTGCTTATTTTCAAGTATTTTTGGTTTATACTCAAATAAAATCTGGTTTGATATTTTTTTGGGGCAGGTGTATTCAAAACACTTTGGGTTTTTTTGGAGAACAGAGAGGAGGTCTAGAAACTTCTGTTTCAAAGCTATGCTGCTGACTCAGGGTCCTATCACAACATAAGAGTTTTTTCTTCCTGTATTCATAGCAATCTGGAAGATATTAATGATGGCATATGGTCCATTCTTCAGCACTATGACAGACTTTTTTCAAGATTATGACTTTACATCAAAGCATTACTTGCATGCTGAGTACAGTACTTGTTATTAACTCATTAATTTGTATAGGTCTGAAAGTATCTAGTGCTTTGCATAGCTGTTCAGGAAATCCAGCAGTATAATGGCCTTGCATACATGCATTTATTTCCCTTTATTCTGATTTTCAGAAGCACAAGGTAACATTTTCAATGTCTGACTCAAAAAAACGCAATCAATTTTTGAGAAAAAATATTAGACTTGTATACTTCCTTTTTCTTTTTTAATTCCCTGATGAGATCTGACAGGAAAGATGTCATATGGCTCGCTCCAGAATAGGTCTATTAAACATCTGAATTCTTTGTCATTGCTGCAACTCTCATCTACACTGAAGACCAGAACTTGTGTCTCCAACATTCTTATAATTCCCCAAAAATTTCTTATTCCAGCCATTTTGGAATTTTTGGGGAAAAGCCCCCAAAACCAGAAGTTTGACAGCAGAAAAGTCTCAAGGAAGTATCATAAAATAATATAGAGCAATATAATCCTGAAAAATGAGAGAAGTTTAAAGGAAGTTTTATATCAGGGTTTATACAATTGTGAAAAATATCATGCGAAGTAATAAAACATTTTACTTACAGGGGACACCAGCTAGTATTCTAGGATTGGCAAAATATGATTATTTCATTTTACAGATGGAATAAACTGTGGTTTTCCTCTTTATTTTTTCCTGTCAAATATCTGAGAATCTCCCTTTAAAAATCATTAAGCATCACCTATTTCTGTCAGCGCTCCTTCTAGAATACAGATGACCTAATTCTATCTTTGTTGAAAAGTTGGAGACCAAATACAAAAACCACCAGCTTTGATATACAATTGTATATGATAATTTTTATAGTTACAGTTTTGACAAGTCTTTTTATTTTCATTTAGGCATTCCACCAAGTATTGAAATTAATGATGTGAACATTAAAGTCCTTGAAACAAATGTGTCTGGAAGCAGATGTATTACTGATGAATATAAAAATAAAACTATTTTTTATAGGACTTCCCATCTGGAAAAGGCAATTATTGCATGTTCTATATTATATCAACATCTACCACAGGCAGAATTTGCAACAAGATAGAGACTCTAGTATTAGCTCTTAACATTTCTTTGAGTTCGAGTGAATTATGATTTAAGAATCAATTATGTCCCTATCTGGAAAAACGCTGTGTTTATATTACATCTACAGAAAGTTACTTTGAAATCTATAAACACCATAAAAATCATTCCCAAAATTGAATCTTTCATTTCTGGCTCTGGACTTGAGAAATTCAAATGACAATTCAGAATGTAAAGAAGACACACTTTCTAAACACCTCGGTAGTTTATTTTGTTCATGTCACTGAGCCTCAACAGACTTAGTGAAAGCATTCTACTCAGACAGACCAAGCAGACCAAACTGAGGTACTGCAGAAAATTAAATAGACTACTCTTACCTAGTTTCATGACCACTGGAAAGCAGAGCAGGTATAGAGTTCTGTATTATCAGGATTGGTAAATTCCTGTTGATTTATTAATTTTTATTATTGGTTTGGTTTGAACTTTTTGTTAATTTTTCTTTAAATTTCCTGCAAGAACCATGCCACAGATACACAGAAGAAAGATTTCTTATTATCTGAACTAACTTCCTGTGGAGATATTGTAACACTGATGGCAAATTATTGAAGATTAAAGGTTACACAGTGATGAATTATGTTTTCTAACTCAGTTCAGTGGACTGGATTCTCCAGTGATTTAAATTCATGTAGTTTTAGTAAAGCTAGTTGTCAAAGGCCTATTTGAAACTTCCTGAATTTTTTATCCTTCTTTCCTTGAAACCCACTCATAAGCTTCCCCCCAGTCACCTCAGGATTTGGATCCACGTGTTTTCAATATCTAAGGGACAGTTCTGATATAAAGCTGTTGCTTGGCCTCAGCCGCTGATAAAGTGGCTAACCCATGAGACAAAGTCATGTAAAGTCTTCAAAAAGATACAACATGTAAAATTACAGATGGACGAAAACAGGATGAGACAAGTATTTTAGTGGCTCTGGATTCAACATGGGAAATATAAACATGAAAAGGTTTAAAATCGTAAAAGAAGAAAAAAAGGAGACTAATGAAGATTGTAAGACCTTCAGATTGAGTTGATTTTTCAGTGCTGATGGAGGATGAGAAGATGGCTGAGAAATCAGTAAAGAAAGCTATGAAGGTGAACTGTTCTTTCCGCGAAGTTCTTGCTTGCCAGCCAAAGTATTCAGGGTGATGAGCACATAAGTCTAGCAGCTTATTCAATCCCAGCTACCATCTCTGTGTATTAGATAATATGCAATTGCTATACAAATTTAAACTGAGTGTGTCCTGCTGGCAGATGTTCCTTACACACAGCTATAGATTTCTTAACATTTTATGGTATGTTGATACCTTTTACTTTGTTGTACCAAGCAAAGGTTCTGCAACATTTACCTGCTTGTCTGGATTAATACTGTTCCATGTCTCAGACAATAGAAAATTATTTTCTAGTCCCTTAGTAATCGACTGTTTTGTGTGTGAAGTACATTTTGACTTCACACCTTCAACTTCAGCATCAAGTCTGAAGCCAAAGTCACTCTGATGACTATAAAGCACATCGCTGCATTACTGTCTTCTTTTATTGTTGTCAAAACTCCAAAACTGATACAGAATAAATCCTTACATCTAGGAGAAATAAAGAACTAACCAGAAAGTCCCAAAGTCTGATACAGAAATAAGAGTGCTCTTTTGGGAAAAGTCTTCTGACCAACGTTACAACGAGCATATTGAAATGGTACACTAAAGAATACAGGGTACAATAAAGAATACAGTGGTACAATACAATACAATACAATGGTACAATAAAGAATTCCCTGAAAGAATGCTGGGATACCAGTTCCTCTTAATATTTCCCAATTAATATTTTAATTTTGCATTAAATGGACCTGAAGAGTCACCATAAAGGTTCCAATGAGAGATGATTAAATACTAAATAATTAGAAAACCTCTCCTATTTTTTTCTCACAGATTGGAAAGTGCAGATTTTTAAAAAAGTACATTTCCTTCTAAAATACAAAGATGTAGTGGGGCATGTTAGCTGTTCCACAGCCAGCAAAAAGCTACTCAATTAAAAGAGGTAAGAAGATTCTAAGAGGAGGAATATGATAGTTAACCTGCAATTGAGGCTAATAAACTAATAATCCATTGGAATTGTCCATTTCTGCATATGAGCTATTTTTCTTTGGGTTTCTTTTCTTTTTTTTTTTTTTTTTTTTAATTATATTTTAAGTTACAGTCTAATGAAAGGTGTGGAAAATGTGTAGCTGGAGAGACACTGTTTCATTTGGCTTTGGTTTCCAGTGTAGGTTGCAACCTCCTAGGTTACGATGTCTGAGTAAAGACTTACATGACAGAAAACACATCAGTCAACATTACATGTAGCCTCAGGACAACTTCAATCCCAACTACTTCTTGAGATCTGTTTGGAATGTACTTATTTTGTGGACGCTAGTTAAAGGGCCCTTATATATTGATCTAACTGGGAAACTTGGAAACAAAAAGTATTTAAACCTGCTCCAAGGTTTTTGTGGTGGTCTCTCACTTTTCTCAGACATATTTCTTTCGTTTTCTGTGAAGTTTCTTCCTCTCCTCTGCCATTCCTTTGTTGTCCTCTTCTCCTTGACATGTAGTTCTCTTCTGATAAGGTATGCAAGTCTCTAGTTTTCTCCATCATGTTGGAATCTTTACTATCACTTTCCAGTACTCATCCACTTTCCTAGTTTTTTCCAGTCCCAAAGTTTCCATTTCCTCTCTATTGTCTTCCACTGTAGACACTTTGGTAATGTATTACTATTCCTGCATTCTGATTCTTTACTGCCCTTTAGCCTAATCAAATAATGTCTTTCCTTTTTTCATGCTACACAGGTTCATGCCCAAGGTTTTCCTTAAAGCTTGATTTGAGCATCTAATAGAGAAATCATATTAACTCACACACTGTTTGTGATTACGCTTACCTGGTACTTATATCAGATGATCGTGTTTATCCATAAAGGACAAAGTGTGTATGGAAGAAAGTCAATTTGACAAATTGCCTCTATTCACATCCACTCTGTCTCCTGCTACATCCCTGTTCTATATTGATTCTTTGCTCACAGGTCAATTTCTTCACGCACTTCTTACTCTCTACTAGTTTTATGCCACTTCTCTCTACCCGGAGGTCTTACTGCCTCCCAGTAATGCTTTCAAATATTAAGACCTTTAAAAGAAAAAAAAAAAGAGGAAACAATCTGTGAGAATAGGCTCTCATAAACAGGTTAGTGAACCTTTAAATGCCTTTGTGGCTGATGATTTAATTTCTTTGTTTGGACTCATATACTGACTTATTAGTACTCCCATCAAAGCATAGATAAGAACAGCAAACACTGCTGATGTTAAATTAACAGGATTTTTTTTTTTTTTCTGGACAGAAGCAATACCAGCAGCTTTTGAAACTGATAATGAGCATGTTCATAGTCAAAATATTGTACTTGTATTTTTCAGGAGCTTTTATCAGGACATTCTCTCAGACCTTCACAAGAGGACCGTAAAGAAACCACGAATGACTGAGGAAAGCTATTTTGTAGGTCAATCAGTGGCTAGAAAGAACAGAAATAAAGAATAGAAATTGATGCCTAATTTTCACAACAGGTGAAGGCTTCTGGTAGGATACCATAGACTCTGGAAAATAGAGCATTTAACAGATATTATAGAATCCCCAGTAAATGGTCTGGCAAAGGGAGTAAATAATGATGTGATGAATTTTACAGGTAATAAAAATTACAGTAAGCTTCAAGATTAAGGATAAATAAATTTTTCTCAAACTTCTTGCAAAAAAAAAAAAAGAGCAATTGAAAACATATTGGAATTGAGTTTAGAAAAGTGTCAAAAATGGCGCAGTGCCACTAAGTGCCCCCTCTCTCCCACTCACCTCAGTTTCAACTTTCTTTTAAAGTCTACCTGTATTTTTTCTTGAAAAATATTCAATTACTCTGATTTTTTACTATGTTTAAATGCTAAAATGCACAACAAAGCTCATAATCAGTTAGGTTTACTTCATTAAAAATGTCAAAAGCAGTTTTCTACAGAGCTGCCCCTCTGCTAAGAGTTTCAGTAGTTATCCTCTGAATGTCTACATGTTAACATTGCTACTGAGATTTTAGGAACCACAGACCAATGTTACTGTGACCCCTGTAGCTATCAATCTCAGGTAGATCAAAGGAAAATTGATGGCACAACACTGTGCTAAATAAAAATGTTTATAGAGTATTGCAGTCATAACAAAGTATTAAACACAAAACGACTGGGTTTGACGTGGCACTTAAAGTTTATTTTCTTCATATTCTGTTGTGTTTTTTGTTTAATGAAATGATACTAATGGAAAAGAGGAACTTCAATGCCATAAGGACTTTGCACTATCCCTCTGCCTCAGACTGACATGAATGGAGAAAATGCCAGCCGGAGTGGCTCCACTCTCTCCACCAGAGAGGAAGCTTCGTTAGTCTGACATTGTACATGGGACCAGATGGCAAGTTGCAAGCAGAAGATTACAGGTCCTTAGAATTGAATGACAGGTTTTATTCCCAGTGCCACTGTAGTTAAAGAGAGTTTTCAAAGTTCAATAAGCAGAAGTCACATAGCTTGTGACCTCATCTTGCCAATTAGGAGAGAAAACCTTTAAGGGTAATAAGTTTGGCCAGAAAAATGTAGACTTCCAAGGCTAATGATGACCTTATTGTATAAATTGACATAATTCCTTCCTTTTAATTAAAAAAGAATAAATATATAGTATGTTTTGTTCCCAATTTTTGTTATGAGACATTTCAGCAATATAACATACAAGCTTATGATAAAAGATGAAGGAAAAAGCAATCCTCTTCATTAAGCATATATCTTTTGTGATGTCTGTCAATGCTCTATAGCTGCAAAGTCAGCCACAAAAAAAACCCCAATGTATAATGCAAAACATTCTTTATGCATTCAATTAAAAAAAATTAGAAATGGATACATTATTTACAAAAATGACAAAGAAAAAGGAAAATCAGGTGTAAGCTGTTTTAATGCAGGTTAATAGCATGTTAATGGGCTACAGAAAATTCTTAGGATTTGTTGGATATCTGAAAATGTGGATTCTTTTCTTATACTAAATAGGAAAAAAAAAAGTAAATCACCTGCCTCATGGCATACTGCAATTATTATTCCCATGGATGTTTAAACCCTTAGCTACTGCCACAGTTTTATTCAACACATTCTGTCAAGATTATTATTTCTCTGCTTAAATCTCACACTGAGAATTTTTTATAGTTTCCTTATTATCCTACTTTGGTTTTTACTTCTTTTTCCTAAAAAAGACAAATAATTAGTCTGCCCTTTTCACTATAGTCATATGTTCTACCTACTGATATTGTTGACATACCACAGTGTTTATTTATTTGGATGTTTGTAGACTTCTCACGATTCCTTCTTAGATATTGGTTTCCTTTTCCTGGACCTGTAATCTGTCACAGTATTTTATTTTCAGAAGTATTTAGCTGTCTATCTTACTTTTCAATAATAAGATCCCAGAGCTCACATCTGTATGAAAAATAACAGGTATAATGACCTGAAATGTAGACTTAAAACTCATCCTTCTCTCTAAGGAATTCCTACAAAGAAAAGCCAGTATTTCTATGTACTGCCAGCTTGTTTTTATATTAGACAGAAGTTAATGTCATAACTTTTTAATAATAACTTCCTGACTCCTTCAAAATAATAAGAAAGTGTGTGCCTTTTTTTATTTTTTTTTTAGCCATTGTCTCAATTTGCTCCAGATGCCATTGTTCACCATGAATGAATTTTTTTCTTTAAACATGTCAAGCTGTTTTTTAAGAGAGGATGGTCACTCACTATACCTCCACATCAGCTTGTTCTCTCTCTGCCCAAGTCTCCATTTCCTCTAAGTTGGTCACAGGTTGCTCCTAGGTCTTCAAACTGAGTATAGAAATACACTCAAATTGGCTTGATGACCAAATATATATGTCATATTTCTTGGTTTATTTTTATGAGTTCTGAAAACAGTCTTTCCTATTACTTATTTCATTTCTCCTTTTATATGTCTTTCAGTAATACGTCAAATCATGACTATAACAAGGTACTTCTCCTTCCTTGGTTACATCAGTAAGTTCTGTAGGTGACTAATTTTCTGACTTTATACTGAAGTCATAAGCACCAGAAATTTTACTCTGTGTTCATATTAGACTTTCTGAATACAAATACAATATTGCACCACCACAGCAATTCGAAGAGGTACTTATAGCATAGAAATACTATACTGTAATGAACATTCTTGTGTTCCATATCTGTAGTACATGCAAGCTATTCCTTAAAACATGCAAAAATTTAAAGATATTAATGGAGCTTACTCCACCATAATTGTATTATATAACTCACCTTCTTTAAGTAAACGAAACTGATTTTTTTCTCGTTATATTCTCTTCATAAATGGCAATACATATATATTAAAGACTATATTTTATAAGTTCTAATAAAGAAGGAGATACTAAACTATCATGTTCATTATTTTTTATTTTCCAAATGGTACATCTGATTTTTGCTTTTTTGTTGTTTAATTTCTCACATTAAACACTTTTGTAAAGTGTCTAAATTAATTGTCCGTTCTGTACCGATCCACCGTTACAGTAACTCATACTTTGTTGCTTTGAGTTTGCCTCCTGAGTCACTTCAAAATTTGCATCTGCAGACAGTTCATGTAGCTGAAAATTTCATACCTGAAGTGTAGTACTTCCTGTCCATTTAAAAGTATACAATTCGGGGAAAGAAGGGGGTGGGACAGTGTGGAAAATAGAAATTATTATAATTCATTATACTGAATTAATGGCTACCTCGTGGCTGAGAGAAAAGGGGAAGGAACATGGTGGAAAGGAGAGGAGGAAAAGTGTAAAAAACAGCTCAATTATCACAGCTCTAGGAACTGAATTTGCAAGAACAGAAAGGAGATTGGGGAGAGAAGGATTGCTACACTTGTTTCATAAAGCCATTGAAACTTTGGCAATTGGTTTAATCAAACCAGCTTTGATTTCTTGTTTATCCAGCTCAGTATTACTATGGAGTTTTTAAATTACTGTTTTGAAGTCAAAGATTTTTCATTTTTTATTTATTGATAGATTATTTGGTATCCTGTCTTAAAGCTCCCAGAATAGTAATACCTCTGCTTGTATACATGTTTTCTTCCAAGTCAAACAAAAATTTTCTTTAACAATATTTTACAAAATGTTTGGTTATACTTTTGGTTTTCTTATATTTCCCACCACAGAATGATTAAAGGTATAGCCATATTCTCTTATTAAGTGATCAAACCATTCCATATTTCTGTTCCTTTTTTCCACAAATGTGACTATTTAATCATATTAGCAATACTCTTTTTCCAGAATTTATTTGAGAGTTTTAAAAATAATGTTTACATTTGTGTTTGTGTTGCAGGGAGAATGTTACAGAATAGTCAGCTGTAAGATGCCACATGTTCACTGTTCTTCAAATTCTCCAACCTGTGAGAACAAGCAGTCTGATAGCTTAACTTTCAAAGTGACGAGTGCACACAATGCTTCTTGTGTGTTGAAATCGTTACTCCCACATAGCATTCCTACTACATTCAAGGCAAAAATAATAACAGGAAAGCAAATGAGAAGTAAAGTCATTGCTGGTTAATTCACTGAACTTGTTGATTGAATAAAAGGGCTGATTGCAGGTGAAATGCCTTAAAATCTTCTACAGGTCTTGGTATGAATCCTCCTCATGCTGTGTAAGAAAAAAACTACTACTCACTAACAAATTGTCAGATAAAAAGAAATTAACTGACATAATAAATGAGAAATTGTATTTTATGCCAAAACTGTTATTTGGCACACACTATGGGAAAAGTTAAAAAAAGTACCTCCCCACATCTGGCATGCCAGCAGGTAGATATTGCTTAAAAATGCTAGTAGGAAATAAACCTGCAGCAGAAAAGTCAGTGGCAGAGAACACTAACAAAGTCTGCAGGTTTCAATGTCAGTCTTAGCATACGGATACAGGCACAGCACTGTCAGTGCTATGGGGTATCGTGAACACAACTCATCTCTCCTCTAAAATAGAGCCAGGAGACAAAGAGGAGATTCTATGATTCTATGACTGATGCAGGACTGAAGAGTGTGTACCAGCAGGTCACTCAAAAGCTGCAGCCTGACTCTTAGAATGTAAAGCTGTACATATCATGCACAGATCTACGTGTTCTAAAGAATAAAAAGCCTTATGAAATCTCTGTTAATTTCTGCTGGTGCATTGCCAATGTGTGAAAAGCCTTGGAGAAAGATAGAAATTATCTTAATTGCTTCAACATGCTATCTTCATTGCCTGTCACGTTCAAATAGCTAGTTAGGAATGAAGAAAGATTTATATAAAATAATAGGACTGAGAAGACTTGTGCATTATCCTCAGAAAGTAAAAAAACTTATGGCAATTGTTGCCTTTAGAACAAATATGTCCATACAGAAAATAAGCCTTTACAATAGTGCTTGCATTTATAAATTTTAATCAGCATGCCTAAATTTACAGAGCTGCTTTGGAGGACAATATTTTTAGAAATATGCTATATACAAGTTCCAAAATGCCTTCATTGAATTTGCACTGCTAGAGTTTTGATGTGAATAGCAAGAAAGGGATGGAGATAAACATACTTGACTTGTTGTCTAAATATAGTATAAAAATGGCAACTTCACAAGAAAGAGATCTTCAACCTGATAGTAGCACAGAAGGAAAAACCCTCAGTCAACTCTATTATGTTTAATTTTCAAAGCAAGGATCACAAAGGGCCTGAGAACAAACTAAGTAAAAGAAATTTTCAGCTCCTCACACTCATCATCTTGTCAGTACTTCCAGACACCAGAGAGGAAGCCCTACACGCCTCTCAAGAACACAACAACTGGAACTTTAGAAGATGAAGAAATAGTGTCAAGAAAACAATAAGCTTTCTAAAAACCAATTTGAAATATGTAATTTTAGCCAGAAAACCAGAGCCATGGTAAAAATCCACTGGCATGAGTATTATGTTTAACCCCAGCAGGCAGCTCAGCCCCACAGAGCTGTTCACTCATTCCCACACAGTTGGATGAGGAAGAGAATTGAAAGAGTAAAAGTAAAAAAATAAAACCCTCATGGGCTGAGATAAAGGCAGTTTAATAAGTAAAGTAAAAGTTGTGCACACAAGCAAAGAAAAACAAGGAATTTATTTTCCACTTCTCGTGGGCAGGCAGGTGTTCAGACATCTCCAGGAAAGTAGGTGTCCATTAATAGTGACTTGGGAAAACAAACATCATCACTTCAAATGTCCCAACTTCATCCTACTTTCCCCAGATTTTATTGCTGAGCACGATGTCATAAGGTATGGGACATTCCTGTGGTCAGTTGGGATCAGGTCTCCTGGCTGTGCCCCCCCAGCTCCTTGTGCACCCCAACCACCTTGCTGGCAGGGTGAGGAGCAGCAAAGGCCTCAACTCTGTGTAAGCACTGCTCAACAATAAATAAAACATTCCTGTGTTATCAACACTGTTTCCAACACAAATCCAAAACATGTCCACATACCAGCTACTATGAGGACAATTAACTCTATTCCAGAAAAGAACAGGTCAATGTGTGAGGATAAAAGTGGAAGGTCTGGTCAGTCAATGTCACATGAATGAAAAAATGCAAATCACAAAGAAAAAGATAATGCAAATACTCAGTGTGATTTACAGAGGTTGAAACAAAAGATTTTATTTTTTTTAGAAAATGTAGTTTATAGACTGTTATGCATACACAATACAATCACTACAGAAAGAGAACACTGTGTTTCATCAAATATGGTGAGGCTTTTTGCTGGGATAATTACATCACTGCTTTTTACTGATTTTTGTATGGTTAAAGGTCTCCATGTGTTCCATCCCGGAGACAGGAGAGCAATGTCATCATTCTCAGCTTAGTATCTTCTGCTAGAAGCATCTGGATCCTAAACCCCTTATTTAAGCTAGAACCCTTAACATCATATTGGAAAGTTCACTGTTTCTCTTTCTTCATCAAACATTTACATTCAGAGCAGAAGCAATGCACTAACAGAAATTAGTATGAAAATACAATTGCCATGTTTTGTTAGAAAATATAATAAGAACACGAAAAAATGTTGTGATATGCTTTGATCATGTGATAAAACAACTTGATAAAAGCAATTACACACTTGAAATAAATCAAGGTTTTTGACATAACATTATATAATACTGTATTCTGAAAGGGCAGGACTGATTATACTGTGTATAATCAGTTGGTCATATGATTTAGTTGGTATTCAAAGGTAGCAAATGCAGCTTAAGGGGAAAAAATCAGTACTAGGGTCTATGATAGCTGGAAACACTGAGAGTTCTTCAGTTTCTGGTACTACTCAATGTTTTATTCAGTAATCATATTATGTATATCAAGTAAGATCTTTGTAGGTATGTTTTGTAGTTCAATGGACGTATTTAACAGTGGGGAGAAGAGGGTGTTTTTCCACAGTGTTCCAGATCTCCCTAGTACAAGGTCATAATTCAGCAAAATACATTTCAGTGCAGCACTGAGAGTGTAAGTTTTCGAACGTGGGAAGCAGTGCAGACTTCAGCATCCAAATGAGAGATTTCTTCTTGGAAAGCAGCAACTTGAGGAAAAAACCGTTATCAGAGCCAACAGTGTCAATGTGGAAGCTCAGTACAATGACCAGTGAATGTTGTTACTGAATGTATAAAAGAATATCAAGAAGGGAACCAGATAGCCTATGCACATGGCATTTGTAAGAATTTGAAGATTTCTTCTTCCTGTTTGAGGTGTTCACGGAAGTATGAATATAATGAAGAGAATTCAGAGGACTCAAAAATTACTCAGATGTACTAGAAACTAATCCTTGAAGTGGGATGATTAAGGAATTCAATCTCCTAGTTTACTGAAGAGAAAGTGAAGTTACTTGATTATGAAGCATAGATATTTAATCATAGAAATTGTATTTGATAGAAAAGGATGTCTCAATATTGCAGATGAAGACCTATGATGATCTAGTGCATAGAAACTGAATTTAGACTTAGTAAGATGCATTGGTGAAGCTAATTAACTATTTAAACATTTGCCTGAAGCAGCCATGGATTTGCTACTGTTTGGAGTCCTTAAAAACAGATTAGATCGTTCTCTGAGAAACATATTTTAATCCAGTTTCTGGAAGAAATTCTGCAGCTTATAGAGGCAAAGCACAGGACCAGATGGTCCCTGCAAAAGGGAGTGCTGGTCCCTTCTGTTCTCAGTGTCCTTGAGCAAGAAAAATGAATCTTTTATTGCTATGTTTTTCAGAGAAGCACTCAGAGTCAGCATTTCTAGGATTAGTGAGCTGGAGGATACTCCCTTGGCAGAGCTGCGTTTCCAGTCTCATGCAGTGTCTAAACAGCAGGCAATAAAGCTGTCTGCTTGTTCCCAGAAGACCACGTTTTGTCTTCAGAACCTACATTTTAGGAGATGAAGAGAAAAAAAAAAGTAAGTTGTAATTTGGTTGCTAAGTCAAGGCCTGTGTTGGGAGAAACACAAACAACTTCTACTTTAAAAAAAATTACCTTTAGATCGGCACATATTTTATTCAGAATATATCAAGTCTATGCACTACAAAAATCTGACAAAACCATTTGTCCAAGTAGAAACATATTTTGAGTGGTAGTGTCTACATTTTTTTTCAACTTCCAGATAGTTTTTGTTTACAATTTATAGTATACCAAAGAAGTGACAACAAATATAGAGTTACAAAACTCAAAATATGCAAATATTTCAATAGCTTATTAACTATTCTTTAAATTATTAATTCATCATCATGGCTAGGCTTCGCGAACGAAGATTTGGGAAATTATTAATTATTATTGAGATATTTGATTTTCTACTAAATTCTACATTTAAATTCTTTTTTTTTTTTTTTTTTTTAATTGAATTGCCATGAGCTAAAAGGAACTCCTGCAGTGTTTCTTGCAGTATTGTGTGTGCTTTTTATCAGACTTCGTTCATCAGCACTGGCGGCATGTTAATTAACTCAGCAGTGAATGACTCCCTGCTATTTTACTGGGTTTTCTAATTGTAAAATAATATAAGGACCAAAAGAATAGATAAAACATTGCTTTTGCAGCTAATAGACAATAGGAAAGTTCTCTCATGATAGTCTTTTCAGTGATAGCCTCTCTGTGCATAGTCTCCGTATTGTAAATTTTTGATGTCAGGCAGCGGTATCAGTTGGAACGGGATGATATAAAGCAATACCAACTCATACAGACATAAAATCTCCTAAATGTTGGAAAGCAACCCATTGGTCTGTGATGACTCCCTTTTCTGTACTCATCAAGTGAAAATTGCTCTCAGAAGAAGCCTGAAAAACAACTCTTAATGGAAGGGTAGCAGAAACTGTGTTGCTACTACTCTTGCCTTTCAATTATTATCATACTACTAAATCCATTTGCCTATGTCACAACACTGGCTTACACCTCAAAATGGAATCATAGTGCCATCATTGTGGGCTAAGGACAGACAAAAAACTCCACCACCCTGATAATCTGTAGGACTGAAAAAAAAAGATTCCAAGGAAGCTTTTTAAAAGATTTTAGAAAGTACTTTGCCCTCTGCAATGCATATCATCCTATGCAGTGAATTCTATCACATGTAAGTGAATTCTAAACAGTATCAACATAGTGTTTTATGTTCTGAAATGCTAGATTTTCTCATTATTCTTCTGAAAACCTCCCTTGGCTTTTCTTTTTTTAAGTTATCTTGCATTTCTTTTTTTACATTTCTTCTTATTTTCTCTCCCCTGTCCAGCTGGGAAGGGGAGTGGTAGAGTGGCTTTATGGGCACCTGGTTTCCAAACAAAGTCAACCCACTACAAACCCCCATTCTCTGTCTCCCTGCACCACTGAGAGGGAGAGGGTAGACCTTGGGAAGGAGGAAGGTGTTTTTAAGTGTTCTTAAGATTTGATTTTGCTTCTCATTATTCTGCTCTGATTTTGTTAGTAATAAATTCAATTAACTTCCCCAATTCAAGTCTATTTTGCCTGTGACAGTATTTGGTGAGTGATCTCTCCCAGTCCTTAACTCATGAACGTTTCCTTATATTTCCTCTCCCCTTTTCCAGTTGCAGAGGGGAGTGATAGAGCAGCTCTGGTGGGTGCCCGGCATCCAGCCAGGGGCAACCCATTACCTATGACAAATTGAAATACCTAAGACTCAAAGATACAATATAAGTTGATATAGGCAAGAACCAGTAAAACTTCACAGCAAGAGAAGCTACATTTCTATATCTTAATATTGGTATAAACTGGTACTCTTGAAAGACCTTAGAGTCCACAGGAGAAACTCCAGTACCATCCTCCCCTCCTGAATCACTTAAAGTAGAATTTCACCTGTAAATCCAACTCACCTTTCATTTACTCTACTTTTAAACTGATACAGAAATGCTCTTGGCAATGTTAGCAATTCATCATAAAGAGATGAAGTAATTTTTTTTTTTTGTTTTGTTTTCCACAGTCTTGAGAAGTACAAAAGCAGTTCAACCCACTTGTTTTTCCATTCACAAGTCTGTCACACAGCAAGAAATAGCAAAAAGAAGATGAATGTGAAAAGTAGCAACTAATTCTCACTTTGATATGCTGAAAATCTGTTAATTGCCTCACAAAGCTCAGTTATCTCACTTTATTTTTCAGTGAAAACTTGACAGCAGATAACAGGTTTCAGTAAATTAATTGTATTATATTAATTGGGATACAAGGACTAATTAAACTCTTTGTGATTATGCATTGTTTTCATCAGTAAAAGGCAAAGAAATTCAATATCATAGTTCATATATGGCAGGCATTGGACTATCTTTTTAACATAATTTAGAGTCCATTGTACAATGGGAAGCTTAAGGAGAATGTAATCCTCTTGAGCCAATGTCATTTCTTTAATAAATAGGTAGTTTCAGACTCTTGTAGTTAGTATTTTAAGTTATCTAACATGAGGAATAGTCTCCTAACCTTAACAATGTGACTTGGAGCTTGTGTATACAGCAGTGTGTAAACATTCCGAGATACTTCAATAGGAGAGAATCCATTTAATTAAAAATAATTTAGAAATAAGGCATATCAACTACAACTTGATTAATCACAATTATTGGGGACATTAGGTTGTCAGCTTTTCACATCTTTGCAGATTTCATATAAACAACTTACAGGAAATAAATCACATTTTGGTTCTCAGTGTCTGCCCACAGATAGTTTTCAAAATAATGGGAAATTATTTAACGAATTAAAGACTAGAATAATTTTTTCCAGAATTTTTATATTTTCAGTAATCCGAAAAGGCCTAATTTCTTGAAGTAGGACTTTTTTTTTCTTCCCTTAAGGTTTTGATTTAGCTAAGATTTTGATTTGATGCTAAGAGCGGGACAAACTTGAAGTAGCTATTTTCCTTTCTATAATTTCACTTGCTGAGCCTGATGCAGTCAGTGTGCATTCAGATTACTTCAGCCTATACCGAACAAGAGGGGTATATGATCAGTTCCTTTGCAAAGTGTGTAGGGACAAAAGATTCAGTCTTCTCTCTGAAACTGAACTTCTTTCTAACAAAGGCTCAGTTCTCATATGCCTGAGATTGAACTTATTTTTTGTGAACAAACTTAGATTACTGCTCTTTATGGCATTCTAGAGGGAATCAACGAGGTACCTCTTGATCCCTCCTGAAGCAATCGATCAATTTCACATAAAAAGTTACAGAATACTTACTTCTAAAAGACTTGGAAAAGCCATCACTTAAGGCCTTCAATTTTGAGGAATCAGAGAATAAATCTTCCTTCCATCACCAGCTCAGAAGAATATTACACTATCAAATGAAAAATGGAATTTCTTCCGTGTTGAAGAGAGACTGAACACTATCATGAGCTGTAATTGTCATGACAGTTAGGTTTCTGTTTTTGAAGAAATAAGTTCTGGTAAATACAAATAAAGGAGAAATTTGAAATCAAGTTTTATCAGCCATGGAGTAAAATAATTTGTTCTGGAAGTACTACCTTTTCACTTTTTTAGATTTGAAGATTTTTTTTTTTTAATCTTGTAGGAGAAATTTTGTTCTTTCTTAACTTCAGAATACTGTAATTAAGTTTATCTTTTGCCATTTATCTTACTGAGACGCTGAAGACCAGACCCACTCTTTTAAGAAGTTATTTTACAATTATCTCAGTGGAATTGAGTTACCTGTGAACCTCAACTCCTAAGCTGTAACTGTGAGAGATCGCTTTCCTCTTTCAAATTAAACTTTTGGCTTATTCTAAACAGGAATACTGAACAGAGATAATCAAGTAATTTCACAACTTTCAGAGTAAGTGGGCTAGTGTGCATATATGAAACAATAACAATTTTTTTTCTGATAGTTTCTTAAAAGTGTGAAAAAATAACAGTTTTAGGCCTGCTGACATTAATTTTGCTTTAAGCCAAATGTAACTGTTACTAGTGAAGTCTAAGCATGGCTTACTGAAAAGAATCTTATGGGAGTTGACAGCCAAAAGACAAATTTCACCTACCGCAAAAAGAATTCCTGAGCTGAATCACATCTATACTTTAATGAACCATCACATTTTCAGAAGAATATGTTTGGAGAAGGAGCCTGATGTGCAGAGATCAGTGAGATTATAAAGAGTATGTACATAGGGG
>JAWWLV010000001.1:39014528-39038475 GCA_035041135.1 Platyrinchus mystaceus
TAAGTCCCCTTTAAGTATTGAATGGTCACAATAAGGTCTCTTCAGAGCCTTCTCTTCTCCAGGCTGAACAGACCCAGATCTCTGTCAGTCTGTCTTCACAGGAAAGATGTTCTGCCCCTCGATGATCTTTGTGACCTCCTCTGGACCCACTCCAACAGGACTATGTTTTGTGTTGAGCCCCCAAAACTGGATACAGCATTTCAGGTGGGGTCTCACAAGAGTGAACTAGAGGGGGAGAATCACCTCCCTCATCATACTGACCACACTTTTCTCAAGAAACCCAGGATACAGATGGCTTTCTGGACTGCAAGCGCACACTGGCAGTTCCTGTCCAGCTTTTCATCTCTTTACAGGGTTGCTCCAATTGTTTCATCTCCCATTTTGTACTGATACTGGAGCTTGCCCTGACCCATGTGCAGGACCTTGCAATTGGCCTTATTGATATTGATGAGGTCCACATGGGTCAACTCCTCAAGCCTTTTAAGGTTTCTCTGAATGGCATCCCACTCATCTAGCAAATCAACTGCATTACTCATCCTGGTGTCATCTGCAAACTTGCTCAGGACACACTCGATTCCACTATCTGATGAAGATATTATACAGTATTGGTTCCTGTTCAGACCCTTGAGGGACAGCACTTGTTACTGGTTTCCACCTATATATGAGGCTGTTTATTGTAACTCTTTGGAGGTAGCCATCCAGTCAGTTCCTAGCCCAGCCAATATTTCACACATGTTTTGCTTTAACCAGAGCTGGCCATTAAGCACCACACGGCCACTTGCTAACTTCTCCACCAGTGGGATGGGGGAGGGAATTGGAAAGGTAAAAGTGAGAAAACTCATAGACTGAGATAAGACAGCTTGATAGGTAAAGCAAAAGCTGTGAACACAAGCAAAGCAAAACAAGGAATTAATCCAAGACTTCCCACATGCCTGCAGGTGTTCAGCCACACCCAGGAAAGCAGGGTTTCATTGAACATAATAGTTACTTGCGAAACACTCCCACACTGAACATCACTTCCTTCCTCCTTCTTCTCCCCAACTTTATATACTGAGCATGATGTCACAAGGTTTGAAATATCCCGTTGGCCAGTGGGGGTCACCTGTCCCAGCTGTGTCTCCTCCCAGCTTCTTGAGTGCCCCCAGCCTCTTTGCTAGTGGGGCAGTACAAGGAGCAGAAAAGTCCTTGGTGCTGTGCTAGTGCTGCACAGCAATAATAAAAACATTTTTATATTATCTATATTCTCAACACTGTTTTCAGCCCAAATGCAAAACATTAACCCATAATAGCTACTGTGAAGAAAATTAACTCTACCCCTGTCAAAACCAGCACATTTCATCCAAATCATAGCTTTCCAGTTTAAAGGTAGGCATATTGTGAGGGACTATATGAGAGATCCTACAGAAATCTAGGTAGATGAAATTAGTAGATGTTCCTTTCTCCACTAAAGCAGTCCATCATAGGTCACTAGATAAGTCAGGCACAATCTGCCCTTGGTGAAGCCATGCTGGCTGTCTCTAATCACCTTCTGTCTTCCATATGTTTTGTCATATCTCTCAGGAGGATCCGTTCCATGATCTGACCTGGCAAAGAGGTAAGACTGACTAGTCAGCAATTTCAGGGTCCCCCTTTTGACCCTTTTTAAGAATGGGTATAATGGTCTGTCTTCTCCAGTCACTGGGGACTTTACATGACTGCCACAGCTTTTGAAATATCATGGTATTTTTTTGAAATATCATGGTATTTTTTTGAAATATGTTTTTTCACAGCTACATCATCCAGGTCCTTCAGGATGCTTGGATATATCTCATCTAGTCCTATGGACTTACGTATATTCAGACCCCTTAGGTGATCTCAAATCTGACCTTCACTTTTCGTGGTTGGGACCATTTCTAGTGGCTCTTCACATAAGGCCCATTTTACCACATTAAGGTGAGCATATTAAAAATATTTTGCTTGTGTTATTGACTATTTTATTATTCTCAGCAGAAAACCATACTGGTAATTATTTAAAATAATTTGAATAGTTATTTTGATTTTCACCAAAAAACACCCCAATCTTTTAAGATGGTTGTATAAACAAAAAGAATAAAAAGCAGATATGTCCGATAACATCAAAATTTAATAGTAAGATTATCTCAGAACTTTAAACATTTAATATATATGATTGACATCATACAGTTTTGATTTGGTCTTATGTCACCTTAAGTAGAAAAAAATAAACAAAAGAAAGATAAAACAAGTACCTTGACAATAAACAACATCTGAATACTATGCCACAAATGCAGCTTAAGACTGGGGAACATGACTAAATTATACTACGTAAGAACGCACACTGACTAATCTACAATAAATATCCATGTTTGTGCTCCTGGCTCATGGCAAATACAGGATAATTAAATTCAGAGTATTCTTTTTCCATTAGTGGCTATGTTAACTTGAATTACATTGTATTTGCTCTGGGCTGAGTTGCATCTACCTAATAAGTTACCACAGATCAGCAGATGTATGTCAGCTTTCTACTCTACTGATTAATATTCAAAGCCCTTCATGTTCATGCTGTAGCAATTGAACAGCTTTTAATTGAAATTGCAATTGTCATTGAAAATCAGTATCTTCAACATACTCATGCTTTTAGTACCTATCACTGTGTTTTATGGTGCAAAGTCAATTTTTTTTTTTCTTACCTTTCCACTATATAGTGATTTATGTTTCAAAATTCTGTCATGGTAATTTGCTAACTATTTTTGGGTGGTCCTCCACTACATCAATTGCCTGCTATGCTAATCAAACTTTAGGGAATATCTTTCTAGTTATTGAAGTCATATCAAAGTATTCTAGAGGCAAGATCAGTGATGGAGCTTCATTGCGTTTGAAATGTTCTGAGGCCTGATCTCACATTCAAGCACTAAACTTTTGAAATTTTGTTTCATGTCAGAACAGAGCACCTGCTTCTGCTCAGGTGCACAGAGTGAATGAAGGACTTACAAACCCCCAGTGAAGCTCATCTACTTTATCAAGCAATCCTGTCAGTTTTTCTGCAGAGTCCAACTTCTAGTTATGCAATTGCTATGTTTCATCTCTCTGGTTCACCAGTGGGTAAACGAATTTCCTACCTAATGGAAGGATTTGTGATAGCTTAAATGTGACATGAGGATAATGAATTGAACTAGGTTTATTTCAAAACCCATTCCAACAAAAAAGGCTTTGTGACCTACGAATTGTTTTCACAGCTACAAGTCATCTTTAAAGGTGTATTTAGCTCAGCTCAGAAAAAAGACTTTGAAGTGCCCTATCCAAGTCTGAAGTGACTATTTTTGTTTTTTTATTCTCTCCCCATCCCTCCTCCATCCTCACTCCCACTGATATCTGGACTGCCTTTCACTGGTTTCCTTTCACACTTTGCAAATATTGTCTTCTACAGTGCTCCAGCTGGCAGGAATTCAGCAGCTCTCAGTGTTCACATTTGGAATCTATCCTGAGAAGATGAGGGACTGGAGGCAAGGAAAGGAGAATTGGACTGTTTTCCCTACATGCTTCTGCAGCTGATCCCACACTTCTCAAACTAATTCAGTTTTTTATTTCTGAAAGTGTCATTGCTAAGTGTGATGACTACAGAGGTGCAAAGACAGACCATGTGAGCATGTTTCACAATTCCAAGAGATGTCATGGGGGGAATGTTTGCATTGGAAAAATAGCTACAAGGAAGAGCTGCATGTTGCTCTTACTAAGGTGACAGTTACTTTGCTGAGTTTAAGAACAGTGCAATAAAAGCTGGCTGTGAAATCATAATAAAGCTAATAAAAATACATAAGAGTATTAAATATTTCTTGCCACATGCTCAGCTAAAATCACATTAGTATATGCTTTTTCTGTAAAATCACTTTCTGTGGAGAACAGACTAAAATAAAATATAATTACTATTCATGATAGAAGTTAAACTAAGGATAGGATAAGATAAGGACTTGTCTAGATGCAAGTGGCTGGAGAGTTGTGATCAATGGCTCTATGTTCAGGTGGAGGCTGGTGATGAGTGGTATCCCTTGGGGTTCTCTCTTGGAATGGTGCCTTTTAATATCTTTTTCAATGTCACAGACAGTGGCATTGAATGCACCCTCAGCAAGTTTGCAGATGACACAAAGCTGGGTGATGAGTAGATGCAACAGAAAGAAGAGACGCCATTCAGAGGGGTCTGGACAAGGTTGAAAAGTGAGTCCATGGGAACATCATGAAGTTCAACAAGGCCAAGTGCAAGGTGCTGCACCTGGGTTAGGGAAATCCCAGACATGAGTACAGACTGCATGATGAACCCATTGAGAGCAGTCCTGAGGAGAAGGACTTGAGGATTCTTGTGAAGGAAAGCTGGACACGATTCAACAGTGTACACTTGTAGCCCAGAAGGCCAACTGAATCCTGGTCTGCATCAAAATAGGAGTGGCCAGCAGGTCAAGGGAAGCGATTTCCCTTCTCCGTTCTGCCGTGGTCCTCAGCACAAGAAAGGCATGGACCTGCTTTAGTGGGTCCAGAGGAGGGCCAAAAAGATAATCAGAGGACTGGAGCACCTCTACTATAAAGACAGGCTGAGATAACTGGGATTGTTCAGTCTGGAGAAGAGAAAGCTCTGGGGATACCTCATTGCAGCCTTTCAGTACTTAAAGGGGCCCTATAAAAAAGGTGGAAACGAACTTTTTACACAGGCAGATAGTGATAGGAAAAGTGAGAATGGTGAGAAACTAAAAGAAAAAGATTTAGATTAGATAGTAGGAAGAAATTCTTTATCGTGAAGATGGTGAGGCATTGGAATAGATTGTGCAGGGAAGTTGTGGATGCCCCATTTCTGGAAGTGTTCAAGGCCAGGTTGGATGGGGCTCTGAGCAACCTGATCTAGTGGGTGGCATCCCTGCCCAGGGAGGGCAGGGGGTTGGAACTAGATGGTCTTCAAGGTCCCTTCCAACCAAACCATTCAATAATTCTATGATAGGGCAAGAAGTCTAAGACTGTAGTTGGTTGACCCTAGTGAGGAGCCAAGTGCCCAAATAGATGCTTGTTTTTTTCCCTCTCCTGAAGATAAGTGAGAAAATGGAATGAAGGCAAGAAAACTCATGGATTGAGAATTGAGATAAAGGCAGTTTAATAGATGAAGCAGAAGCTATGTTCACAGGAAAAGAAAAAAGTAATTTACTACTTTCCATCAGCAGGAACATGTCCAAGCCATTTTCTGTCAAGCAGGACCTTGGTGCATGTGCAAGTTGCTTGGAAAGGTAAACAGCATATCCACAAATGTCCTCCATGCCTCTTCCTCTTCTAGATCTCTTATTGCTGAGACCAATGTGAGACTGTATGGAATATCCCTTTGGTCAGCTCAGGTCAGCTGTCTTGGCCGTTCCTCCTCGCAATTTTTTGCTCACTCCCAGCCTACCAATCAGCGAGAAGGAGGAGGCAGGGCAGAATGAGCAAAAAGAAAAAAGCCTTGATGCTATGCAAGCACTGAACATCAATAGCCAAAACACTGGTGCATCCTCTTCACCATTTTAGTCACAAATCCAAAGCACAGCACTGTTAAGGCTGCTATGCAACAAGTTAACTTCATCCCAGTCAGACCCAGTACTCAGAGTAAATTTGTTTAGTACTAGATGAAAAAAAAAAAAAAAAGGAAAAGCACTCTTCTGCTCTACTTAAATTTCCCTTGTGATATTAGAAACCTAATCCATTTATTACATACAGTTCTGACAGGTGTAACTACATAAAACTCTGTCACACATTACAAGCTCAGTTCTACCCTTTTGGCTGCAATCTGAAGTAAGCACATACTTTACAGAAGATTAGCACATTCCCTCTGAGGTGAAATTCTGGCACAGTTCCCACTCAGTTTAGTATATATGTCTGTATTATTTTTGCGCTAGGACTTGAGCACTGCTTACTGAGCCAATGCGTGTGTCTTGAATAACCTCCACAAAGCAAATGCTACCTCAAACAGATCATGTGCATTTATATTCTGTCCACTTTGACAAGAAAGATATCCAGTTCTTCACACTATGAATGTGAACAGCAAATCTGTCTCACACACATCAGTTGGATGGGATTCAGGCCTAGGTTCAGAAATGTAAAGTAAAATATGTCTATGTGCTGAGTGTCTTAATTCCCAGTACAGTCAGTGGAGATTTAGGGATTTATTAATTTGCCTAGTATCATATGAGATGACTATATGTATCTGAAATGCTCTAATGGGACAGGAAGATAAGGATGGGAGCTGCATCCTCTAGACTTGGCAGATGGAGGTCAGCATGAAGCATCCAGAATGCTACTAGATGTCATATTTAAGCCACTAAATCTGGTTCCTACCATCAATAGAGACAGGAGAGCTACTCAGTGGTGTGGGAACTGATTCATTTCCAAAACATTCATGGCTAGAATGTCATTTTTGGTACTCTGGGGTATCTGAAATATCTGGAGAGGGCTGACAGTTTTGACATACAGAGTGACAGATGCAGGAGATAGAATCAAATCTGTGGGAAACACAAGTCCTTCAGTAGCAGAAGCCAGACAAAACACACAATATCAGACCACTACAGACTGCATCAGCAACTAAATCTAATGCCTGATATTTGTTCATTATATTCAAAATCTAGTAATATGAGAAAAGAAACACACAAGAAAGTTTATCCAGGACATGGTCAGGAAAGACTTGTAGCATATCAAGTGTGATTACAGGGTTCTCAGGATAATGATCAAAAGCTTGGGGACTCAGGTGTTTTTTTATCTCAGTTGTGCTGGTGAGGGCAAAGGGCTTGACATGAAGTAGATGGAGCCTGATTGTTAACACTGGTAGTGAAAGTGGTACCAAAATCAAAGATTTAGTTATTAAAACCATAGGACCTCCTCTGAGCATTGAGGACTGGGAGGTCAAACTGGTGAAGAGGACTTTAAAATAGGAACAGTGGAGGAGAGAGATTATGACCCACAAACAAATGAGGAAGTGGTGATCTGAGTTGGAAAGCAAAGGATGGGTAATGTGGACGAAAGAAAACTTGTAATCAATGAAAGAAGACCTGCCTTGAGTGTATGCACAAATATGGAAATGGCAAAAAATCATCATGATGGTGCAGGCACTCACATTTTTTTTTTTCCTCAGAAATGTGCATGACTATCTGTGTGTCTGTGTGCTAACACACAGAGTGTGAGGACAATCAGAAGGAATTAGATGTTTGTCTTCATGGAATGCATGGAGCTCTGCTAAGGATGGATGCAGAGCCAAAAAGAGATTTTATAGGTTAAGATTAATGTAACATGTATTGGTTTCCACTACAGCTCTCGTGATCAGGAAGAAGAATCAAATTATATTTTCTTCAGACAAATGAAAGAAATCTTATGTTCACAGGGACTGGCCTAGATGATCTCCACAAGTCCTTTCTAACATCTACATTTCCATGATTCTGTGATTCTATGAAGGCAAGAACTTATTGTTAATATAGAAAAAGTCTTTACAATCTAATCAATATGCAACAGCTAGTTATCATTATTCTAATTACTGCAATACTAAGAGTTCTATTCAAAATTATTTAATCTTTACAGAAAAGCTTCATTAATAATATAGCTAAATTAATTATACATAAAATGTCTTAGTATGTACCCTTTTCCTCTGGTGTTTTGTTCCTCCCTCTAGTATTTTCTTATTTGTGAGGTCAATGGAGAGTTTTCTTCGAGAATAAGGACTGGTGTTATGAAGAGGCACCAACATCTCCTATATTTTTCTAAAAGACCAATGATATATGTGATAAGGTGTTTCTTCTCCTCAGTTTACTTAGGGATATTGCTGTCATGCCCAGAACAAAAAAGAATCATGTGGGAATCTCAGCCAGTCCTAGAATTCCTGCAATGCTATACATGCATGGAATCTAATAGTACCTATACTGGTGAGAGAATTAAATTAAAATAAAGCACATTTAAGTTTATATAAGCAGAAAGACATCTCTCTTGATGAGTGCTTGGAAGCATTACACACCCTGCCAAAATAATGGATATGTCCTTTTCTCACAAGAGAGATCAATAACCAAAAAATGTCCTTCCCTATCCTATCTTGCAACACAGTTATAAAACTTTTATCTCTCACATTGTATATAGCCAGGTTGTCTTACTTTGAATGGTGTATCTCACTAAATATGGTGTATCTCAGAGTTGTGTCTTCACGATGTCTCTCTCTGCTTCAAATCTGGAAGTCCTTGAGTCATCCTGCATTCTGTAGGGAGCTGCACCTCACCTATACTTTTTTATTCAACCAAATCAGTTCCATTCAGTTTACACAAGCTTGAAACAACCTACTTTTCTTTCTGTGTTGCAACTGGAAGATCACTTGTTTGGAGCTCATAATCAATTCAATTATATATAACATGGACAAAAAAGACCCTGAAATTAGTGCAAAGCAAAAAGACATGAGTACCTCATAATAAGCAAGCAGATAAGGGGATTAACATTTTATTTAAATTGAAACTTTACTTCAACACAGTATTACTTTTTATTTTGGGTGTTTTTCTACAGTGAGAGTTCTAAAAAGATAGCCATATCAATTGGTGCATACTTTAGGTCTGGCGGCCTAAACCTGGAAATTAACATAGATTGTGATACATCTCCTTGTTGGCTTACTTTTTATTCTTATTCCTCTAATTTTTGAGCATCATCTAAAAGTATTCAAACACACCTACCACTAACAATCTGTATGTATATTAACCATATTCTTTAGCTTTTCATCATACCATAAGAAACCTTACACTTACATTGGCCTGGATGAATATTTGATTCAAATTTTCTGAAAGATTTCTTTACTCAACAAGAAACAAATAGGTGAAATGAAATAATTTTTGAAACACAAAAGTATTACACTTAGTTTTGAAAATTTAGAAATTATTTGTCTTGACCTTTAAAAATTCACCTTACCCCTCTCTTTTTTTTTTTTTTTTAATCTTTCCAGTTGAAACTATTCACCTAAGTGAAAGACTTCTTGAGCTAACAGTAGATAATTAAGCCATCCCACTGGAACTGGGAAATATCCTTATCTGACTGAATTACAATTGAAATGTAATTACTGGATAAATTCTTTCCAGTCTTTTTGTAATGAGCTTTCTTACACATAGATAAAAGAATAATACCAGGATTTTGTCACACCTAAACATGCAAATTCTGAGATATGCATTTAAGTCAACAATTTTATGAATGTGATTTGATCCAAGAGGAAAAATAAACTATTTGTCCTCAGCTTAAGCCATTCTTTAAAATTTGAAGAAGGAATCTCTTTTTTGGGGTGGAAAATTAAGCTTATAGGGTTTTAGTGTTGATAAGCATTTTCATTGTTAAGTATTTTGGGAGAGTTTTGTAGGAGTTGTCTTAATAAATAATTCTTGCTATCTCAAACAGGAAATCTCTTCAGAAAATGTTTTACTCTGGAGAAGATGAATTTTAATATCAAGATATTTACTAGAAAATTTAAAAATATATTCAAACTAAGGATGGATGATGTATGCAGTGTAAAGTCTGTGATCCCTATGCAGCTTAGAAAATGGAACAGCACAATATCATGATTATTCTTGATCAGTATATTATTTATGTTGAAAGTTTGAATCAGGTCATTCATGATCCAATACAGTTATGCCAATATGAGTAACATCTGGTCACTATCATTTAAGTAATTCATGGTACTATAATAAAAAAAAATGTTATGAACTATATTAAATTTTCAGAGGGTCTATTCTTTCTTCCTCAGACTGAGCCTACCCTAGGTAGCTGTCATTCCATGGTGGAAGTTTCTGCTTGACTAGATATAGAGAGAAATTCCATTGATTAAGGAAAGAGGAAGGAAACATCGTTTATCTCTAAGCACCTTTTCATTTACCATGGAAAATGGTAGGAACAAAAAGGACCTGTACCAATTTTTAAACGTGGGTGGAGTAGCAGAAATACAGAAGTAAATCAGAACACAAGGCACAGTTCTACTATTGAAGCCATTCCCTTGCTTCAGAGCTACTGGTATTTAGCTGGTTTTTTATCTACATTTAAGAATCATAATTTTCCCAAGATATAAGAACATTTCCAATCATTTTTATTTTAGATTATTTCACCTCCCACATACAGCTAACTCCTATCTCATTAGTTAAAAGTTTGCAATATGTTCTCCTCTTCCCTCTGTAGCAAAATACTTCTACACCAAAAAGTGTAAGCTACTTCAGCTTACTTCAACAATGACCTAGAATTTTCATGTGAGTTACCTTACAAAGGGTCAATCATCAGGGAGTATTTAAGTCTGGCCATAGTTCTAGACTCCAAAAATCCTGAGATCTTCTTATAAATCCCATGAAAGCTTCATGTATAATTTCTGACTTACCAATTTTACTAAAAGCTATTATCATTCCTTTATTTTCTCCAAAAATTATGTAACTATATCTCACATTAGTCAAACACCTCATAGCTCTTGTTTTGGTTTTTAAGGTTGTGGAGTTTTGTGGGGTTTTTGGTTTGGTTTTTACCAATTCATTTCTGCTCTGCTCCTACTCTGGCACAAGCTAAAAGTACAAGGGTGGTGGTAACTGTCCTTTACACAAAGAAGGCAGTTTCTTGCCCTATCCATATTTCAATGTCTTTTGTTTTTCTGTTTTGGCAGAGATGACATATTCTCCTTCAGAGGGAAAATTAGGCCTTTGGACTCATGTGATGAAACTCAGGGGAATTGTTAAGACATGTCACAATGCAGATTAAGCCTTCTGTTTGATAAAAGTCAATCTAAAGGTCTTGCCTGCTCAGTTCACTTTGCTCATGATGCTTTCCTTCATTTTATACTGCCAGGAGGGATGCATTATGCTTCCTCAAGGTCTTAATCAAGTGGCCATTTATGATGTTCATGTAATGTTTTAAATTACATCTTATAAGTGTTTTGTGATCCTTTTTATTTATATGAATTCCTTTAAGAATGAAAGATTTAAAATGAAAGAGTGAGTGAGGAAAGAAAATTCTGAGTATATTTTAAGAGTTTTATTCATGTATTGGTTCTCAGTAAAACCAGTTGGAATAATGAAGATACAAATATAAATGCAGATATGTAGAATTTCTTTAAAAAAAGCAATCCAGTTGTAATCCATTTGTCTTTGACTTCTCTATTCTCTCTTCTGAAATCTTTTCTGGTTTTATAAAATGAAAGACATGCTAATTTGTTTCTTTTATAAATTTTGTTACTATTGGTTGAACAAAAAATAACAGTTGCATAGACTCTGAAGAACCACAGTTTGAACATGTAGAACAAACAAGCATTGGGTGAACAAACACTGGTTTGTATGGGAGTTTAATTCTCTCCAGGATCTACAAGAATGTGTAATTTTTGCACAGGTACCATGAATGTCAATCATTTTATAAAATAGCAACTGCAGCTAATGAAGAGCAGCCATAACTATACAGAACAATCAGACATTTGTTTTCACTGCTGTTCCTAAACTAATGGCAACATGGAAAGCATTTTCAGTTCTCTGTAGGAAAATGAAATCCACAGAAGCAATTTGGGAACATCAAGCATCCTTGAAATAAAAAGCTATAACACCATGAAGAGGAATTATTTTAGAAATCTTATTAAGTTTCTTTGTCAAAGACTGATAAGATAGTGATCCTACTCAACTTTTATGCCTTAGAAAAAAAAAAATTATTACTATCCAAACTTCAGTATGGTATGGGACACAGTAAGGCCATGGAGACACCTGAAGAATCTCTTGTCATCTCTTTATGTCCTCTCCCAAAAGAATCACCAGAGATCTATCCAATGCAAAGCCACGGCTTTAAATATTTCCTGGGAGAAACAGACTGTATTGCTTTGAACACAACATTTACAGTGTTGTCATACTTTCATTATTAGATACAATTGTGCTAATCGCAGGAAGCTTAAAGCTTTTTTTCAAGAGATTTCTCCAATTTCCCCTTTTGAGCTCATTTCTCATTCAGCTACTGCAGCTAATTACCATGAATTCCTTTAGTATTCATTGTAATAACACTAATTATAACAGAATTGTTTGGTATTCATTATAATAGCGCTGATCATAAAGAAATTATGTCACACGTATTTGCTCAATATACAATCATAATTTAGCATCTGTAAAGTATTAGTGAACAGAAACATAACGTTAAACTTCAGCTATACCTTGGAAGAACTAAATATATGCCTACTACAACCAAAGGGGTGGAGGACTCAGTCCAGTTTTTTGGAAGGGATTTTTTTCTTTAAGCTTATCAAACCTTAAAAAGAAATTCAAACCAATTTTGATGTGTGTTTTGATATCTAGTATAAGGTTTTATTATAAAACTCAAACAGGTTTTCATAATTCCATGGTGCTCAATTCTCTTTGTACTGCACAAGAGCTGTAACTTTAGAGGCATAAGTTTAATGTATGAATTTTAAAGAAGAGTCAGCTTTATGTTGTTCACTAAGAATTCAGATTCAGGCATTGAAATAAGCCCTTTTAGATGTTTCTAAAGGAGGATTGATTGTGTATACAGAGAGAAAGCATTTGCAGCTTTTATCTAACAAATATATAGCAGTTTCAGATCTTTCAGATCTTATACTTCCATCTGGCTAAAAATCTCATCACTGAAACTACCGGAATAACATCTCATCCCTTTTCCATAGTGGTTAACTGGTGCATATCAGGATAGTTATAATAACAACTGTGGTAAAATAGCAATACAAGAAACATACATATTAATTGATATTGTAATATATTAACAGTGCAAAATGCACTTAAATATAATTAAGAAAAGCTTAAATATGATTAAGGAGACCTTCTTGATTGTGAGAATAGTCAAACACTGGAACAAGCTTCCCAGAGACGTTGTGATGTCTCCATCTTTAGTGATATTCAAAACCTCGCTGGACCCGGCCCTGAGAAAACAGCTTGACCTGAAGCAATTTTGGGCAGGCAGGTTAAACTAAACATTACTGGAATCCCTAGCAACCACTACAGTTCTTTTTTTTTTTTTCTTTTTTTTTTTTTCCAATATGTAGAGTACTGGCAACTTCTCCTGCACAAAATATTTTTTTTTTTTTTAATATGGAAATAAAGAGAAATAGGGCATCTTCCAAACCAATTAGTTAAATGAATTTGGAACATGCCACATAGTAAGTCACTGTTTTCCCTTTCATGCAAGTTCATGTTGCAAGTCTAGAATCAAGCTGCACATTCCTCCCAGTTTGTTTACAGAAAGCAGTATTTTGAAGAGTATACTTATAAACAGGATTGAAGGCCTGTTTTAGAGCACTTAATTGATCTTGGAGTATTTCAGAGGTACTCTTATAAGACTGAAGAGGGAAAGGGAATAGCATATTAGCAAGGTGCTCACATGAACACTCTAATCATTCTTTATTGCATATCATAGCCAAATGTAATATCAGTAATCAGTAGTTCTTAAGAGACCTCAATGCAATATTTTTTACATGTGTAAACAAGAAAAGGACTCAATACTCATGATGTTTATGGTGCTGGTAATACAGAAAACTCACACTACAATAACATTTTATGGAAAAACTGATTAGAAATTATTGACCTATTGGATGAACTGAATATTATTCTAAATTTATTTAGAAATTGAGGGGACAATAATAAGTTTAATCACATATCTGTTTAAAATAAAAAGAGGAAAAAAGCTAATGAAAGGCATCACTTTATCCATGGTGATTTATCTGATGATCTTCCAACCTCAACAACAAGGGGATGGAATCTGTCTTGTATCCCTGTTAGCATCCCAAGAAGCCTGTTATACTAAATATCAAATGAAACTCCAAAATAAGTTCTTCACCTTTTATATATGCCTCTTCACCTTCCCCTGGGATATCAAAGTATCTCTATTTTCAAAACTACCTTCAGCAAGCCTGACTTAATAAAAGCACTGAAAGAATCAATAATGGAAATGATGGGACACTTGTTGTTAAATAGTTGTTCTCTCTTAATAGTCAGCACATGATTTTACACAGTGTGACATCCATGTTTTTCATGAAACTATAAGAAAAAATTTTCAATTCTGGCTTTTCAACGATCAGCTACCCTACCACTGTCATCAGTGAGATCAGGCTGAGTACAACTCCTGTTTATGAATTTTGAATGTCAAAAAGCCAAGCATAATCCATGACTCCAAGAAAAAATGTGATTGTCACACATATACTTGAATATTAGTTTCATGCACAAGGATCCCCATGTTTCTAGAATATATGAAATCTTATGTGCATAAAGATCATCTTTGAATATACAGAGGTTTTGAGAAAGCCTTAGGTCATTATTATATTTTCAAATATATTTTCACGTGTCTCAATATTAACTTTAATAATACCGATTCATATGCTGTGGCTTATAGTTTCAACAGTTGAACTACTACAGTGGTCACAAGACCATAATGGTGTCACAGTATCTACAAATTTCAGTCCTCTAAGTTTTCTAACACATGCTCTCTTCTTTTCATTCTTGTGGTGGATTGACTTCGATGGATACCAGTGTCCCCTGAGCTGCTCTGTCACTCCCCACCTCAGCAGGACAGGGAAGGGAGAAAAAAACCCTCATGGGGTAAGATAAAGGCTGTTTAATAAAACAAAGAAAAATGTCCCATGTAAAATCAAAGGAAACAAAAGATTTTATTCTCTATTTCCTATCAGCAGGTTATGTTGGCTACTTCCCAGGAAGCAGGGCTTCAGGACACATAGAGGTTGTTCCAGAAGACAAACACCATAAGAACAAATGCCTGTGTTTTCTCCTCCTTTCTTATGGCTTTTATTGATGAACAAATGTCATTTGGTGTGGAATATTCCTTTGATCAATTTGGGTCAGCTATCCTGGCTATATGGCCCCTCCCAGGACTTTGCCCACCCCCAGCCTACTGGTGAGGGGGAATGTTGGAGAGACAACGCTAATGTTGCACCAGCACTGCTCAGAAGCAGCCAAAACACTGGTGTGTTATCAGCACCTTTCCAGGTACCCGTGCAAAACACAGGACTATGGGATCTGCTATGAACTCCATGTCAGCCAGAACCAATACAATGCCCTCTGTTATTGATTTTCCCTAGTGTTAGTAAGAAAGTGAAATAATCCACATATATGAAAGCAATGTAGTCAGCTATATAATGCTAAAAACAGCATAGGGAAAACAGGGTGTAATTAAAACACAGAATTCCCCTTGCACTGGAAAATGATTAAGAGTTGTGTTGTGGAAAGGACAAAGATAAAGGTATTCCTAAGAAAGAGAGCAAAAGATGGTTCTGCATGTTACACTAGAGAATTTTTTCTGTAAGTAAAGACTATCCTGCTAGTAATGACATACTGACAGGGTTGCCTGGCATTTTTTTAAGCAGTCTCTAGGAATGGATGTTAGATGTGTGAGAATACAAAAATATTGATTATCTGTCCAAGATTTTGTACTAAAATCTCAAGGTGGTACTTGTTTTTGGAAGGTTTTTTGTTGGCTAGTCAGAAATCAGCACTCTTCATTGAAATGGTGCAGTTGTTTCATTTGGGATGCGATTCTTGTGATTTGCTCTTAGTGCCTGAAACTCAAATTTGACATTTAAATGAAAAAATCTGAAGTTAGACATCCAAATTTTCTCAAATATTTTGATTTAATAAATGGTGAGCTGTTATGGAGTTCCCTTTAGGATGATGTTGAGGGAAAAGTCTTGCTTCAACCAAGCCTTCTTCTATACATTACCATGACATGGAGCCAGACTAAAAGTATTGCTCAGGCCATTGAGTCTTCTAACCACACCTGCCCAATTCTACATTGAAATAAAAAGTTATCCCCCTTTTATGTTTATGTTGTTTACTAAATAAAAGCCTAACATTTACACCACTTAGTGAAGTGATTCTATTTTTTTGGCACTGTCTCAACCTAAATTTCCCCATGATATAGATCACAAAGAAATAAACAAATCTCTATATGAAAACTAAAGGACTGACAGTCTTAATGTATCAGCTAATTCCTTTGTTAAAGTACAAGGATAAAAACAAACAAATACTTTTATTAGTGCATAGTAATAGTAAAATCAGCACCTGAATTTGCAACAGAAAACAAAATGGAAGCCACCATGTAACATGATCATGGGTGAAATCTATACTTCATCCTTAAATTCCACTAAGTCAGCACAAAGCTAGCCACTGTGCACTGGCTAAAAAATATGATGTGTTCATTGATGTGTACTATATTTCAGCAACACACTCTGAAGTTTCCAAAGGAGGGTATTACTTTCATGAAGTCCACACTTAAAAGAAAGGTCACTTGGATTAGGTGACTTTGCTTCCTTTGATGGTAGTTTTGAGGACCTTAGCCTCATATTTCATAGCTTTTTTCATCTCTGTCATGAGGTCTGGCATACTTTCTAAAACAACAGGCTTCCTAAACATGGGGTGGTAAAAAAAAAATATATAAAAAATAATTTTAAAAACGACAAAAGGAAAGAAAAAATATAAAGTTAAGAGAGGGCAATGCTTCAATTCAAATCATTGTAAGCCTATTAGCTCTGAAAGAATAACTACCACTTTTGCTCACTGCCTTTTCTTAGTCTAAAGCTTTTTGCCCACCTGCAGTTTGATTACAGTCAGTTTTAGTCCAGGGAAATAAAAACACTGCATCACAAATGAGGAGTACTACATGATGCAATTTCAGAGTTTACCAATGATCTGCAGTGACTAAACACAGGTGCTGAAATCCTTACGAGATCTTATTTTAGACCAGCTTCACACATTCAAGCACTTGACAAAAACCTAAGACCTTTGGCCTTAGTCGTCCCCGTAGGCAACCATGAAACCATACAGTATCGACACCAGGCCACTTCTCAGCATAAGAATGTCAGCTGCATGAGGGTTTATGTATTTAAACCCCAAAACCCCCAAAGTATAGAAATTTCTGTAATTTCTATTTGGATTAGTCCAGTAAAACCTGTCTCTTCAACCATCCTCCATCGGAAGAAAAAGGCTTCCAGTATGGGTTGATTTCATCCATCTGGGACCTCTAACACCAAAACTGGATGAAAAAGCAGCTGTTATGTTTGTATTTGTCATATTGCTAACTTTTCAAAAACTAAAACTTTTAATTATTAACCTTTCCCAACTTATTCTTAGGAAAGTTAGGTGCCAATAGTTTAAAGGAATCATATTTGGTTTTTTACAGTTTGTGTTGTGACTTTGTCAGGCTTGTCATTTTTACACAATGTCAAAAGACAGCCTGAACTGATACACTCACCTCTTGAGTTTTCCGCACTACAAAAAGATACTCTTCCTTTAAAGTCCTCATTTAGAACTAGAGCTAAGTTAGTGATTATTTTCAAGTTTTTTGGGAAAAAAAATATTCCTCAGCTAGCTAATAGTCTCCAGATGTAATGCGGCAACATTTAACATCCAAGGCTGCTCAGTAGCCCTTGTTATGTTAAATAGGGGGCACATCGTAGTGTGTCATGAGAAATTGTACCACATAATTTTGGAACATATTTTTTCTTTTCATGATACCACTTAGATATGGAAAGATTGTCCATGGAATATAATGGAATATAATCGTCATTAGCAATTTATTGTACTATATGCTTGATTCAGTTGTATAAGCAGAAAAGCTTCAAGCCTGCATAAAACGAATATGTTCCCAAATATTTTGCCTACACCTGAGCAGCTTAATGCCTTTTAGATATATATGGACATATATATTCTTTAGTTTCTGCAGACAGTTCAAAAAGTTGTAGGTCTCCAGAAGATCTTCTCTCATATCTTCTGGCCCCTTACAGGTATTTCTGTTCCAATAAAATATTTCAAATGGGAATATGTGTTTAAACTTAAGGAACAGATCATTACCCTGGGAGTCAGCTCCTAATTCAAACTGAAAGTTTACAGATCTAATGCAATTTCTGTAACGTATTTATGTTCTGTTCTGAAAAGCTTAGAAATAAATGTAAAGTATAGATAAATCTTCTGTTCAATCTTAGAGAATATATGAAAATATAAAAATACACTACTGATTGCAAAGCATTTCTAAACTGTAGTGGTTAAAGCAACATAAACACTTACTAAGAATCCTTTTGATGTCACATACCAGATCAATAAAATAACATCTTTTTTGTCATTAAAACTCAGGCAAAGTTTTGCCCTCAGATGAGAGCGTTTTCAAAAGAAAAAAAAAAGGAATTGCAAATGCAAATGTTGTATTCATAACAGAATATGACAAAGGTAAAACAGAGAGAATTGGGCTTAGATTTCATCTAATACTGCATGGAAATAATACTCTTCCCTAGCATTTGGAATTTTCAGTGGCTTCATGCAATAGTTTATATATAAGTTATCATATTTGTGAGTTTTCCTGTCCATGCTTAACAACACTGGAATTAAGCTGATTCATTTCTGAAAGAGGGAATGCACTATTAATAGCACTTGCTAATATTAAAATGACTGAGAAGGGCACTGAGGGAAGTTGGGAAGGCAGTAAATAATCATATCTACTATTGAAGGAAAAAATGCAATCTGTGTGTCTAGGAAATACAAGAAGCATTCTCAAAGTAAAATGGCATAGTTCCAGGTTTAGTGATATCTTCAACTTCTGTCTGTGTCTTTTTGAGTATTCATCCAAGTAACATGTCTGGCACCTGCATGTCTTGAAATGGTATCACATGTTCCATTCCATTTGTAGAAAGTGTTTTGTATTTATAGCATCTCTAAAAATTAGTTTCTTCATCCATTTGTTTTTGAAGCTCCTGGAAACTGCAAAGAGTATGAAAAGCAATACCTATAATGTTTTGTGTTTTCTTTTCCAAACTGTATTTATTGCACTACAAGAATATAGCAAATGGAAAGAAATTCTGAAATAAAACAATGTCTACAAAATTGGTATGATTCGTGTAGGCATACGTATTTGAGAAATGCTTTTTATGTTTCCTTAAAATGAATAAATAAAGCATGCACTTTCTGGATATGATCTATTTCAGTGTCTATAGTTAGATTAGTTGAATGTCACAAACTCAAACTTTTCACTGCAATGAGATCCCCAATGAGAGCTCCTGAGAAAACAACAACATTCCACTTCTTTGCAGCTAATATCTTTAATTATCCTTGTCAATCTTTTGTTTTACTTGATACTATCAGCCATTCTGTCTTTTCAGAAAAGAAAAAAACCACACACACATATGCACAAAAAAAAGAGGAGTACACAGTGCAAATAATTATCAGTGCAATAGAGCCATTAAAAACAAAGCTTAAAAAGTTTTCATAAATGACAATACAAATATTCTTAATGAAGTTGGAGTCTTACAGGGAGGTGAATTAATAAATGCAGAAGACTGCACAATAAATAAAAGTTCATATAGTCATGCTGATTTTTTGAGAAGATCCACCCCCTCATGTGGATTTTGAAAGGAACTATTTAGGGCTTTCCAGATATTAAATATTTTTAACAACTAAGTTATTTATTTAGGATGTTATTTAGAAATAATCTTTATCTTTTGTACTGATTCAGTGTTTAAACAGTTCATCGAGCATTGATATTTGCTATTGTCATAGCATTTATAAATGTCTTTTTTTCAACTCTTTGTGGTTTATGTACTTCTCATAGGCAACAACAGCTTTCTCTGAAGCTATGATCTCCTCCATTTCTGTGCTCATATAATGGTACAACTGTGTGATAATCTAAATCTGTTTGTTTTCTGTTCGTATTGCTATTAAGACTTGCTTAGGGAGGTTAGAATTCAGTAACTAAATATGCTTTTCATCTAGATGTACACAAAACATTTTTTGGAGGGGGGATATTTTAGAGTGCTTTCCATTAAAATGAGAAATGTCAAAATGTTATTTATATTTTGAAAGTTAGATTTAGACAGCCACAGAGCAAC
Organism: Platyrinchus mystaceus; assembly: GCA_035041135.1. Classification (NCBI taxonomy): domain Eukaryota; kingdom Metazoa; phylum Chordata; class Aves; order Passeriformes; family Tyrannidae; genus Platyrinchus; species Platyrinchus mystaceus. The sequence goes on from JAWWLV010000001.1 coordinate 39,034,393, forward strand.
TCCATAAAGCAGCACACTCAGCTTTTGGACATCCTGTTGTATACTTAATGATCCTTCTGAAAGGAAGAGTCAGAGTAATCCAGTCACAGATCCCTTGTTCTCAAAGTTTCAAACTTTCAGGTTTTCACTGTCATAATTACTCCTAAATGGAACGTGGGACTTCACTGAATTCTGAAAGAATTTAGGTATCTCTGACAGCTGTTTCCCCATAGACATTGTTGTCCTGCTGCAATTTCCTATACATTGAAACTAGTACATACAAAAAAAAAAAATACAGAAGAGATTTAGCATATGTCTGTTTATAAACATCCAGACTTTATACCAGATGTTTTACAACGGAATGTCTCTGACCTTATAATGAAATCAAGAAAAACTTACCAAGAAAAAATAAGGAAAATTATAAAAACTTAGTCTGGATCTTTAACTTTACAACATTTTTTTTCTTAAACATATTTAAGCAGAAAAAAAAATTGCCACTTATACCGATTAAGATCCAAACTAAGATTCAGTCAACATGAATACTGACATGAAGGAAAGATGATGTTTCTAACACTGTACTGAACTTAGAAAAAACATGGAATTCAAATAATATTTTTGATCCCATTGTAGAACATTTTTTTCTTACACCTGAAAAAACACAAAAATTATGTTTAATGATGTGTAGTCACATTACATTATGTACACAGACAATGTTTATTCATGAAAAAGGAAGGTTGGAAATGCAAAGCCTCTAAGAGTTTTTTCTCCTAGTATTCATGTGTATATAGTACTAATCAGATTTTGAATTTTCTTTTAATATTTAACAATCCAGCAAAAGCCACTGAATTTTATATGATTATGCCAAATTTAAACAAACCTGTGAAAGCATCTTCTCTTGCTCTCTGTCATGTAGAAACTAAGAGTCATGTCACGATTGACATCAAAGTTTTATTTTGAATTTCTTTCACGTATAGCACAAATCCATTACACACTGAGGAAGCAAAATAACTCGACCATGATGGAGGTAAAAAAAAAATGCAAGAAGGTTCTACAAATATAATTCAAGTTTGAGTCATTCACTGCTGCCAATTATTCTGAGTAGGGTATTTTGAAGAATGGTAAACTTGAATTCAGTAAGAATATTTAATGTACCACTCTTTCCACACTATTTTTTTAGACACTGTGTGCATAGCCTTACCTTTTCCATAAATCGATCTTGTTAATCATTTTAAAATGGCAATAAAATATACTATAAAGGCTCAAAGTTTCTAAGACAAATGAAGAAAACCCATTCTCATTTTTCATTCTAATTCATGAACAAAGTCAATTGCTCAACCAATGGTGTTTCCAAACCAAGTCTCTTTTTCTTCTCTTTCTTTTACTTTTTTTCACCTTGGGGTTACTATTTTTGAACAGGAGGCCTGAGAAGTAATATATAAAATCTGATACTTTATTCTGAATTTCCTCAGTGGACATAACTGAAACATGTACACCAAAGATTTTTTGAGAACTTCTGTAAGCAATATTACAATAAAAATAGTTAGTGTGAATTTTTTATGACTTCTCCTAATAAGGGCACTTCGCTATAGCATTGGTATGCGCAGAACATATTTCTGAGTAGATTTAATCCAATTTTTTTTTCTGTTTCTTATAAACCAAGGTGTGAAAATCCTCACAAGACTGTTTATTCAGTTCTGAGTGGGAGACTCTGGTATGTATGAGTGGATATGTTTGAAGTTTCAGAAGGCATCACAATTTCTGATGTTTGGATGTAATTGCCATTCAAGGAACTGAAGCTGCTGTCCAAAACAGGAAGACAAAAGTTTGGGTTCTGGGAAAAAAACAACAAACCATACACACTTCCTTAAAAATATTCAATTTATTTTTTAAACTCATTGAAAATAAACTATGATTTAAATATATATATATATATATATATATATATCTTGCAAGTACTGGAATTTACTTCACAATAAACTGTACAGAATTGCACTAAATTACACAATTTTTACTTTAATGAACAGATGATGTGGACAACTAATTCTACCTGTCTGCCTCGAAGATGAAATTTCAACAATTTTAATGATGAATTTTACGGCTTTTTCCTTTTTGGGACTGAAAAAATATCTTCCCAGCATTAACAAGCCTAGGCTATAATACTAGTAAATTTAATTCAAGCAATATGCTACAAGTTTTAAATACAACATATTATAGATAAGGCCAACATGATAAAATGTTCCTAGCAATCATTAAAAAGTAACCATAAATTTTTTCGGTGTATTGTCAACATCAAAGAAGTATTCTGAATTATTATGGTTTTTTTATAGAATAGTGCATGCAACAGATGCATTACAAAAAGATTCTAATGTGATAGGTACATAGTGAAATAATTTTGTATTCTTAAAAATAATTTTACATCTGAATGTCATTCATAGATTTTTTTCTTTCTTCTTTAAGTAAACCACAGTAATCATCTTCATGTCCATGGTTGAGTGCAAGTAGCATGCCTCACACTTGGATCTAAAATTTCAGATAGACAACCTCCAGCAACTGATTTATTCTCTGAATCTTTTTCCAGTCAAGCTCAGTTAGGCCTTAAATATCTGGGAATGTGTAGACTACACATGAAGCAAAGCTCTAAAGTTTAGATTTAGATCAAGCTCTTCTAAATCAATCTCTGCTTATATTTGTGGGGTTTCTTTCCCAGATCATTTGATGGAGAAAGTAATGTGGTTTCAAAGGAAATGTAGAGTTCTACACAAGATAGAAAGGTATGTTTCACCTCTTTCCATAAGATGAAAATACAGACATGTAATATTAACATAAGAAATTAGCATGTTTTTTCCCTATCTGAAACAAAAACAGGTACAGGGAAATTTGTGACTGCCACAGCATGGAACCTTCAAATTTAACTCTAGCAAATACACTTTTAAATCAGAGATGTAAAAAAAAAAGTCACTTTGGATATGAAGATATATTCACGACTATTAAAATCGAGGTGCTTAACAGCCCTGATGATTTGGATATGAGGTGGTTAAAAGCCCATTGGTTAGCAGCCCTACCATTAATGCTAGTAATGGTATCTAGCATGTATGTTACTTCTGGTCCAGCACTGTCTATGAATTTCCTAAATATAAAGCATTCACCAGATATAAGCTTTCTGTGAACAATTATAACACAACGTGAGCCCTCAGAGTCAGAATCTACTCTTGCTTAAAAATCAAAACAAATTAAAAAACAAACAAACAAACAGAACCCCCCCCAAAAAACAACAACAAAAGCCCCCAAAACAACCACCAAACAATAACTAGGGGAAAGAATGAATTAAGAAAGAACTTTTGGTGGATTTCTGTTCTTTGTCTCACTGCTACATGTCAAGTAGAATATTGTTTTCCTATAGTTATTTGTTTTCTAGCTTCCATTTCCTATAAAGTCCATTAAAGAAAGATAAATAATTTGTCTAAATAAAGATTCCCAATTCTACACTGGAATAGAAAGCCATAAGCCATTTCAGGAATTACAAGAAAAGATTAGAGCATTTTCTTGGAAACTCTATCATAAAGAAGTGTTACACATAAATTACTGTGGAATTATGCCAATGATAAAATGTATTTGTAAAAGTGCATGCAATAAGTACTGCATATCTAATGAAACAAGTGCTGTTGCATGCAACTTCTCTGCTTATAACAATATATTTATTACTCTGCTTATGAAACCTAAGTGTTCTGGGCATTGATCACTGCAGAACTTCATTATCTTGAACAGCTTTCCTCTAAAAACAATTCTGTTTCTTTAAAAGTAACCATTAATAACAAATGCTAAATACATGAATAGTCAATAACTGGATAAGACAACATTGCAGATTTGAGAGCAAAATGTTGGTGCAGCTTCTGACTTACAATTGCTAAGTAGTAAGAACTATCCTTTTAAGATTTGCTGAAGAGTCCTTGCAAAATATTTCTATGGCAACACTAAGCTCACTTGGGAAAAAAGTGGTCTCACTCGGAGAAAAAAAAAAAAGATTGAACATAATATTTTGTTTAACACAACACTGGCAAAGTATGCATCTCTATAATGAATGGTTTGGGCTGGATGAGACCTTAA
>JAWWLV010000001.1:39038575-39084981 GCA_035041135.1 Platyrinchus mystaceus
CATAATATTTTGTTTAACACAACACTGGCAAAGTATGCATCTCTATAATGAATGGTTTGGGCTGGATGAGACCTTAAAGTTCATTTAACTCCATATCACAGGTCTTTAGTGTTAGAGTAAAATGATAAAAACTTGGCAGAACTTTTGTTAGGAAATGTGTTTATATTGCTTGTAAACAATAAGAAAAGCCATTTAATGATCAGTTCTGTGCTTATATTGTTACATCACAAATCTCATAAGTATTATTTTCTGTTTAACTTTTTCTTTAAAATATATGTTGTTTACTCCTATGTCAGTGAATATAATCAATTCCCAGTAGAGGAGGCATGATCACATTTCAGATGAAGAGACTAAAATGTATTTCTATGTCCAAAAATCATTTAGTCAATATAGTCATTAGTGTCTTCTTGGCTGTTTAACTGACCATGTACCAGGGAGATAATTTAATTACTAGTGAAAAGGTTAAGTAGTGCCATGGAGACCCCCTACGGTATCCGAAACATCCACACAGGACTAATAGATGCAGTGCAGAAATTATACCTTATATGTTAGACACCTATGGTTAGGAACTAAATCCTCTCCCAGAAAAAAAATCTTCATTCAGCCAACTAAAGTTGACATTTAGAGACATTTTAATTTCTGTGAGGTATCTTATCTGATCTTCAGCTTGTGGTCTGGAATTGCACAGAACCTTTCAAATGTCTTGTTCAATATTTACACTTCCTTTGCAAAATTCGCCCTACTCAAAAGGCACTGGAGACATACGTTAAAAAATTGATAGATTCATAATCATGTGCTTTAGTATGAGTCAAATCGTTCCATATCTCCATTCTAGTTCCAGTTCAGAATTAGATATATGTCCCCTGCCTACACAATGGGAATTTACACTCCTACTTATATATGTTGACACTGATATATAAGTTTCTTATTCTGGAAGTGCATCTCCCCAAACAATAAAATAGAATTTAAACCTTATATCTTATTTTCTCCCTTAACAGTATCTATTCTGTGATAATTTACAGTATTATAAGTTCTTTATGATGCATTCTCAAAATTCAATGAACTCCTATAACAGTCCATAAATAAGTCTGATACAAATTTTCAACTTTTACATTATGATTTTTATCAGTCAACTTAGGTATAAGTATTTTTAACGGTCCACAGGAAATACACACAAACATGAAGAAGTTCATCCTATCCAAATGAATAATTATATTTGGAGCCCCAGTATGTCAATACATGATCACAAATGGTAAAATGATTCTCAAAAATTACTCTCCTTCTTTTTGTTACCAGTTTATTTCCCACTCATGGTTAGTAGGACAGAACTCCCTTAGTTCAATAGTAGTCATTCCCATTGGAGAAAGCTTATGAACTATTGCAACTTGTGCAAGCATGAACAGTCCTCCTTTAAGTCCAAAATGAGTAACACTTAATTTCAGTATTTCTTCACTATGTTGCAGATGTAAGAAAAATAAAAACTTCACAAATTTCTTGCATCAGAAAGATTTAATGTCACTTGAAATGAAGAATGATCTTAAATGTTACTGTTTCTTGATTTCACAGTATAATGAGAATATAAAATTTGCTAGAAGTGCTGCTATTGCATATGATCAACTCTATTCTTTCACAACAGTGATAGTAATTTCTTTAATCAGAATCAATCACAAAGTTCCATGCTTAGAAGGAGACATAAACATCCTGGTTTTCATGTACTGAAATTCCTCAGAATTCAATGGATGTTATGGGTGTGTAATGCCTCTTTGAGTCAGGCAATGAAACACATACTTAAGTACCTAACAAAAGGTGACCTTACTCTCAGAGGAGGCTGAGCACCCATATTGAAGTTAATGAAGCAGCAGTACTTATTACATCTGAAAATTAGGTTAAATTTAGCTGCATAACTTTAAATTTAAAAGCAAGCCAAATTCTGGTTAATGTGGAGAAAATTTCATCTTCTTGTCCTGTTATTACCCTCCTATCTGTCATCCATCCATCTGCTTTTTTCTCTCTTGGAGGTGGATCACAGGTGGTGGTGTGGGTGGGGCAGATGTTTGTGGATTTTAGGTGTTTTGGGTTTTTGCCCTTTAAACTTTTTCAGCCTTTCACACTTCTGTAATAGCTTGTCTTTCAGCCATTTTTTTTTCTAATAATCCAGAAAGACAAGTATATTCCTGGATCGCTGAAATGACCTGACAGGAGATTTAAACTGAAAGTTGGAAAAAGATGGTACATATCACCTCTGGTGAGAGTCTGGTCCAGCTTTCTGCTCAAAGAAATGTTAGGTTACTTGAAACTCAAGTTTTGAGTATCTTTTACAATGGAGGCTCCATAACCATTCTGCACAACCTGTTCCAGTGTTCAATCCCCCTCCCAGTATTTTTTTTTTAATTTTGCTTATGTTTAAACGGAATTTCTTGGATTTCAGTTTGTGCCAATTACATCTTATTGTGTCACTGGATATTTAATGTAAGCATGCTTAAAAATCTGTAAATCAAGAGTTCCATGGAGTATATCACACAATGGATCAAGCAATACAAGCAGGTAAAGAAATTCCTGGAAAGTTTTCTTAAACAAATGTTTCCAGAGAGCAGTACAAAGGAAAGAAGTTACTTTTGTTTTGGGCTGCTGCTGTGCCTGAGTACTTGAAGTCTCATACTGTGTGGCAGTGTACAAGTTTAAAAGAGTTCTTTGATCCTTATCTATTAACGTATACTCATTTTCCCTTTGATCCTTTCCTATGTGATGATCTTAAGAAATCATATTTAAAACTCCACAGTTGACAGAAAATAAGTGTCTCACCTAAATCTGTAGCTAGATCTTCTCCCTCATGCACTATAGATTGATCAATGCTCTCTGGATGGAGCTTTCAGAAACATCTAACAGACTTCTGCAGAATTTTGCTATTCTGTTATATCCCCAGTTTATATCTTAGTATATTGGGACCACTGTCGAGCACCTAGTGTGTTGGGGTCTAAAGACTTTTCACATGAAATGAAAGCTATTTCTGAGTTCATGTTGATATTTAATTTTAAGAAAATCCATTTGGGTGAAAAAATCATTTTTCTTTCCCTGAAGCTGTGAAGTTCCCATTCGACAATGAAAAACAGTGCAAAGCTTTCATATTTATTCTTCTGTCTTCCACTCTTTAGCATCAAAAAGACCTTTAAATTCAACTTCACCTTTTATAATTAAGAGTGTCCCTATGGACCTCCGTAGCCTGCAAGGGCTGAACTGCCTCACTGTGGTCTGCACCATGGGCTGCAGGGGAATCTCTGCTTCAGTGCCTGGAGCACCTCCTTCCCCTCCTTCTGCACTGACCTGTGTGTCTGCAGGGCTGTTCCTCTTGCATATTCTCACTCCTCTCTTTGACTTCATTTGCAAGGTCTGTTTTGTTTTTTTTTTTTTCTTCCTTCTCTTAAATCTGTTACCTCAAAGGTGCTGCCACCATTTGTAATGGGCTCAGTCTCAGCCAGCAGCAGGTCTGTCTTGGAGCCAGCTGTCATTGGCTCTGTTAAACACAGGGGAGGCTCCTGGCAGCTTCTCACAGAAGCCACCCGTGCAGCCCCTCCCACTACCAAAATCTTGCCATGGGAACCCAACACATTGTACTTCTCATTTCTTGAATCACATATCTAAGAATTATCATTAAAAACCACATTTATCACACAATATTCACAATTTTTACAAACTTCACTCACATCAACAAAAATTATCTCTGGCACCAAAATCAAAATAACATCATCATAACACCAAGTGAAAGTGGGCAATTTGTACACAATATGTGCTTAATTTCTTCCCTACAATTACAAGAACCAAAATTTCCCATCATCATTCCATTCTTCACTCTCTAGCTGTGTTCAGTCAATGTTTTGCCCATTGTATCTTCCAATTATTATCCTTATCTCAAACTCCTCATGCGCTGCATGAAAAGGACTGTGGTGTGCTGACTTTGGCTAGGCACCAGGTGTCCACCAAGCTGGTCTATGACTTTGCCTCCTCCTCAGAAGGAGGACAGAAAATAAGATGAAAAAAACTTGTAGGTCAAGATAAAAGCAGTTTTAATAATGCAAAAACAAAGGCTGTTCACTGAATAGATGTTGACTGTAAAAGTAAATAAAGCTCTGTAACACTCCTTTTCTACAGAATGCTGGAATTATTGTTTCAATTTAAATGTGGATACAACTTCTACAAGTGCTTTGACTCCCTAGGCTGAAGACACTATACAAGTTAAAGAGTTCAAGGGCATCTGAACCAAATACGTTTCTTTGGTCTATTTTATACCACAAGAAAATACACATATCTTGACCTTGCAGACACAGACGTGAAAAAGTTCCCTGAGAACGTATTTCTCTGAATGTACAATTATCTATTTTCAACTGCAGAGAAAAATGTCACATTTTAAATTATGTGTGTCTAAATTGCAAGGGGCATAAAAAGGTCATATCCTGTCCCTCAAGATAAGATAATTAACAATGTTCTATACTTGTGGTACAGACTAAGAACTATGTTATGCCTCTGTATTTTGATTCCACATTAGAACATTTGCAAGACAGTTTCCATATTGGCTTGTATGGCTTTTTCCAGTGTTGAATACATTGAAAACAAGTATGATTTGTATGATATCACAAAGGTTCAAGTTCTCTGAGCATATTTAGTTCAATAATTGTTTGTTTGTTTTTTTTTTTTCTGGTGAAAACGTTTGGCACCACTCACAACCAAAGTGTTTTCACCCTGTACTGTCTTTATCATCTTTTATCAGTAAGCTACTGTGAAGGTGACAGCACTGGAGTAGGTTTCCCAGAGATCTTGCAGAGTCTACATATTCAAAAGCCGTCTGGATACAGTCCTGAAAAACCTGTAGGAGGTTACTTTGCTCAAGCAGGGGGGCTGGACTAAAGACTTTCACAGGTCCTTTCCAATGTCAAACATTCAGTGATACTGTAATTCTCTGCTGCTATTGAATTACGCTTCTATTTGCTCATTTGCTTAAGCCTGTTGAGAATATGGAGGGCATGTCCATCTGCTCTGTTGTGGGGTCCTACTTGGGCTGAAATGTGAATATCTGTTCTGATATGGTCCTCCATGGGCTGCAGGAGGACAACCTCATCACCACAGTCTTCTCCATAGGATACAGAAGAATCTCTGCTCTTCTACCCAGAGCACCTCCTTCCTTCCTTTTTCAAGGACCTTGGGATCTGCAGGGCTGTTTCTCACATTTTTTTCTTACTCCTTTCTCAGATCCTGCTCAGCATTTTTCATCATTTCTTAAATATGTTGCCACAGAGGAGGCACTAGCATCAGTGATATCCTCAGCTGTGGCCAGCAGTGGCTCTGTTTTGGAGGTATCTGAAAGTGTCTGTGTGGGCCACAGGGCCGTCCCTGGTCTCTTCTCACAGAAGCCACCTCTGCAGCCTCCTGCTTTCAAAACCTTGTCACAACAAAAGCAGTACAAGGGGTTTATTTAAAATCTACAGGTTCTCTCCACTGTAAAAGCAATGAGCTTATTTACTTGGACATCACAAGCAGTATCCTGGTTTCTGTCCTGTTTCTGGATATATTAAAGAATGCATAATGATGTTTTTCCCATCTGATTTCAGTTGCTGCTATCAGAAATGCATGTACAGTCTCTATGCCTTAGGTTAGATAGATTTTATTCTTTTTACTATTTAACCTCTAGTTTATGTGCTAAATAAAAAATATTTTCTACTGGATGACATTTGACCTTCAATTGGCTCTCTTCTTTGTTGTGGAGCCTGTGGTAGCATGACATTCATGATTTTGTGCAAAGCCTATTTGTTTCTTCAGTTTTGCTTTCACTGTGATGCTACCTAATTATTCTCTACCTTCAAGTCTTATGTGATTTGGGTTTTGTTTTGATTTGTTTCTAAGCAATTGGGCTGAATGCAGGTTCTTTTTTTTGGTTGATCCATATATTGTTTTAAGTTTATACCTTGAAAAAATTTTTGCACAACACAAGCATTTGATGAGGTTACAATACAAAAATTGAGACTTTTTCATATAGAAAGGTTTACTATCTTTCAAATACAGCCATTACAAATTCTCTATATAAAGTTCTATATACTGTTATATAGGAAAGTGATAGAGCAAATAATTTTGGAAATCCTTTCCAAACATATTAAGGTCAAAAAGGTTGTTAGGAGTAGTTGGCATGGATTTATAAAAGAGAATAAAAGAAAAATTACATTCAACAAACCTGACAGCATTCTAGGATGAAATAAACAGCTCAGTGGAGATCAATGCCTTTAGTTATTCTTCCATAACATTTCCACAGTCAAAATTATGAAGTACAGAGCAGATAAATGGACAGTAATTTATTAGACAGTAGAGAATTGACAGTAGGCTGGACAGCTAAGAGTTGAAAACTGGCTGAATTGTTGACTCTAAGGAAGTCAGAGACACCAAGTCCAGCTGGAACCCAGTTACAAGTGCTTTGTCCCATACTGTAGTCAGCAATGTTTAACATCTTTGCTGATGACCTGGAATATGGGACAGAGTGCACCCTCAGCATGTTTGCAGATGATACAGAACTGTATCTGGCTGATGTACCAGAGCAGTATGCTGACATTCACTGGAACCTCTAGAGGTTAGAGACAGGGATCTCCTTAAATTCAGCAAAGGGAAGTACATCTGAGGAAGAACAATCCCGAACACCAGGACAGGCTGGGGTCAATTAGCTGACAAGCAGCTTGGCAGGGAAGGACCTGGGCTGCCAGCAAACTGACCACGAGCCAGCAATGTACACTTGCAGCAAAAAAAGACCCTCAACCCCCAGGGCTGCACCAGGCAGAATGTTGCCCTGCCCTAGTGCTTTACTCAGCCCTGGTAAGAAACGTCTGCAGTGCTGGACATGATTCTGTGATTCAGTAAGTCACAGAATTCTGTGATTCTGTGACTTACTGATGCAAGTCTAGCACAACACCAGAAAGATGACTAAGAGCTTGTTACATTTAACACACAGGGAAAGGATGAGAGAGCCGGGCATGTTCAGCCTGGAGAAGAGAAGACTCGGGGGGATCTTCACATTTTATGCAAATACTTGATGGCATTGGGGAATAAAGAAGATGGAATCAAGCATGTATCACAATGCACAGTGAAAGGATCAGTGGCAATAGGCATAAACTGAAACACAGGAATCGGCATCTAAACATGAGGAAAAGCTCTTTTTCATGTGGCAATGATTGAGTACTGGAGCAGGTTTCCCAGAGGGGTTCTGGTGTCTCCATCCTTGGAGGTAATGAAAACCTGATTGAACAGGGCTCCAAGAAACCTGCTGTAGGTGACCCTGATTGCACAGGGTGGTTGGACTAAATGGTCTCCAGAGGTACCTGACAACCTTAGCCATTCTGTGATTCTACACACAAATATTCCTAGTTGTCCAATATTTAGGGCATTGAAAACACTGTGATTGATAGACATTTCCTGTTCACTTTGAAACATCATATGTTCCAATGTCTTTGATACAATGAGACTGTTTTTTTTATACAATTGCAAACCAGCTTGCATTGACCAGTGTTTTCCTTGGAAGACTTACTTATGCACCAGTATTTTGTTATGACTTTTTTGATTTTTCATTTAGCAAAAATGCACAAAGACTATTATCTTTTCACTTAACTCCAGTGTAAGACATTATATTCTGTTGCTGGAGGCTGTTGCTGGAACAGAAGAACCACTCATAAACAAATAAGATGAAAGACAAAATAAGAAATAATAATTATCCGTCCCAAGGACAGCCTTATCTAGAAAAAAAAAATCAGCTTTGAAATTCTGATTTAGGTTCATTCTTTTGTGAAGCTCCCACTTAGCAAACAAACTTAGCAACTGGTCACAACTGATGTAACTATTTATTCTGCAAGGATCCAATACTTTTATTGTTATTCTTCTCAGCTCCTTGTAATTAATAATTTCGTCCAACTACTTTAGGCCTAATATCATCATCCTAATGCTGCAGATGTTGTTGATTCTTATTCATCTCTCAAGTTTAGCTACTTGTACAACTCATTTGCACAGAAGCAGCAAATTAGTAATGGTCCACTACAGTAGTTTATTGGAATTTAATGTACTAGTTTCTCTACATTGGCTTCATGAAACTATTTCAGATAATGTTCAGCAATAGCTTTACTTTTGCAAGTATCAGTCACTTTGCATCTGTTGTACTGTTCTGTATGTTATTTCAATAGACATGATTTACTGAAGCTCCATAATGTTCTATTTAAAATCTACTGAAGCAACATTAATTTTCTTTGTGTGTTTGTTTCTTTTTTTAACTATAAAAATCAAAGTGCTAAAGTTGAGAGCAGCAGCAGTTGTGTTTATTCATACAAACTGACAGAGTTTATGCTGATTGGTCCTGCACTAGAGCTCACAAGAGATGTTATGATGCCTAACAGCTAGGGAAGGACTGTGAATAAAAATCAAACATATGGATTTAAACTGCTGAATATTCAGGCAACATTTTGTCTTGTCCTGTCTAGGGGTAGTAAGGAATAAATAAAAAAAAAAAAAAAAAAAAAAAGGAAAAAGAAGAAAAGACTATCATAAATAAAACAACTAAAGGTTATCCCAATTCTAGTGGCTAGAGCAATTATCTGGGAAATTAAATATTTGTGAACCATTTGTTTGCATATGAATATTTTTTCCAATGGATTTATGTTGAATCTGTGAGAAATTTGGGCTGATTAGATACATATTTTTCAGTGAATGAAGTATTTGTTTCTGACAGGTTTAATGATTGGAGAGTCACATTTTATTATAAACTGAGGTATTATTTTTGCCTATATGAATTGAGAGTTTTTAAATTTTTCTGACCCTTAAACAAATAAGTTTGTTGAACTTTGAGACCTATCTTCAGAAACTCTTGACGTCCTCAATGTGAATATTTTTATGATGTAGTAAAACACTTCAAGAATATTTCTGTGAATACAAGTTATTTTAGATTGGTGGTTAGCTTGAGGTCAAGTTGAATATATAATTTAGTATAGCTACAATAAAAGTAATTGAAATATTTTTCCTTGTTAGTTCTATGTACAGCATACTTTGACTTTTACAAAAAAAAAAAAATCCACATTTTACATGTTTACAAAAAAAAATATCTTGACAGTGTAGATTCATCACTATTGTGTTCCAAACAGTGACATCTTTTATTATTTTCTCTTTAAGAAGAGTGCTTGAATAAGCATGTCAGAAGATGGCTTTTGAAAGACTGCTTTTCCACACTAAATTTTCTGTTACAAGTCTTGATCTTCAGTTCAGGATGGGAACTTATGGAATGTGGCCTTAAATTCAACATAAAAGTAAAAATTATCACAAGGACTTGGATAAATTAGATAATGAAATTTTGCTTTTCTGTGAGAGACAGTTTCCCTTCTCAGTCTACACTGTATAGTAGAAAATCCTTCTAAACTACATTATACATTTTCTCCATAATTAAATCTTCCTCCTAACCCACTTGTTATTAGTAATACATTGCACTTTTTCCAAATTGTTTTATGTAAGACCTTTATCCTGAATTTATTGTTCTTTTTGTCTTTTTATAAGTCTATTTCCTCATACTTCTTTGATTTTTCCCAAGAAATGAGATTGTTTCAGTTTTACTGCTTTCAAAAATTCATTTATATTTTACATCAAGTCCACTCTTTGGTCACTTTTAGGGCTTTATTATTCTAAACAATAAGATTGTATCTAAAACTGTGTGAAATTTGTATTATTTTATTTTAGTAGTCCTTCTGTCGCACTCTTGTGTAATTTTAATTAGATATTTCATGTAGAATTAAACAAAATGTTGGTACAGGTTGTAATTTCATTCCCATGTTTCAGATAAGTTTCAAGATGGAGGAGAGGAGAGAGAACTCACATCATATGGTGGTTTTGAATGTTCAAGTATTGTTTTCTCAGTGTCACAGGCTGAGTCATGCACTTCACTAGTATGAGAAAAGCAATAATATACTTTATTGTTATAGCAAAGCTCAATGATAAATGCAACAGTGGTATGATGAGATTCTATGGCAAGTTATACATGAGTATTTACTGCTTAGAGGACAAGGTCAGATAAAACTCTGAACTAGATCTTTCTGTTGAGTCATGAGGTTCAGAAAGGACCCCCTTCTCTTTGAACTCCTTCTCAGAGCAGAGTTTAGGTGCAGCTGGATGCACTCCCAGCTCTAGACTCGTAATGGTTTTTGTGTAAAGGATGATATATGCACAATCTGTCCTTTATATCACTTAGCTAAGATTTCAAAATTTCAGTGTGCTTATTCCCAGTTCACTTACCGAGTATCTGATGCAATAAGGAATCTATCATCTTGAAGGAATAACCTTGAGAGGTGTCCCTACTCAAGACGATATCCTGGCATACAGCCCACTGCCATGCAGGAGAGTTAAATGGGCCCTGGGCCCTTACTATTTATGGAATGAGATGTTTGACTTATATTTGCATACCAACCATATTTTGTTTGGCACATGATCAAATTAGCCCTTAGCTATAGTGTTGTCCTCTGCCTCTCCTGAAGCCACTTCAAGCTGGATGGAGCCGTCATGACCAGTCACATCCATTACAACTGCCACTGGTAGCAATCACTTGAGCAGGGTCATGGGAAATAAAGGTCAGTCTGGGGAGGGAGCACACCATCCCACTCAAGAGGTGTACACTGTGTAAAAAGTCTTTCCAGACTCTGCAAGCCCTGATCTCATCTTTGAGCAACAGATTCAAAGCAAAAAATGTTGAAGTTTATTTAATAGTTTCTGTAAACCTTTGATTTACAGAATCTACTGTCACAGCACGACTGCTGAAGAGCAAAATCCATCTCACAAGGCATATCAAGCAATGAAAAAACATTACCTTTTACTAAGTTTCTGCACTTCTATATGAAAAATAAGGTTTTTATCACAAGGACGGAAAAAAATCTCAATTTATTCTGATCTAAATGACAAGTATAAAAATTGGAGTATGCAAAAAAATGGTATTTTTTCTACTAAATTATATCTAAAACAAATCTTTAGTTAAATATGTAAACATTTTTTATGTAATACTCAAACCCCTTAATTTTCTTATGGAGCTGTGATGTTTCGTGTACTGCAGATGTATTTTGTCATATCATTGATGTCTTTATAATATTCTCAAAAGGAACACAAGAAAAGATGCTGGAAAGAAACCATTTTCCTAAAAGTCTGCAGTTAGTTTCTCATGGGATAAGAGCTGAAGAGAAGTGTAGAAATGGAAGAGAGATATGTCTATCGACTCCTTGTCTTCTCAACCTTGAATGTGGAAGTAGAGAGCATCATATCCTGATGATTCTAATTTTAAATAACTGTGAATTTGTTTTTTTTTTTTTTTAATCTTGAGATTCTCCGTCAATTTTGGCAAAAAGGTTATAGAAAGGCCTGCCTTGTCTTCTCCCTTTCTGGAGCTATACACACTGCCTCCATATTCAGACTGTGTACATTTTTTTTTGTGTAGATTTAAGTATTCTTATAAATCAAATGATTTTTTTTTTTTGCTTGTTTTGTTTTCTATTTTTAATGTTGGTATTTTGCTCTGAAAATTCTCCAAATTCACACGTAGAAGCATGAAAGGGAACCCAGAGAGCAATAGATCTTTCTAAAATTTTTTTTTCATGGCCTAAAAGTAATAATTTTGAAACTAAGACTAGTTGAGAAATATTCTTTCTTTTAATATGTTGACAGATTCTAACTGGAAATTATTTTCATGTGCTATTTGAAATGTATCTGTTCAATATTCATAATTGAAGGGAGTTTAAGAATGGTAAAGCTATTTCTTTTCAGAACTCTGTAGCCATGTATCGAGTGACACAGGAATGCAAATTAAAGATAAATTAAAGACTGATTTCCTAGTTTTAAAATCTAACAAGGAAACTGCTTCAGCAAGAAAGTACTGGAGTTACACTAATAAAATTTGAAGAAGGAAGGCAAGGAGGAAACATTCAAAAATTCTCCTGACACATGCCTGAAAAATAAGTAAGTTTGATGATCTTAGTGACTCACAAATTCCTTCTGGATGCATATTGCTCCAGAAGAAAATACAGCAAAATTGAGAGGTAAACTCAAATATTGAGTGTATTGAGTAGCCTCAAATATATGAAATATCTCACTTCATTGTCATTGTTTCAGGACTCCATTGGCAAAGCTCAGATCGATTGATGACTCTGCTACTAATGCACATAGATTTCTATTATATCAGAAGTAAGGGCCTACAAAGGTACATAGTATCCTCATAAAACTAAAAATATGAGAAGCAGCAAGAGATGAAGAAGGGATTTTTTTTAAATCTAACCAACCCACTCCAAATTTAGTTAGTTGTGGTATTACATTGTATTATATTTCTGAACTAGTTAGCCTATACATAATGTTCCAAGAGAAAAAACAAGCAGGAAGGTACTAATTAATATTTACAACCAAACAACTTGAAAAAAGGGATGTAAAGAAGCGGTATAAGCCTCAGAAGTACCGTGGTACAGCCCTGGATACAGCCACGATATCTTATTGCAAAGAATCAGTATCTAGTAGAAGACAAAGGAGGGATGTTCTGGTGTAGCAAAGATTAGAGCCTTTACTCAGTGTTTTTCTAAGGAAGGACTGAAATACCTACAAAGAAAATACAAATGGCTGTGATTTCTGACCTAATCTTGTTTTCTCTCTTTAGTAACTTTGTCTCAATGCTGAATAAGCGGAGATTATTTTGGTAGTCACTGATTTTGCCTTAAAGTGAAAACATATTTAAACACTGTGTAACAGTAAAACTGATTCATTGAATGATGATCCAGAGATTTAGCATTTATCTTCTACTGATGGGACTAGTAAAATCTAATATACTGATGTGGTCTTATGAGGACATTTCCTAACTAATTGTATGCATTTCTACTTATGGTCCTGTATCAGTTAGTGACATGAGATAGTGACATGAGATCCTGAAAAGGGAAAAACAAACAAACAAACAAACAAACAAAAACCTGAAATGTTTTATTTGTAAAGTGATAGCTTCAGAACTGCCATAGAATTAGCCAAACAAACTTTGGAGGACAAATCAGAGTGCAACATTGGTGATAGAAAATGCTTAAGAGGGGCTGAAAAGGGAAAACAAAAGAAAGGGATCCTGATGGCAAGAATATCACAATTAATAAAGTTGTTAGATTTTCCTTTTTCCACTTACTTCACCTCTGCAAGTTAAACTTCAAAATTTAGTTTAAAGGCTTATTTACTTCTTTTTAGCATTAATCTGTCTGACTTCATTGTTCCTAATTTTTTCCTTGGTTCATAAATGTAAGTTTAATAAAATTCTGTGTTTTTTAAACACTTGTTGTTGACCGTGTTGCCATTCACTTAATTGTAAAGAAATGTGAAGAGACAGGTATACCAGAAGGTTTTATTAAAATATCAGAAACCAGCAAGCTACCTACACAAGCCAATTAAATGGCACTGCATGTCCCCAAAGTAGAAAGCACATAGAGTTACATGCAAGTTGATATTTTATTCAGCAAATAAATCAATCCTTACACAACATACTCCATAAAGCTAATCAAGCACAATATACACCATATGGATTAGCAGTCCCTTCACCTCAGGTATATTAAAAAGCATGTGGAAAGTTACTTTACCACTCTATAAGCTAACACTGAAAGGTGTTCCTTGGTATTTCCCAATCCAATAAACTTTGTATACATTAGTAATCACTCACTGAAGCTACTGTGTAATGCATTCAAGCATTTCTTACTTTCCATGCCTCTCTTGACCATGGATTCACATGATTTCACAGAACACTTTCCAGATGTATCAATGTGTAAGACACTGAGGAATCACATACTTCAACTTTATAGACCACTGAAGAACACACGTATATTTCATTTATATATAGAGCTGACAAAAATGCAGTTTTCATTACACAGGATTTATTTTTTAATTCCATTTTTGTCTATGAATTATTTATTTTATATACAGAAATCATGCTTTTGAATGTAAACTCCTCCAAATGGCTTCAGGATTCCCAGGTGCATAAGCTCCAGAGAGTCATTGGGAGTTCAGGCTGAGTCCTGCCCTGTTGTGGGCTTGAGGAAAGCTCTTGAAACACCAGATGTTTTGAAAGATATATATTGGATATAAAAAGCTGGTATTTTTTTTATCAGATTGTTGCATTCAAGTATTTTGTCCAGTCTTATTATAATGAAAGCTATTTTGGTTGCAACTCCAACTTCAGCTGTCTAAATAACCCCTCCACCATCACTCTGCAGCTGGAGAGAGGAGAAAAGAGTTCTCAGTGGGGCTCTCCATACAGTTATAAGCCGTATTAGATAAAAGAGAGGAAGGATTCTTCTTTATAAGGAGGAAAACCAATGATTACAATACAACTTTTTAAAGAAAAAATGTCCAAGCAGATCATGTGCATGCTAAATCTCAGAGCATTGTGATGATGTGTATTGTCAGCATTTTACTTCATTATCATAAAAAAATGGGTTCACTGCCCCTTCAAACCAAGGAAGATTGATAAATGTGTTATTACTTCAGAGACAGGATGGTGCAGATAATGGTTAACACAATGGATCTAGCCCAGCTTGGAAATCTCACTCTGCAAAAGAAAATTGCCAGGACTCTGAGAGTACCAACCCTCACTGTCCTACCCTGCCTTCTACCTACCCTGGCCACTTCAGCCCAGTTCCTGCCCCAGCCACATTGGGGGATGTTGGTTCCCAGCTCCCCACAGCCCTCTCTTTCCCAGACCATGGGCCCCACTGAGCCCATCATCACCCCCTGGCTGTCTTGCTCTTGGCTGAGACAATAAGGCAAATCCTGGCTGCCAGGCCCTGCTATTATGAGGAGGCACTGACACTCCCAGGGAGTCCCAAGCCCCTAAGGAGTAACTGGCTTCTCCCTTCTCCCCGTCAAAAATATTATTTCTGACATATTTTTCGCGCCCACAAATGATAGGTAAAAAATTCCCAGCAGACCATGACAGTCCTTCAGCACTTCCAAGCAGACATTTTCCAATGTCAAAATTATTAGCACATATTTATGATAATGAGAGGTAGCCAGTTTCCAGGAAAGGAACACAGCCTCTTCACACAGGTGTGCTGGCATTCCACTCACATTGGAGGCACCAGGGTCAAGGAAACCAAGCCTGAATGGACTTGTCAGCTCATGCTGAAGTTTTGGAGCACTTCTTGTCATTGTAAATCTGGGAAATAATACGATTCCATGTTTATTATTCTGTTTCAGAAACTCAAGAGGTTTCATCAGAAAAGCCTGTTTAATATACAACTTTTCATGCAGTGTCCTTAAATATTTCAGCAATGACCAGAGGGCCTTCTTTTGCAAAGGTTCACACACCTCTTCATGCACCATTAACAGCAATACTTCAGAAAAACAGTTGTTGTTCAACGTACTTGTTCAATTCAGTAGCTCTAACCACTGATATAGACAAAAAACTGAACCACAATGTGGTCCAGACAAGCCTCCTGCACTGGCAGGAGTTGAATCAGAGACTCTTTTCTAAGCGTTCTTTGTTTTGTGTGACATTAAGGAGGCCAATTTGCCTCCTTATATCCTAGCACTGAGGCTCGAATACCAATAAGGTCAGTGGAGACACAGGTCAGCAACACTTGGAAGGTCTAACAGGCAATTTTCCTGCTGTGATTTGATGGGCTGAACTCCAGAGCATAAGGCTCCCTAATGGTACAGTAAATTACTCCCCTCGCCAACTTTTCTCCAGCCAGATTACTGCCTTTTACAGAACATCCTTCTCCAATGCCTGAGATTTGCCAAATGCCCCAGCAGCAGAAAGAAAACAGCTTCAGGACACCACTCCAGGTACTGCCTCTGTATTTTTCCAAGACTTAGCTCTTCCACATTTTAGGCACAGAAATACATCTGAAAAGACTAGAATATTCCCAGAGCCAGGAGCAGGTAAAGTCAATGTAACAGTCAATAAAAGACTTATGCACTTGCATTTTTTCGTTAGCTTCCCCTATACTTTGTTTTCATCTATTTTTCTTAGTAATACACTTGTAGCTTCACCTGACTGAAGAAGGTGGTTGATTAATGGTTGTATTCATTTATTTAAATGCAATGCCAAGAGGATGCAGGGCACACAAGGCAGCAGAAGATCAGTAGGCTGGCAGCTTTTGCAAATTATTCTGTCTAGAGTAAAAAACAAGCTTTGTTTCTGTCAGCCTTTAAAGATTGCAGCTTTTGACTTCACACAGAAAAAACAAGCCAGTCCTCCAGTTTATGAGTAACTATTACCCTTCCACAGAGGCTAGGCAGGACCTACTGGAACATGGAGTTTTACAGCAGGATTTACTTGTGCGCTTTGGCAATCACAGGAGCATTAGAAAGAAACTGCTGGGATTAAAGCTATGAATACAGAAGAAGCAGATGTGAAGAAAATAGCATGTAAATGTGTGATGGTTCAAGATGTAAGAACATGGTTGCATATGTAAAGGTGCTATAGGAGAAGTGAAGTAGTTTACCCTCTGCATGTATTACACATACTGTGGTGAATTAATCATTCTGTGAGAGCAATGATGCTTCAGGAAACTTGCTTGGCTCTCAACTTGGGATTCCATTTTGGCATAGAAGTTTGAGATGAATATTTGCAAGGTAATTTATATGGACAAGACTGAATTCCTTTCACTCAAAAAATCCCACAACAAACCAGCACCTGCTATATACAGGTTTAACTGTCTGGAAATATGAACAGGAACAAAAATAATACAAAACTGCAACAGTGCATGTTTTTCAGGTTGTACCTAGTTTAGATACTTCATATATAGTTTGATAAACAAGCAATGGTCATGCTACTTTAGTCACTTAATGATAATTAACTTTACTGAAGTGTGTATGCTTCTGAGTTGATGATGTATTCAAACTGATAGCTTAACACAGCTTTTGCCCACCTGTGTAATATTCAAAATACTCAAATGGATGAAAAAGGCCAGCTTAGTCTATTTCTAGTAATTTTCAGTCTCAGCCGAGCACTACAAGTGCTGAGCTTTCTTAAACTACTCAACCTCCTGGATTAAAAATTGTCTTTTTTCTCTCTGTGTTATTCTTTCTCAACTTTTAAAAAAAAGGACAGATGTTCTGTACCCAGGAATAAAAGTCTCTGTTCTTTTCATTACTAACAGAAATTAGTGGCAATCTTCAAAAAGAGAAGTGAAATGCTTCTTGAGGCTAAGGAGGTCCATATTTTATTTTTCTATGGTTTGTCAGTATGCTTTCATTTATACTGTTATATCAATGTTTCTTTAAAATTTATGAGTTTCAGTATTGCTTTAGCTTACCCAATCCAACACCATTTTGAGGGTGTAATGAGAGTGCCATTTATGTATGTTTGGCAAGTCAATGCTAATGTTTAACATGGCATCTTTCTAGCTCTCTGAAAACTATGAAAAATAGAGTTGTTAAGATGCAAAAAAAAAAAAAAAAAAAATCCTCTTAGATAATAATAAAATATTTGCATATTTTAACTTCTCAAGTCAAAAACTTTATTTTTTTTCCTACAGCACAGAATAAAATAAATGAAATAAAAGGTAGAGGAAGTAGAGAAAAAAGAGACTTATCTAGTACAAATTGATTGAATGGATGGCAGCATGTTTTTCACATGCCCATCAGCCGTGACAAGAATACAAGAAAAGGACCTGTAGAATCCAGGCCAATAATCCAGTGGAAACAGTTGAGGAAACAAATAAAATATCAATGTGTGATGGATCATACTAAGAAAACGTTGTTTTCAAGAACGCACGGTGAAATAAGGTTCCATAGCAAAGATAAAACCAACAACAACAACAAACACCCCGTGCTATTATTTCTTAAAATACACGAAGATTAATTATAGGAAAAAAGCAATATCAAAGGTTTTGTTTAAAATATACTAGATGAGAAGTGTTGTCATACAGCTAAAGGAGATGAAGCTTGGAATTAGAAAAAAAAAGATAACTAAGAAATGGAAAAGCACTTAACATATAATTTTAAAAAAATAATCTTTTAGTAGCAAAATGGTTTAGCAGCCATGGTTTTGCGCTAGCTCTTGAAGAAGAGTTAAGCAGAAAGTTCTGCTATGTGCCCCAAACTTTCACATCTGACTTTCATATTGCAGAAGCACATAGTCCCTGACCAGCTTTTGGAGTTAAATTGAAAATAATGTAGCTTACAGAAATCTACATTTTAGGAGTTTATAATAGTCTAGGTAAAATGAAACAGTCTTATATATAGTTGTTTACATGAAGATCATATGTATAATCAGTTGTATTCAGATTAAGAGTTTTTCCTGGCATGACCATTTTGATGACAATAAGCCAATTTTAAATAACCTTTATAGGAATCACTTTTCTGTTATATTTATACTGTAAATACATTTATATTAATGGAATAAGGAATACATGTTTCAGTCTGTGTTAATCTTTTTTCTATTCTCTTACAGCATACAAATCCATACCACTACATGTTAAGGCTAGCAATTACTCTATACTTCAGAGTTGGTAGTGTTCACACCTTCTCAAAAAGCTTGCTGTTTATTGTACAATGCTTAATCATAAAAGAAATTTTATTGATTTTTTTTTCATTGTCAAACTTAGTTCTGGTTGAAATGCAGAACCCTGAAACAGGAGGAATGATTAATATCTCTTTCTACAGTCCCTGTTCTTTTCAGGTAGTTTAAATAAATTATGATATACTACAAGATATAAAGCCCAGCAAGAATCCAAAGCCTTCTATGGTACTTTTAATATTTCAGTTTAAAGGCAAACAATTTTGTCTCTGTAGGCAACCCTTTAGAAGCTTCTCATCTCAAAGAGAAATTAACTTTTAAACAGAAAAGACAATTTGTATTAAAATATTTTTATCAAACTGAAATAAAATAAGAGCTTTACAAGCTGGCCTCTTGTAAGTAGACACATGTCTATGTGTATGCTAATGCTTGGGGAACTGAAAATACAAAACAAACATAAAGGTTTTGTAAAAGGCAACCATTACATTTGAAGCATATAAGCAAAAATCCTATGACCTATATAATGAAGCTGTCCTGCAGGTTTTTCCTAATTGGGTAAAGGATTTTTTCGTGGGAGACAGTGTTTTAGTCGTGGTCATTTTTTTTACTGTGTTAGGACTCTAAAACCAAGGCTTGTGCTAACTACCGAGAATGTTGCCACAAGATACAAATCTGTGTATTCTTGCAATAGCTTGTACAGAGATCTAGCACTTACAGACACTTTCAAACAAAGCCTTTAACACATATTTATTAAGCCGGAAAATACCCTCGTGAAATAAGCAAGTATTCATTCATTTTTCAAATAAAAAATCAGAGGAGGAAGGTTTCCTGAAATATATAATCTGGGAGTTTTGTCTAAATCTCTGACCACTGGATACAGCATCTAAGTGTATCCACACATAAGTGTTCAAAAAAATGTGTGGATGTGGAACTTGAGGACATGGTTTAGAGGTAACATGGCGGTGATGGGGTAATAGTTGGACTCAGTCTTGAAAGTCCTTAATGATTCTACGATTCTATGAGCCCATATCAGTCATTCTAAAGGAAGTTTTCTCTGTTGTAGTTTTTTAAACATACAGTTACAATTCAGAAAAAGTTCAGCAAAGAACATATGTCTTATGTGTTTTACATGAATCACATTCTGAAGGGAAGATAAACAAGTAGTTTTAGCACCAATGAAAAGTGCCTTAACCACAGTCTTTTTTAGGCTATGGTCAACATTAGAGGTTATGTTTTTCAGAGGAAAATTTCAGCTTTTGGCAAAAAGGAGTAAACAGTAACTGATTTGATGGCAATTTCTCAGCCTTAATCAGTTTGCTACACAATCTTGAATGGCTGAGCTTGGCACACAGCTCTGGAGGTCAAGTCCAACCACCTCATTCAGAGTGACCCACAGAAGTATGCTCAGGGTCATATCCGATCAAGTGTTAAATGTCTCCATGATTGGAGACTCTACAGCCACTCTGGGAAACCTATTCCAACCTCACATGAAAAACTGTGTTCCTTATATTTGAATGAAGTTTCCTATTTTTCAGTTTGTGCCCATTACCTCTTGTTCTGTCATGGGCCACTGCTGAGAAGAGTCTGGCTCCATCTTCTTTATTACTCTCATAAAGAATTTAAAATGTTGATAAGATCCCCCTGAGCTTTCTCTTCTCCAGCTGAATAGCTCCAGCTCTCTCAGCCTCTCCATATATGACAGATGGTCCAAGCTCTTAATTATCTTCATGTCTCTTGAGTGGACTGTCTCTAGTATGTTCACATCTCTTTTGCACTGAGCAGCCCAACACCGGACACAGAACTCCAAATGTGTCTCACTAGGGATGAGCCTAGTGACATGCTGGCAATACTGTCTAATCCAGCCTGGGTGCCTGATGGCCTTTTATACTGCAGGAGTACACTGATGGTTCAAGGTCAGGTTGCTGTTCACTAGAACCTTATGTCCATCTGTGCCAAGCTGCTATTCAGCTGTTTGGCTCCATCCTGTCCTGGTGCCTGAGGTTATGCACTTGGCATTTTCCATTTGCTGAACTCCATGAAGTTCTTATCTGCTCATTTCTCCAGCCTGCCAAAGTCTCTGTGAATATTAACCCTGTGGTACACAAGTCAATCCTCCCAGTTTTATCATCCATAAATTTGCTGAGGATGAACAATGAAAACATTACACACTATTAGTCACAGTATGCACCCTTGGGACAAACCAGGAATAACAGCAATCCAGCTGGACTTTGTGTCTTTGATCATAACCATTTGAGTTAACACTTCACCTCACTGTTTTCTTGTATAGTCCATTCTTCATTAATTTTTTCCATGTGGATATAATATAAGATAGTGTGAAAGCCTTATAAAAGCCAACATAAGCAGCATCTGCTGCTCTCCCCTTATTGTTGAAACCTTCCAGGTTTTGGGGTTACTCTTTCCTCTTCAAAAATCCATGCTGGCTTCTCCCAACCACATTCCTGTGATGCGATGCTGACCAACCTGTAGTTCCCTAGATCACCATTCTTGCCCTTCCTGAATACAGCAGTGATATTTGCTTATTTGCAGTCCTCAGAGTCTCCCCACTACCTCCTCAACTTCTACTGCCGTCACCTATCACTTAGTTATAAAATCTCCAAAACTGCTAAAAACTTTTCAGTAAATATTAAAACAAAACAAACCAAACACCACCAAAAAAAAACCCCCAACCTTGGAGTGATTGTTTGTGTAGAATATTTGTCATAAAGTTAAGTGTATTGAACTGTGTTTGATTAGAGTGTAACACATTTTAGAAGACAAAATATAACTGATTGCCATTGTTTCCTAAAAAACACCTTAACATTTAACTAGGAGTTACTTGATATTACTCACTGTAAAGTAAACTAGGAGAAACATAAAATAAATCAGATGATGGTATAAAGTCAAAAATTCTATACAGCAATAATGTGATGACACCAAGCTGTGTGGTGCAGTCAACAAGCTGGAGGGAAGGGATGCCATCCAGATGGATGGAACAGTCTTGAGAGGTGGGTCTGTGTGAACCTTCTGAAGTTCAACAAGGCCAAGTACAAGGTCCTGCACATGGGTTGGGGCACCCTGAAATACAAGTTAGACAGAGAATGGAACAAGAGCAACCCTGAGGAAAAGAACTTACCATTGTTGGTGGACTTTGTCTCGGTAATGTGTGCTTGCAGACCAGAAAGCCAACTGTGTCCTGGACTGCATTAAAAGCAGTGTGGCCAGCAGGTTGAGGGAGATGATTCTCCCCCTCTACTCCACTCTGGTGAGATCCCACCTGGAGTACTGTGTCTAACTGTGGGGCCCCCAACATAAGAAGGATGTGGACTTGTTGGAGTGACTCCAGAGGAGGGTCACAAAGGTGATCAGAGGGCTGGAGCACCTCTCCTATGAAGACTGGCTGAGACAGTTGAGGTTTTTCAGCTGGGAGAAGACAAGGCTCCAGGGAGACCTTACAGAACCTTCCAGTGCCTGAAAGGAGCCTACAAGAAAGCTAGAGAGGGACTTTTGACAAGGGCATGTGGTGATAGGACATGAGGTGATGGCTTTAAACTGAAAGATATTAGGTCAGATATTAGGAAGGCATTCTTTACTGTGATAATGATGAAGCACTGGAACAGGTTTACCGGAGAATGTGTGGATGCCCCATCCCTGGAAATGTTCAAGACCAGGTTAGATAGGGCTTCAAGCAACCTGTTTTAGTGGAAGGTGTCCCTGCCCATGGCAGGGGGTTTGGAACTAAATGATATTTAATGTCCCTTCCAACCCAAACTGTTCCATGATTCCTTCAAGGAGGTAACAGTACTGTAAATGTAACTGTACTTAAAACATAGAACAACTACTTATCCGGTTTCTAAACCCATAGCATAGGGCATTTATATAAGTCCATGTGAGTTAGGCAGGTCTTCCATTCTTATTCTGTTTTAATTCATAAAACATCTTGGAAATACTCATGGGAAGAAATACATTGAAGAACAAAGATAAAATAAATTAAGAGCTGAATTATAGATGATTGAAAGTCCAATAATGTAAAGGAGATTAAACATTGAAAAGACCATGAATAGGGAATAATATGAACAGAAGTAAAATCAGAGTTCAATGTATCACCTTTACTATATGCCTACAGAATTTCATGTTTTTACCTCAATTTTATATGTAAAAGAGAACATAGGGAATTACTACAAAAATCACCCACTTTAAGAGCAGCTGCAGATTCCGTGTAGCTTGAATTATTTATTAATCTCCCAAAATGTGTTTTGTGGATTTTTTTTATTCCAATGATTCTTTTTTTCACATGCTGCAGAAGTCAGTAAAATAGATTAAATCTTTTCTTCTCCATGGGAGTGACATCACTAGCTGCATAAGGTTTCCCGACACTAGAAAAATTGTAAAGATCTGTCTCAATAATCTCTTTTTAACTCATAGATATAACAAAGCTGAAACAGTTCCAAGAGGGCCATAAGCATGTGTATTATCATACATAATGGAGAACTACAACATGGTCAGTGGGGAAAATGAGAACACTGTTATGCAGAGGAGTCAGTGTTTAAGGAGAGAGAATTACTTGCAAAGTCACTAATTCAACCTCTGAGTCTTCTTTTAATCCTACTTTAGGCAACCCTTGGATTCTAATGTATATAGGATGAAAATGCTCTTTCTACAATGAAATGATTCAAAGAACAATTATTTTGTGAATACTTTTCCTTGTAATTTCTAGTATATCTTTTTCTTCCTGTCACTTGTGGCAGGATTTGTGAGGAAGGAGGTTATGGGACAAGTAGTTCTCATTTGGATACTTTATTCTGCTGGAGAGTCTGTAACTAAGGAGTTCAAGACTAATTCTTCTTCATTAGAGTAGAATATAGAGCCAGTTCTTCAACTTTTGTGACCAGTATCATGTGTGGCAACAAGGAACTGGAGTTTATAATTTCCAATGTTCGCTCCAGTGTTTTGTCCTTACACGACCACTACGCAATTACTGTCATCACAGTTACTAATTTAGCTCTTCTCTTAATGACGTAATGGACTTCCTGAATTTCTCTGGGTGTAGAGTCTCAAGTTCCAATCAATCTTATTTTGATAAAGGTAAAAAAGTAGAGTTTCAAGCTTTTTAATGGTATACACCTATCTTATTTTGGTCCTTGATTCAGTTTATGTGACAACAGAGGTTTACCATGACATGCTACAAAGTTAACTTGCTAATTGGCCAAAGATTCTAAGCATGTAAAAAACCCAACAAACAACATTTTGTATGTACATATGTCCCTGGCAAGTTCCATCCAGCTCAGTGACATCACGTTTTGGCCACGTGTCTCTGTTGTTTTGTAACTTAATCTGCCACATTCTCACTGACACTTTGGGCAATTTCAGATCTTTAGCATCCTCTTTTATTCCAAACCTGAGTTTTCAGAGCAAGGAAATATGACACAGAGGAGGGAGTTGAACAGTTTTGCCTCTCATATATTGCTGGTCCAGTTACTTTCTCCTTGGGGAGCCTTGCATGTAACAGCTGGTTAAATTTCCCTTTAAAAGGTTCACACTGATTTAATTTTGAAAATCAAGCATTCTAATATGAAACAACTTTAGGGTGTATATAAAGGAAAGAAAGTGGGACGGGGGAAGCAGAGATGACGCAATGTCAAAAATAATGAAAATATTTCAGCTTGGGGCAGTAAAACTTAGCACAGATTTTTCTGTGAATTTCTCAGGTTTATGGTGCGTGCAATTCACTGCTTAACTACTAAATGATGGATATTACCTTACTGATACTGATTACCTAATAGATATTAGCATGATTTATAAACTAACTGTAATATAGGATTTTTAAGGTCCTAGTACAGTGAATAAGGACTGTGATCAAAATCAGAATTTTAATGCTACTAATAATTATGCAGATACATTTAGAGGACTGTCAAATGGGAAAGAGCCTCTTATTTCTGTAGGATGTTATTATCACATTATTGTCTACCTCGGAAAAATTGTAATGGTATGGTAATCCTGCAGATCTGTTTCACTATTAAACATAGATCTAAAAATCCTAACTACAGTTCTAAATAAGGGGCTTCATAAAATGTAACTTCACTTTTATAAAGAGAGATCATCCTGGGTTCATTAAAGACAGACAATTGACAGAGAGTATACAGAGAGTGATGGAGTACTCCACTCCAGCAGCTCACAATATAAATCCTTGGCAATTTAATCTCAAGAAAGATGGGAGGTTGCTGATAAGTTCAAAGGGGGCAGTTTTTACCTTACAAGAAACAGACCCATAATTTATGAAATAGATAGAAACTCTTTACTGCAATGTGTAGTGTGAATGAATGACTAGATCTAAACCATTTGCAGTTTTGTACCTCTTGTGTCTCTTTGGAATACAATTCTGCTACCACAAAGGACTGTGAAAATGGAGTAACCACATTCTTAGTGCTTTATCACTGCATTTGCAAGAATGACAACTAATTTTTTAGTAGTCAATAAGAAAATATCTGGTTTATTGAGGGTCAGGTGTTAAGTTGAGCAGGCCCTAAAGTATTACATTTCAAATTATATTTTTACTTTTTAGACATTCCTTTGCTTTTCCACAGGGCTTTCAGGTTTCTTTTTTTTTTTTTAATCTGTATAGAAAATAGTTCCTTTCTATTTTAAACATGTCAGCAAGCATGTTGTACAAGCTACTGAGCTGTTGTTACGGAGTTTGTTGAGATCTCTTGTTTTCTAAAAACCTATCCTTGATTTTCTACATTTTCAAACACCGTGATCGATAAATAGATTATTAATGTGCTTTGCAAGGACTTTCTCTTAAATACTAAAGCTTGAAAAAATACAGAAAAAAAACCTCCTACATTTTCTGAAAAACAACAATCACTTCAAATTCAGTTGTCAATAAACATCCTTATAACTGTGATGAGGGTTTTAGCATTTGCTAAAAGATTTCTATTGAAAAAGAAAAGAAAATACACAGAAATGTCAAAACCATCTGAAAGTTGAAGTAGAAAGTATAAAATATTATGTCTTTTGATTTTCACAGACAAGATACTCAATATAAATAATGTGTTTCCAAACCCAAGTGTAGCTAAAAAGGCTTATTATGTTCTTATTCTCAGGTACTGCTTGCAATCCTTGCTAAAGCTTGGCTCTGTGGCTTCTTGACTTCTGCAGCAATGTAGCATGACTCAGTCCTCATTAAAGGTGCATTTTTTTTAAGACAGAAATATACGTCAGGATAATGTGGCGGGCTACCATATATAATATCTTTCAGGAACAACATTATCATACCGTAATTTGTAGTATAAATTGTCAGAAGCAGGAGATAAGCCTTCCTAATTCAACTGTGTAAGACTGTGGTGGCAATGATACTTTACTTTTGTGATGACCGATAAAAAAAATTTTTAAGGTCATTTTTGGTTTGGTTTTGGTTTGGTTTCATTATTTTTTTTTTTCTGACACTGCTAACTAATCTGTCACTACTTGAAAACATGAAATACAGAATCAAAAAATCGTTTAGGTTGGAAAAGACCTTTAAGATGATTGAAGCAAACTGTTAGCCTAATGCTGCCAAGATGACCAATTAACCGTGTCCTTAAGCACCACATCTACAAGTGTTTTTAATTCTTCCATGGATGGTAACTTCATCACACTTACCTGGGCAGCCTGTTTCAATGTTTGACAACCCTTTTAGGAGAGAATTTTTTTTTTTAAAATCTAGTCTAAAGCCCCATGGCACAACTTGAGGCCATTTCCTCTTGTCCTGTCACTTGGTATATGGCAAAAAAGACCAACTTACACCTGACTACAACTTCCTTTCAGATAGTTGTAGAGAGCAATAAGTTGCCTCTGAGCCTACTTTTCTTCAGCCTGAACCAACCCAGCTTTCTCAGCTGCTCCTTATCAGACTTGTGCTCCAGACCCTTCCCCAGCGACATTGCCCTTCTCTGGACTTGCTCCAGCAACTCAATGTCTTTCTTGTAGTGAAGGGCCCAAAACTGAACATAGGATTTGAGGTATGGCCTCACCAGTGCTGAGTACAGGGGGACAATCCTGCTGGCCACACTATTTCTGATACAGGCCAGGATGCCACCGGCCTTCTTGGCCACCTGGGCACACTGATGGTTCATGTTCACCACTGTCGGCCAGAACCCCCAGGCAGCTTTCCAGCCACTCTGACCCCACCCTGTAGTGCTGCATGAAATTGTTGTGACCCAAATGTGGAACCCAACTTTATCTTGTTGAATGCCACACAGTTGGCCTCAGCCCATCAATCCATCCTGTCCAGATCCCTTTGTAGAGCCTTCCTGCCCTCCAGCAGATCAACACTCCTGCCCAACTCGGTGTCATCTGCAAACTGACAGAGTGCCCTTGATCCCCTTGTCCAGATCATTGATAAAAATATTAAATAGAACTGGTCCCCAGTACTGAGCACTGGGGAACACCACCATGTGGTCTATAGCAAGGGAAGATGTGCCCCACATAGCCTTATAGGTGCAGCACTTACCTCTTCTCTTCTGTCTGTGGAAGTAAAAAAGTTCCTCTCCTTTCTTTTCAGCAGCTGTCATCCAGCAATACTGGACCAGGGAGATCAAACTGAAGCTCAATTAATTTCAGGTTTTTCTACTTTTATAGGCATATTTACTCATGCCACTAATGCCAGAGTCTAGACCTCTTCCCTCTTTTACAAAGTAGAAGAGCATGCCTTAAAAACTGTAGCATTTTAATGTGAGCTTTTAAGACTGAAATTTTTGCTTTGGTTTGTATTTAGGTGTTTTGGTTTTTAAAGCATGAGTCTCTGCACATGCATAGAGGTATTGTTCTGAACATGGACATTAAGCCACCTCTGTCAATATATCCATATTAGAATACACAGGGACAGAGATGCAATTCTACCCTATCATTTGTTTCTCAACAAACCATCAAATAGAAAGAACACAAACTGGTTCAGCTATAGCAAAGGAAGTATTCAAAAATATTGGCAGAGATTTGTTTGTTTACCAGGGAAAAAACACAGTGTAATGAGTCTGCCTTTAAATGCCATTTTTATGACTGAAAGGATAAAAATAAATC
Source organism: Platyrinchus mystaceus (assembly GCA_035041135.1). NCBI lineage: Eukaryota > Metazoa > Chordata > Aves > Passeriformes > Tyrannidae > Platyrinchus > Platyrinchus mystaceus. The sequence continues at coordinate 39,066,144 of JAWWLV010000001.1, forward strand.
AAAATTGTTCAACTTTCTTATTCTTTATCTGAATTAATTTTTTGACCACTGGGTTATTGCAGTGATTTTTTGCTCTTAGACTGCACTGTATTCTTGCTCTAGGACTGCTGAGAAAATATGCCCTGTACACTTTAATGAACAGGCTCAGATTGTCCTGTAATGTAACACTTATCATTATGTCCCCATTTATAAACAGAAAGTGGGACCATTAATACATTCAAGACAGGATGAGGAGAACTGCTGGTAACCCAAATGCCTTTAGATCAAACCTTTCCCCCACATTATATTATTACTGCACACAATATTATTACTGCAGATGAGTAAAATGAAGAACTATTCTTGCACTTATTACATGGCTATCCAGTGGTATTCAGCTCAAGGCCCACTGTGCCACCCCTGTAAGATTTACAGACTAGGAAAGAAGCATACCTCAAGAAACAGTGGCTGAAGCTAGATTGATTCAAGCTGGAAACAAGACATATATTTTTAATCAAAAGCTATCAGGAAAGACAGACTCCATGTCTTACAGTCTTCCAAGAAGGCTCAGTTCCCTTACAAAAGAAGCTACTGTTTATTCAAATGTGAATTGTTAGGATAAATGCAGGAATAAGGAATGAAATTTTATGCATCCAAGCATATCATATATGATGAACGATTTGAGCCTCTGGCCTTAAAATGTCTGAATGGGAATTTCACTGTGTAAGTAGTGGGCAGAAGGGTGAGATTATCATTCCTATTTTACAGATCAGGAAAAAAGACTAAGGATCACTGTGTTACAGATTTTTTATTAATTTTATTTTGAGCCAAATAAGTTATTTTTCTTTCTTCTACATAACAGTACTTCAGTTCACCCTTTAAAATACATATGTACACCATTTGGGTGTACAAAGGTCACCTACATGTCCCCTTGAACAGTTTTTCATGTCTGTGTTATTTGAACATGACACCTGATATGTAATGTATAGGAAAGAAGTTGAACTACCACATCTGTGATTTAACCCCTGCTCTTTGTCTTCCCTGATATCTTGTGATTGGTGCTTACTGTCACATCATTACTGTCTGTCTTCTCCTTCCTGTTGCAATAGAATCTCATTTGTTTATGGATTTCACTTGCACTGTAGTCAACAGACTTCCTGTGCTCATTCCTTTTTTTTTTTGTAAGAATTAGTGTCAACATTCCTCCTGGAAAAGAGGCATAATATTCATGTAGAATTGCTCCTGCTGTGCTGCAGATATGTTTACATTTGTTGGAGCCTTCAGCTTAGGAAATTAACAACCATGTGCCTAAATTCTGGCCTAATTCCCACTGCCCCTGCCAATACAGTAAGTACAGTCAGCATCTACAGGCTTACAGCTGCCCAGCAGATAAGACGACACCCTCTGGGTAGCTATTGCGCTAGGGCTATAACAAGCTGAAACCAGCATTTACAAATAGGCCAGCCAGCTAAAGTTTTAGATTTATTCATGCATTTTTCTTCCACTGTATTTTTTAAATTAATAAAAAGACCTAAGACAGTCCTATTGTTCCTGCTACCACACCCTCTGAATCATTTAGTGTATGACTACCACTATTCCCTGAAGGTGTAAAACTGATCTACATTGATCCTTATTAGCTTAGAGAGTCTGTCAGGATTACAGCATGATATCACCTAGCTATTTGCTTACACTGTGTTATTATATTAGATTGTAGCACAGAACAAAAACTAATCAAGTGTAAGAATTTACTGTTTAACTACTGGAAAAAAAAACCCAAAAAACAACTATACAGAAAGAGAGAATCAATGCTAAATCTAATTTAAGACAAAGTCCCAGACGGATCCTTATTGACCCAATTAACCAAAGGACCTAATTTGGAAGCATGATTGCTGTAGGTGCTGGCTGTTTTCAGAGGACAAAGACGAGCATCTCTATTGTGGGTTGAGACCATCTTAATTCTGAATTATCCTGTGGAGGTGCCTTTCTCTCTCTTTAGCTGTTAAGTATACTTACATTTCCAATCTAAGTACATCTGTTAGGTACATAAACATAGGTAAGATGAAGCAGAGATGAAAAACTGAATGCAAATAACTGTCTGAAGAACAAGAGCATAGGACTGTGGTTTCTTTTTTATATATAGCTGATCCTGAAGTTATTGATGATGCTTATCTGAGATAAAAATTTTCCATCGGCCACTTCACTGTGTTCTCACTGAGCCTGATGTAACTATCCATGCAGCTGACTTTCAGGTATTTCAGCAAAACTGAGTCTTCAGCTGGACAAAGATTTTTGAACAAAGATTTTTTCCTTTTTTTTTCAGAGAATGTGAGAGACTGAAATATTAAAGGCTAATGATTCAACCAATGGGCCATTTGCAAAGGCAGCAGGGTGCTTTGCTGAGGCCAAGTTTGCACACCCCTCCAACTGAAGGGGAAGAGGAGAGTTCTTGGGTGTGGGTGGTGAAACCTCTGGTCTGTGTAAGAACAGTCCAGGTGCAGGGTAGATGCACACCCGCCACTGGAGGATGACAACAAGCCAACCTTTGCTTAGGAACATGATGAATTCTGAGCATACAAGGGAAAAGGCCAATAAGAAGCAGATTCTGTGAGGTGTGAGAATGTTTTTTATCATGTCAGTGTCCTCCATCCTGATTAGGCTCAGCTTCAAAACTCCCTCCTGGAGGAGGTATTGAGACATTCATAGATATTTATCCCTTCTGATGAGGCATAACTGCCTCAACTACACAGGTGTGAGAAACTGCTGTCATGTCTTAGAAGGTGTCATAAACCATCAAAGACCTCCAAAGTGCTCCCAGATTCATTTTTGGGGCCTTCCACCACCAGATGACTGTGCATGGTCCACAGTGTTGCATTACACAGTGTGAAACTCCCCCCTACCTTGGCATTCTGAACATATATTGAATTTTTTGTTTGGTGGGCTTCCCCCATGCCTGACAGGTCAAGACTGCGACCATCACTTTGAACAACAGATGTTTAAATATTAACAATCAAGTTTTGTCCCTGGATCCACGGGTGGTGATGTCTTTCCTGTCTGCTATCCAGTCCTACCCTTTCTTTCTCTTTCTTTCTTTTCCTTATACATTTTCTTAAGTGATATTTGTATTCTTTTGTATTGTTATATTTCTATAGGTAATAAACAAAATTTCTACATACCTCCTTTTCACTGCAACCAAATTGTTCTAAAATAAACCTGCCAAATATATATATACATATATGTTTGCATGTATATATATATATATATATAACCAGTCATTCAATGTCGTTTCACTCTAATACACCCATGAGATCTATTAATAAGGACTTCAGTTACCCCATTTCAGAGGTGGGTTGTAACAGAGAATGTAAATCCATGTACATCCTTCAGAACTGAAAATGCTGGACTTAAGGTTATTTTTGTTACACAGGCCAGTTCTTTGGCTACCCACACTGGGAAAATACAGATGGGGATAAATCTCAAATTTTCACTTATATGTAGGTTTTCAGGCCTCAGAATTTATGTGTGAGAGAGAAACATTTGCATAACTGTTTGCTTTGGTTTAGGAAATCAGATAGGATTTGAAGCAGAGGCCATGTCACAGACCAGAAACTCAGCTGTCAACAGTAGCTAACCCATTCAGATACTATCTTCCACAAAGAGTATGAGACTGATAAAGAAGACAACTGAAGGTCATATTGTTTGGGGTCAAAAAGGAATCCTGTTAAATAGGAAAGCAAGACATGAGATTCAAAAAAAAAAGAGGCCAAAGTTTCTAGATGAGTGGGAATACTGAAACTATTTGAAGGACAAATATCTGTCACATAATATTGATTTTATACAGGTTGTTCTACCAACCTGGATTTCTTATGCTGTACTCACACATTTTAGATCATAAATGGAGGAAATATGCTAGGTGGCTTATGGTCCAAAGATGCAAGTGTTGCTTATGCTCCTGCCTGTGAAAACTACTTTCACTTAATTATGAACTTATGTTACTTAAACGCTTTAATTTTAAGGTTGTTTGAACCCTTTGAGGACTGGTTTCATTTAACTGAAAATTAACTTTGCATCTCTAGAAGTTCAAATTGGATAAATTACAGCAACTTAAAATAGCTTAAAATTGTTTCCTTGGAAAACATACTTTCCTGATCCACCAACTAACACTAGTGAGAAATTTGGGAAGTGATTAATTATGAGCTACAGTGCTGAGAGTTGTTTTATGAACTAACTACATATTGGAGGGAAAAGCCTTATTTTTAACTCAGTGCTGAGATGAGATCCAAAATACCTTTATCTTACATTCCTTCCCCCTTCTATGTTGGTCTGTGGAAGAAAACCCAGAACCATGAGGTAGTCCAAAAGAAGTAGGATGCCTCTGAAAGCCTCTGCATAGCTATTTTGACATGTTACACTGGGAGTCTTCCCTAACTATAGAGAGAACCTCATAACTCAGGTGAAATATGATTCTGGTTCTCCACACACTGGGTGGGAAGCTACTTAGAAGCAGCCACTTCAATACATGAAATATAAGGAATGTGTCTGAATAGCTGCTTCAACTGTCAAAGCTTTGTAGTAGATTCCTCTGACCTCTCAAACTGTAGTTTTCTTTTTTGAAGTTTGTATTTGCTGGTAAAAAGAAGAAACTAAAATTTTTGCATTTTGGCTGCCATTACCTTTCGACACCATTTGCTTTCCTTTTCATTACAAAGAAGCAAATCTTTTTCTACAGTGTGCATGTGCTTTGTCAAGTCTATTTGTCTGTCAGCTAAGAGTAGATCCAAGACCATACTCAAGAGCAGAGCCTATAAACACAAAGAATATTACGGTACTGTGTAATCAAACATGGCTCAATGATGTTCATTTAGCAAATGAGCTAAAAAACAAGAACAAACAACTACTCACAAACTGACAAACAAACAAAAAACTGCAACCCACAGAATTTCAACACCCTGTTGTTTTCTGAATTGAAATAATTGACTTTACAACTTTAAAGTTCTTTCACTGTGTTCGTGTGTGTAGTGGGAAAGATGTTACATAAATATAGATTATTTTATAAACACACTGAATACAGTAAAACAAATGTAAGTTTATGCAAAACCATCTTTAGCAGAATGCTTTTGCAGTTCACACAAAACACAAAACCCTATATTTGGATACAAAGCATGTTCTGCTGCAAGTTACACTGTAATTTAGGCAGAACATAATTTTGTGTTTTAGAATGAAGAAATCTATTATAGCCTCAAGTACTGAATCTCAAAAATAAATTTTCAGCAGTGAAATGTAAGTGATTTGACAGCATTGATCATGTGGTACAAAATGCATTCAGTTGGCTTTTAATAGGCAAAGATATAATTAAAGGAAATTATATACAATCTTTCTGTTTAATACATCTATACAGGAACACACACAATAGGCAGACTGATAACTCTTTAACTTCTAGCTATCTCTAGAAAATTATGGTGCAAACAACTTCCTATTTGACATATAATGAGAAAACTTTGTGCTTATACAGTGATTTCATTCCAAAACATTTCCAAATTGTGCCAGCCAGTGCCTCTATTTTAGATCCTTTGTCAAGGATTTTATAAGACACAGAAAGGCTCGAGGTAAGAAGCAAGCAAGTAAACACCCCAAAGTAATGTCAGAAGCTGTGACAGAGCCAAGGAGAAAGGAAGTAGTGAAGACATCATCAAGGCAAAGGGAAAATCAAACATCTGTCCAGTCACATTCTGCCTATCAAACTTATAAAAACCTGTCCCCAACATACAGTAGTCTAACTCACTCTTAAATACCTCTAATGACAAGGATTAACAGACTCCCTAGAAAGCCTTCCTTGTGCTTCCTTGTTTTATCAATTAATTAATTATTCAATCTATTAATTATAGTAGCTTTTTCTAGTCATTTAATAATTGGGTTTATATCATTGTTAATTATATTGGTTAATTTTACTGAAATATCCTTCAGATTAGATGGTCTCCATCAGGCAGTTCAGCTTTTCAAACCATTGTGTACCTTCCACGTGACAATTACTGCTGGGCTGTGTTTCTCTGGAGTTTGTGTATGACAGTGCCAAATGGGACTGTGTGAAAATGCTTACTAATGTCAAGATATATCAAATCTTTAGCTTTTCCCTTGTCCACTAGGCAATTATCCCGCCACAGGAAGAACTTGGAGTGATTTGATATGACTTTTTTTTTTTTCTCTTGACAAATCCATGTCAGCTATTCCCTATCACCTTATCTGCAGGGTGCATCCAAACTAATTAACAAGCTGTTTCAGAATATTTCTGGTATTGAGGCTAAGCTGATGCACCTAGGTCTTCCCTCTTACATTTTTTTCTAAAATAGGTACAATGTCTGTCCTTCCTCATTCCTTAGGGAGTTCACATCTTCTTCATGTGTTTTTTTAATCACTGATGTCTCCCAGATTTTGTCTGCTTCTGTGAGTATATAATATGAATATACCTAACTTATCTTAATATGAATATATCTAAGTTATCTTAATATCAATATGTCTATAATCAGCATTTCCATATCTAGATTTTTTAAAAAAAATCTGAGTTTAGATTTAAAAAACCCACATGTAAATTTTATATAACAGCCAGAGCACATAGTGTCTTTCACAAACCATTGAATGCTCTGAACATTGTATTCAGTTTTCTTATTGTTAAGGGAAGTTAGATCTGGGGGACTTAAAGACCCATGTGATTTCTTCTCTCTTGTCTGTGTGTTCCTGCTCCCAAGTGTGTGAACTGCGGGCAGCAAGGCTAAGCATGTATTGTGCAGATGGGGATACACACACAGCACACAAGTGCATCCAGCTCTACCAGTCAACAAAGAGAGAGCAGTGCCTTTACTGGAAGCCATAAATGCACAAGCAGCACTCTCATCACTGTGAACAGCATGGAGGGCTGCATCTCCTCTTCAGTGATCAGAATTGGAGCTTGCTTGCAAACATACGGGTGCCTTCACTCTCACAACACATGGACACAACTGCGAGTCTTTTGAGCCCTGGCTCTGTGGGTATTTTCAGGAAAAACACAGCCCAAACTTGGGTCTAGCCAGATTCAATCTCCTGCTCGTGGGCTAGTCCTGCTTGAGGTTCGTTAGCAAATCACACACAATAGAGAACCATGTTATACAGAGAAGAGACAGAAACAGAACAGGTTGCAACAAAAAGCTATGTGTCTTGACCAGTGCACAGGGTTTGTATGACAAGGTTTTGATAGTGGGGGGGCTGCAGGGGTGGCTTCTATGAGAAGCTGCTGGAAGCTTCCCCCATGTGCGACGGAGCCAAAGTCAGCCAGCTCCAAGAGGGACACACTGCTGGCCAGGGCTCAGCCCATCCATGACGGTGGTAGGGCCTCTGCGATAACAGAGATACCCTCATAAGCCAGATGTCCTCCAATTTCAGATATTCACAAATCTTTTACCTTATAAATTTGTATTAATGTAATGCCAGAATTACTAGTTCTTCATGACCTTATTTTTTGGTTCCTCACTCTTTGATGGTTGCATGATCAACTTTCTTTCTACAAGGACATAATTAGTTCTAGCAATTAAGACTTTTTATAACTTTAATGTGATTATATTAAATATTAAAGATCAGAAATAAATCAAAAATTATATTTGGAAGATTTAGTACAAGACAGCTTGTCTTTTTTTTTTTTAATTAAACCTACCTACCTACCTACCTAATTTGACTTATTTTTATTTATGGTTTCTTCTATAGCTGTCACAGCTACGTCATTAGCTACCACCTTTAAGAGTTTTAAAACATTTTGGAGAACTTGATGTGGCCTATCATTTTATTCCCTTCCTATTTATTTCACACTAAGAGTCCTATTCCTTCAGGAGATACCAGGTCTCTATTTTGTGTAGCTTTACCACAGAAATGGAAAATTTTCAAATGAAATGAATAAAATAAATAGAGACAGCAGCATGTCAGAGCAGATCTGTGAGAAATGCTATTTATCACTAGGATATGGTTTCTCAGACTAAAGGCACACTAATGATCAGCCCTTAAGCATGTAACTTCAGCCATCACAGTCAACTAAACAGATTCTATGCATGTCTCTTCAGCACCCTGTCCCCTAGGACATGCCAAAATGTACTTCCATTATATTAGTTCTACTTGCAGAATATTTTTTGGGTAATAAAACCATTTTATAAAGAAATTTTAGGGCCATGTGAAGACCTCTATAGAAGAAAGAATGCATATACGATAGTGTAGCACAGCTTTCTCCTCATATGCATAGTCAAGCAGTTGAGATAAAGCCAACACCAGACAGAGTTAATGAGGTGCCATAGAAAGCTATAATCCCTTCTTAGGCATCTTCTTTAGCATCTCATTAGGCATCTTTGAGTTACCAAATGCAGGGGTATTTAAAAGTCATGTAGATATGGCACTTCGGGAAATGGTTTAGTGCGGACTTGGTAGAGTTAGGTTAATAAGTGGACTCGATGATCTTAAGGGTCTTTTCCAACTGAATTTTTTCTGTGATTCTATTCTTCCACTCAGAAAACCTTTTTGAAATATAGTAGTTTTCTTTTAGATGAAAAATGAAAGAAACTGATAGTCATTGAGGATTCACTACAAAGAAAGCATTAATAGATTGGTGATTTCTGATATCTACAACTGCTCTGATTCAGTACATATTAGATGCATGAGAGGGCCTGAAATGAGAGTATTATGGAACTTATTTGGAACTTCTAATGTCATATTACTGATACCTATTCTTTATAAAATTGTAGTAACCACTTTTACATATCCATAGAGTGATTCACCCTTTTGATTCAACAGGACTCTCTGTTTACAGTCAGTATCAAACCTCTGCAATTCCTTATAACTAAAAAAACTCTGGGGATCTTAGGGCAGGATTCAACTTAACTAACATTAACCACACAACAGAGATTTGTACAGGCTTTCTCAATTGCCAAGGGAAAAAGACAAGTGTGTCCTGAAGACATCTTTCCTATCTATCTCAGACAGAATCTTAGCAGTTGATAAATTACTTTTTAGGGGTGTCTCTCTCCCTGTATGGACAGATGGAGTTTTGTCAACTAGCCTACACAAGAAGCTTAACTTTCAGAAGGTTATATTTAAGGAAAATCAATCCAGTCTCTGTGACTAGCAATCCAACATTTTTTATTTACTGGATTACTTCATTCATTGTGAAATTTTAGGTAGCAAGGAGGTTCATTTTAAAACAAATATAAATAACTCAGGTAATTATTTTGTTTAACCTTATAAATGGAATGTTATCCAGTTCAGATTTTGGAGATATAATAATTACTTTCAAATCTGAAGAAATTTAAATGTTTAATGTAATAAACCTGTATTACTCCAGTTTATATTGTTTTCACAGTTGGGTGCATCATGCTATTAATATTAGTGGTGCTACTGAAAGTGTAAATGAGAACATAATTATTCATAATTTCAGTATCAGAGACATCCAAGGTAACTTTATTCTTGTTCCTTATACTGTCTACTTGGACACTTATTTCCTTATCCTCACTCTTTCCCACTCTTCATGTGAAGAAACTTACAATTTTTCTATCACTCAGAAATAAAGAAGAAATAAAGAAGATTGCAGGAAAAGAAGTTCACTGCTTTGTACTAAGATTTACTTGGATGTAGTAACTATGACCTCCCATTCTTCTCCATGATCTTCCTGATGCCAAACTCTGTTAAACCCAGCACTGTGGTATTATCATGTCATCAGCATTGGCATTTATTGAAGAAGCATCTGACAGTGAAAAGTTTCATTCCTCTGTCTGTGTGGATTTGTTTTAAATGAGAAAGGTATTGTCAATATTAATTCAGTTTTCATTCCTTCTCATCAATCATGGGTTGATTTGAACACATAAGGAGACAGATCAAAACACTTGTTAAAATTTTTTGATTATTCATATCATCACATATATTTTGTATAATTTTCTTGTTTCTATTACTTAGAAAAAATATGCAGAATGAACTTGGAGAGAATTGCATGAATTTGCCTGATAAGAAAAAAAAACCACATTACCAGATTCTAAATCCAACTTATTTGATTATTCAGTGTTTTTTTTAGGGTTGGAAATACCTCTCAACCACCATTTTTATCCTTTTAAGAGTATCATGCCTGTTACCACAATCATTTTTCTACACCCTGCCATTGTACATTGCTGGCACTTGCAAATAATGAACCAAATCATCTTACACTGTAAATGAGAGTGGCTTCACTGAAGTAGAAACATCATTTATAACCTTTAATAAGCATTTAAAGAGAGTTTATGGACTTACAGGACTGAAGTGTAGTCTTAGAGTTGACAAGGTGACTTCAAAAATCTGCTAATTTTCTGTTTCAAGATGGTGCAATGTATGATTTTGATGTCATTAAATGATGGTCAAAGGGGATATTATGTATGGACAGTGAACACGTCTAGCCATTGATGGGTACTGGGACATGACTCAGAACTAAACATTACAAATTGTTGAATATTTATTACCAAATGGTCCTTTGGAAATCCTCCTGAGACTGTCTCACAGCAGTGGTCACACTCATCAAAATGAATAATTAATGACTCACCTGCTAAAAAACCTGCATGACTGATATCTTTGTGAAGGTTTTATTTGAGAAGAAAAACAGCCCCAAATTACAGGCATAGGAAGAAGTACAGGATATCCTAATCAAGGGGGAAAAAACCTGTATTAAGTATCTTGCATAATAGCATACAAAAAAATGTTGAACTAAATATTTGTTACTGCAGTTGTTCAGAGGATGTTTACCCTAAAAGATAGCTGCTTACCTGAGCTGGATCATGGTAGGCCTGAGCAGTTCCAAGTCTAATTCATGCCTTAGTCCTATCCGAGTTCATATCCTAAATCTCTGCCTATGTCACCAGCAGGGCTAATTTCTCAGAGAACACTCAACGTAGTTTGCTTCCAGAATAAAACACAGCTGGAAACATCTTGTCCCTTCCTTGATCAGCTTTTGTCTAGGAATACATGGTAAAAGCATGCACCTCTGTTAGAGGAGTTAGCTGTGCTGGTCCTGGAACATATGCATCCTAAGGCTGTGTGTTCCCTAATGGCCACACTGAGGTGGCTTCTATGGAAAGGAAGTGCTTTTGCTTTTTTTTGTCTCCTTAAACTAAAATCATTCCATTTTACATGGGATCGATGCACATTCATTTAGCACTGAAGACAGAATAAGTGTGATTATAATGGTTGATAGATTCATCTGGGAGACAAAAATGACCAGGTGCTCCACTTCGTGAATACTTTAATATTCAGTATTGATTAGATTAATGAAGGGCCTGCAGGTCTCTCCTTTTCTTCCCAAAGGCTTTAACTACTAGGCTCGAGAGTGAGGTTCAACTTTCCAGTTTATAAGTCAAAACAAGAAAGAATTTTAACCACATAGAATGAGATAATTTCTGCTTCATCTTTCTAAATTCAAGAGTCTTATGAATGACACATACTGGTCTTCCAAACCTTTTCAGCTAATGACAAGTATAAAATTGTGATTTAAGCGCTTGAGACAGTCCAGAAATAAGTATGAATCCCAACTAAAGACAAAGCCCTGCTTACAAAGATGAAGCACTTGCACTTGCATGTGCAATTAAAGACATACTGCTGTTTTCAGGGCTAGCTGGGATCTAGCCTGTTGACCTCCCCAGCATTCAGATAACTAACTCAGAGTATGAGCTTCCTCTGAGATACAAAGGTAGCCAAAACACCTAAATCTATGCTGTCACTAGACACTTGGCTTTAAAAGTAAGCACAACAATAATCAGAGCGGGCCTCTTGATTATCTACTCCTTTAAACAAGGGAGAGGGAACTGTCTCATGGATTTGATTACAGAATCGGATTTTTTTCTCCTCTTTTTAAATATTTAAGAATTTAATTTATAGAAAATCCACTGAAGGCTGCCTTCTGACAATCCAATATGTTTTTATGTTCTCAACAAAAATAATCACAAAGGAAGTATATCTGACAGGATAAAGAAAGCTCAAAGCATATTGTTATCAACAGCCGTCTTTTCCTGAAGAAAGTTATTCCATTAAAAATAATTTGCCAGATGTAAATTTCAGCTATATCAGCTATATCTTCTAGTGGATAGATAAGCAAATGGAAAAGGATAACGTCCTCAAATATTTGATTTTTACATGAGGAAACAATAATGTTCAGCTTGAGCCCTGAAGTAATTGACTGCAACGATACAAAACAACCACCAGGTGGAGGGAGACAGAGCAGAATTACCTAGATGAGTCCTGATATAAAAGCAAATTTAAAATTATACAGTATCCCCACTGGATTTTTGTTCTGAAGGAGACGGCATTGGCTTAGTCAACAATTGTTACATGATGGTTATTGATTTGAATGGATGATTTTGTCTTAAGGCCATCCTCTGTCAAAAACAAATGCATGGTCTGCTTTAAAGAAACTGCTTGGAGCAGGCAATGGCAGCTAGAAATATGCTAACAGGCAGATTTAGCTAAAGAAATGATTAATGGAGACTGCAAAGACCTTGTAAGAAAATAACTTCTAGTTTTAGAAATTCAACAGTTCTTCAAAGAACAAAACTAGTGTCTCTCCTTTTCACTGTATATAATTTTTCTTTCTTATATTCTTGAAGAACAGAAAATACGTCAGAGACCTTTTATTGTTAGAAAAAGGCCAAAAGGTACAAGTCATATAGCTGACTCAGGACAGTCTAGATCTTACTTTATACCAGGAGATCTCAAATTCTGTATGAAAAATAATCATCATTAAAGTGCAAAGATGTTTTAATGCAAATACACCAAGGGATTTTATGTCCCAAGAAGAAAGAGTGCCTAGGAAATTGTTTCAAATACACCAAAGAGTATGCTTTCCTGCCATATATTTTTGTACCACTTTCCAGATTGCTGTTAACAACAATTAATTTGAGATGTTGGATTTATAAACTTAACTGCGTTTATTACTTGCAACATACTTCGTATTTGAGTCATTGCCAAATACATGTATTATTTAGTCTATGAATAGCTTGGATGGCCCAAGTAAAAGCAGAATCATATAATCTTTATTTTAACAAAACTAGTGAATAGGTATTTCCATAATCTACATGTATATTAAATTTACTACACATATAATCCTTTATCTGCCAGAGATAGTTGTTATCTCATTAAACAGAAAAAAAAAAAAAGTATTTTGTAATTTTGATTCCTGTGTGAATAAGGGTCGGATGATCATGCTGTTTGCATATGTATATCTGTTAATCTGAAAGTTCTTAATAACTTTCAAATATATTGTCAATTTCAGTTGCATCGTCATTCAAATGTGTTACATGCCTACCCAGCTCGTGAAAATGGGCACCAAAATAAGCAAGTCTCCATGGATAGAAAAGATTTGTCATGAGCACAAGCCACTGGAGACTGAATATAGGAAAGCTCTGTAACGAGTGACCTGGCTTTGGAGAAAAAATCAAGTAGACCTCACACTTCATTAAATCTATTCCTCAGTTCAGGTTCTTCTGCCATGTATAATCTGTACCATTTAAACAAACAAATAAACAAACAAACAAACAAAAATACAGACTCCTACCCTTGAATACTGCTGAAATTTATAAAGTCATTCCCTGCCTCCATCCCTGCCTCTCCATTTACTAATGCCTATGAATATGCAGATCCTAGTGGAAGCTTTAATTTATTTAATTTATAAATGCAGTCAGATATAAGATACAAGTCCATAGGATGCAATGCTTCCTTAATTCTGATAACAGAACTTTTTGTTTAGTACATGAGCTTGCTTTTCATTGCATATCACTTTTTTGTGTTATTACAACAGCAGCTACCACTTAAGAAGAGTTTATCAAAACTATGGTTAAGCCATCATAGATTTTGCTAAAACCACATAGAATCAGCATATTGCAAAAAGAAACTCACAGTCCATCTAAGAAGAGAGTATATTTAAAACAATATTTTAACATTGAAAAACAAGGAATATACGGAACTTCCTAAACATCATCAAATGTTACCTTGATATGATCTGTAGAAGGACAGCCACACCTGCATCCTGCATTGACTTTGTTATCCTTTCTAATAGAAAGCTCTTTATTTCATTGTTACAATAATAATTCTTTACAATGTTTTTCATTCATCTAAAGCTCAGAAGAATGGTCTTTAAACTAGATCATTGGAGGGAACTAGATCTTAGATTTTTTTTTTCCTAATAAGGTATCACTTTCAATTACTTGCTTTCTTCAAAAATAAGATCTTAAATATTATTTATGTCTTGTAATCATCTTAGTAATTAAAAAAAAAATAAAAAAATTTTCATCAACTCAGTTCCTCAGAGACTAGGATATTTTTTGCATTTTTCTGTGCAGTATTTGTTGTTTTGGGAGTGCTTTCTCTCTTTCAGTGAATTGTATCTATTAGAAATACAAAAAGGTTCTATCGCCTTTTCAGCTGACCCTGAGAAGAGTGAATTGTTTGAATTTCACTCACCACCCTTCCGATCACTTTGTACAGTTAAAATTTACAAATTAGACTGCCTTTGATACTTAGTTCAGTGTTCGCTATTTCTAATTGCCAATTCTTGAAATATATTGGGAGTGTCTTTATCTAATCACATGCTGGTTCATATCTGTTTCTGCCTAAAGGTTATATACAATCATTCCTTTAAAAATGTATCGATATATAAGTGAGGAGGGGATAATTAAAAGTTTTAGGAGAGATATTTTGAAATGATTCGGTCTCTCTCTCCTTTCTTTTCTCTTCTGATTTCCAGAAGTGTTCCCATCACTGTTCTGACCCCTTTCCTCCCTTCTCCCATGTGTGCAAAGACCTGTCAGGAAAATTACCTGCGACCAAACCTTTAAGAGCCTGCTTTGCCACAGAAAGTGAGCTTGGACTCCTCCAGGGAAAGCAAATGCTGTTGTTACAGATGTTTCTCTACATCCTTCTGCATTAGCTCTATACACTTTTTACAGGGGAGAACTCAAGGGAGAAGACAAGAAGCAAGTAGCTCCCAAACATGAGATTGAACTAGGTAAGAAAACAACCTTTCACTTCTTCAAAAAATATTATACTCTTCACAATATTGTCAGAGAGAAAAGACAGGAAGAGCTGGGCATGCAGGAAGGGGAGAAAGAAAAAGACAAAGGGTTAAGAAAAGTTTTCTGTGCTTTCACATATTGATGTATCAAAGTATAGATCCTGGGCCCACCACCAAACTAAGTACTGATATTCTCATTAAAAAAATTTGCTAAGAAAGAAAGAAAAAAAGAAAGATAAAGATAGAGCTCGTAACTAAGGTAAAATCCCAGTTTTCTTGGTCTATGTAAGCCTAGGCTTAGTCTTTTTGTTGTAGGAATTTACTCTTAAAGATGCCATGGACTTCTGAAAGATTTCTCTATAGAGCAGATTCCTGTTCTTCAGATAAATCAGATGCCTTCTTCCTAAACAAATGTAGATATACTTTAATGTGCTTTCATTGATGCCCCTTCCAAAAACATTCAAGTTTCAAATAAACATTCCTTTTTCCAGAAGTTACAAAGTAAAAAGTTACTACTAATCTCACGTTCAGTGTGGTGTATCTCCTATGTATGTTTAACTGCTCACATTTGGAGGTATTTACTGTGCCTTTTTTTAGTGTATTATGTGTGTCCATCTCATTATACACTTATAAAATTATAAAATGTATGAAATTATTAATTTTGTTCTGCTCTAGAAACAGGACAAAAGGGTTTGCACCATAGAGGAGACATGGTGCAAAAAGAAATTGAGTATAATCACTTGTAGGTCTATAACTGAATTACTCTAGTATTTTTTATATATTCACCACATTTGGAAACTAACTGGCATGTGTCCTGGCAGAAAGGAGATGCTTCAGCAACAGCAGATAAAAGCAGGTTTCAGATGATTTCAAGATGCAACACAGATTATTTCACTCTAACCTTTCAATGGCTGCATCTGACTATGTAGTCTTATGCCCCTGTAAAGCCCTCTGGTAAATTTATTGTCCTTTATTCTGTTTTAGATCACATATGTTCAGTATTTAATCTGTGAGCCTGCATTAAGTGAAGCTGTGAAAATTACAACAAAAACAATAAGAATTAAATTTTATTACTATAATTTTTGTTGGTCTAGAATGACAAAATCATGTGGACTGTGTTTGCTTTTCTTTTACCTTCATGAAAAAGTGAGTATGAAAAGTGGACTATTGTAGATTCTGTAATTTTTAATTTTTCATAGATGTAAAGATAAATTGAATTGGCATTTCAGGAAGATGTTTACGTATGAGGATGGTTGAACAGCATTCTTTGGCATTTGTTAACCTGGATAGCAGGAAAATTCAATTTCCAATGGCCTTTCCCATGTGTAGCCTTACAGACACTGAAGTCCATAAAGAAGAAATTATAGAGCAATTTGGAAATTCAGCTGCTGTAGACCAGCAGAACTGGATAATATTTACCAGAGAGTCCAGAAGAAATGCAGTGAAACTGGCATTTACACAATATAACCTTAAAATCAGAAGTACTACTAGATGTAGAAAGGTCTTTCTAAGCTATCTCTTTCCTAGGAAAGACAGTCCTAGGAAATGGAGGAGCAGAACATGGGTATTTTAGTGTTGTGTTTTCTAGTTTTCTTGCCTATGTAGATACCATGAGTTAGAGTGGTACTTGAAGAATCTACTTTCCAGCTCCTGTTTCAACCCATACTCTTCGATGTGTTCTCTAAATTTGGAGAAAGATACAAACCAATTAATAAGTAGATATTGAAGCAAAAAAAAAAAAAAAGGAAACACTTACTGGTTCATGTATCTGTAATTTTGTAAAATGTGATGATGGGATAGAGAAGTGGAGGTCAGCACAGAGGATGTATTTACTGCCTTGCTCTACACAGACCTGCTGCATGGAGAACTATGAAAAATGAGTAACTGAA
This sequence comes from Platyrinchus mystaceus, assembly GCA_035041135.1. Taxonomy (NCBI): domain Eukaryota; kingdom Metazoa; phylum Chordata; class Aves; order Passeriformes; family Tyrannidae; genus Platyrinchus; species Platyrinchus mystaceus. The sequence goes on from JAWWLV010000001.1 coordinate 39,083,031, forward strand.
GTCCCAACAGTATTTTGAAAAACTGGACAAATTTAAGGGTAAATATGTAGTCACAATAGCAGAAACACACAGAAAGGTTATTCCACACTTATGCTCCATGGCTCATGGAGTTTTATCTGAGTGTGTTTCTGAAAGTGCCTCTGGAAACACTGGAGCATCCCAGGGTAGAGAAGGCCTGTCTGCTGTAGGTACATTGTATCTGGCACATTAAAAAGGCAGGATACTCATTATCACCAGGGAAGAGATTTGCAGTTTTAGTGATCTTTTTCATTTTTCATATAATTTCACTAGCAAGTAGTTGTTAATATTGACTGAATGAAGTTGTACAACTTGTACTAAATCTTCAAGACTTTCAGTACCATCTCCTACAGTTTGTAAAGCTGCTATAATTCTAATTAGCATCATTGTTGGCACAACTTATCAATGGAGATGCCAGAGACAGACAGCTGGTTCTTACAGAAGACTGGTATAACAAAGCATTTATATACATGCTTAATTTTAACCACCATAATTTTAACCCTGTGTATAAGTCAAGATCTGTACCAGGAGAAGCTTAGATTACTAGTAGACTGAAAAACCTGGGATTTCAGAGATTTCTCCCTCAGAAAAGAACTCATTCTGATAAGCGATATACATCTGCAGGAAAACTTAAACATCATGTCTATGATTTTTCCTTTTAATTATTATTAGATAGACCGGTGGTTGTAGAACTTAAAATCTCTTCTTTCTTGTCTGTAAGGGTATTTGGCTTATTTTCTTAAAACTGGTACTCACACTCCCAAAAGCCTCTGGTTTGTACAACCACAGATTTACAGGACTTGTGGAGTAAAATGAATTTTTTTTCTTGCCTCCTTGCCATTTAGACCACACAGCATGGCACTGGTCCCATTACACTGTATGGTTGCCACTGATCTCCTCAGCCAGTGTTTGCAATGGCAGTATAAACTAAGGGCAGAATTTAAGTTTCTGATGGTTTATTTATAATTTTGGTTGTCCTATCAAAGGTGAGATACCAAAATGCTCTATTCAGCAAAATCCTGTTATTTTTTGATTTGACAAGGATGTGTGAGTGCAGATATTTTCTGAATATTACCACACTGAAAACTTTAAAAAATATTGATTATTGAATATTGATATTGAGAATTCTAATATTAAAGATAGTCTAAGACTGGTAAGATCATCTAAATCCTATATTGTATAGGAAGAAATATGTCTAAATTTACAGTCACAATTTTGACATATTAAATCTAAACTGAAAATCTCATTCCAGGTAATTCTAATTCTTAACTCTAAATTCTAGTTTAAATCTAATTCAGACTTTCCTGGCTCATCCATTCTAACATAACCTCTAGAAAGTAAAGAAATAATAAACATTAGCAGATTAATATTGAAAGCCTATTAAGAGAGCTGGCTCACACTTAAAAAACAATTTAGTGTTTCATAACTGGAATTGGAATTAGTAATATTTGCCATTGGGAATGAGCTTTTCCTTCTTCAAATCTAATTTCAACATACAAAATATGCAACTCTTTCTATCTCAAATGCAAATAAGTTACACAATTTAAGCTCTGAATGTAATGAAAAAGATATTTTGAAGTCTTAATTATAATTATATTCCAGAGCTTCAAATAAAGCTTTGTGCAAAACTTAACTCAGACTGATTTTCTGGTCATCAACACTGCTGCTTCCTCATGGGGGAGGACTTTTTGCCTGTTTGTTTTGCTTCAATATGAAACTCAACCAAGAGATACATTTGGCATTTTGTGTGAAGTCAAAAGCCACTTGAAATGAAAACTTCCTCTGGTTTCAGTTCAAAGCAGTCCAGTTTATGAGCTTACCCTTCTTTCAAGTGAGACAATTTTGGAAACTGTGGTAGTTTGGTCTGGGCCTTCCTTGGTGACCAGTTTGTAGCCAAGGAAGTGCCCAGATCTACCCAGTATTCCCTACCATT
>JAWWLV010000001.1:39085081-39103611 GCA_035041135.1 Platyrinchus mystaceus
CAAGCAGGCTTGGACAATGGCAGTGAGGTCCTCAGGACGTAGGTTTGTTTCGAGTGACCTTCTCTTAGATGGATGGCTTTAGGGGCTGACGAGCTCCATCTACCCGGGGGATTATCCCTGAAGCAGGACCGGGAATCGAACCTGCGACCTCGGCTCTGAGAGCGCAGCATCTTAACCGCTAGACCACCAGGGGTCCCCAGAAACACAGGTAGTTAGTACTATAAATACCTGGTCAGACACAGAGATTCAAAAGAAAAAACACAGTCCACCATTTTTCTAACATATTTCTGCTACAGTAGTCCCGTGAACTCACACATATTATTCATAATACATTAAGGCTTTTTACTAGAGTCAGTATCAGTGAGAATAAAGCTATTTTTCAGGCACCAAGGTGATCCCTCAATATTTGGTAGTAAAGCAACCAGGTAACAATTTTTTCTGGTAATTTTGTCCAAAGCTTTGTCTACAAACAAATTCCTGGAGATAAAATCTTGTTATTTTGTGGGGGTTTCTCATTGATTTTTTTTTTATGGTTCTATTTTTACGCTTCTCGGATTCTATTTAATTTGAACCGAATGCTGCAGAACCATGGACTGGGACTATTCTTTTCTACTTACAAGCATTGGCCATTAGGATTTTAGTCAGAATTTCAATCATTCTTTATCATTACTTCCCTATATGTTATGTACTGTATTGGGTTCAAGGCAAAGGAATATTAGTCCTTGTATGATTTATGCTTGTACAGGGGCAGATTGTCCTCTGGTGTAGCTCTGTGGTTACTGACAGAGAGATGCCAATTTAGCCTGCTGAGGATGTGACTTCCTGCAGTCAGCAAGGAGATAACTGTAAGCAAGATGACTTTCTGGAAGAATTGTGAGCATTCATCATTTAAGAATGTCTTTGTGAGATTAAAACAGGAAGAATGTATCATTTTACTCTTTATGTTTTCTTTAGTCTCTAATATCTCTACTTCTCAAGATTGTCTCTCTGCATATAAACACATATCCTTGCAATCATATCCAAATATAAACAAATATCATATCTGCAGTGATCTAAAAATACTGACATGAGTGACAACCCCAGAGGAAAAATAACAAAGAGACTGAAGAAGTCTGTATCCTGAATTTCCATATAATCTCATTATAGTAACCTAGAAAACAGTAAAGGAGCATTGTCTCCAGAGAATAACAGACAGCAGAGTATGAAATGGGCAGGTTATACAGTAAGCTTTTCACTTCTTTAATGTGATACGCTGTCTTGGCATCTACACACTATTTTTCTTATGTGTTTCCTCAAGCAAGTGATTATTTAAAGAATCTATTTAAAAATAACAACAAATGCTACAGACTATTGTGTAATACTAATACAACTCAGCATTTTATGTTACCTTTTACACATGTAAGGAAAACAAGATGGCCTTAGAAACATGTCTTTTTCCTAATTGTGATTTTAGTTTTTCTTTTTTTTTTTTCTTTTTTTTTTTTTTTAATGCAAGTATTATACACAATAGGACAGAGGCCAAAGCAATTAATCAGAGGAGTGTCTGATAGCAAAAGAAAGATCAATCACTTCAAAAGGAAAGTTACAAAAGAAAAAGACTTTGATGAAGAGGGGCCAGATCTTCATCTTTCTCTTTATAGTCTCTATATGAAATAAAAAAGGAATAATTTCACTTAAAAGTTTAAATGAATAATTTAGCAACCAAAAGGTAAAATGTAAGAAAGTCTTAAAGTAAATTATAGCAGTTGTAAAATCTTAAACAGTCACTCTTTTCCCCAGTAAGAAAAAAAGATTTTAAAAAAAGTTGCAACTCTTAGAGGTATATACGCAAAGTCCCATGCTCGGATTAAATCACAGGACCATGTGAAAAAGTATTTAATCATTTTAAACAAGTCTAGTAGGCATATGTCACTTTCATAAAAGTCACACAATAGCTGTCATCCCTTGGTGATTCCTGCTCTGCTAAGAATGAGAACAGTTTGAATGCAGATGAAGATCAAACCAGCCTCAAATCTCTAGAAGTGGTGGGTGAAGGTTAGAAAATGTAGACAGAGCAGTGCAGGAGAGCAACAAAGCTGTTGTACGTGCTGCCAGGCAAAGGTTTTATAAGCTCGGTGTGAGACTTACTGGTATTTACTTCACAAGCAGAGTTGCAAATTGCAAAAGAAAGCATGCCCCAGAGATGCTGTAGAGGAAAACTTTCAAACCAGAGTATGCCTGGAAAAGAAAAAGTATGATTCAGTGGGAAAAGCACTAAGTTTGATATATCTGATCACAATCCTGTGTTCAGTCACAGACTTTCTGCTTCATCAGATCAAATATAAGGATTAGATTCTTGAGACAGACATATTTAGATACAAAAATATGGAATCTGCATATGAAACTTACAGTACCCACATCTCTAACTGGATGTGCATAACCCTGCCTAAATCCTTAGAAGAACTTTTTCATATCTTTGTACCAGCAAATTGTCGAAACTTTTTCCCAGCTGGCCTTCATATGTGTAAGCACTAATAATTATCATGGACACACTTTGTTGTCTTCCTCCTGTACCTCCACCCACTCCAAAACACCATCATAGAACTCATGACCTTCACTGTATCCCTAGAGGTCAGAATTTCAGTTTTGTGCTCCTTCCCTTCATGAATAGATGTTCTTCTGACTCTGAGCTGAATGCCTTAGCTAACAGCCTTCTTGTAACACTAGTGAGAAGTCAACACTTATGAAGACAATGCTAGGAGTTAAAACACTTTGTTTAAAAAAGGAGACAGAGGAAAGATGTAAGATTCTGGATGTGACACAGACAGACTCAGGGTTAGTCTTCCCCTTTTCCTGTTGATTCTTTTCCATTTTTAACACACCTCCTTAGAACCAAATAAAAACTTACAATGAGTCTTGCATTCATACATTGAACCTTCTCACCTCTTGAAGTATCACTTAGACCTCATCAAGCTTACAACTCAGTTTCATCACAATTTCTCTGAAGCCCTTCAAACATTATGTCTCCTATATATTTTCACTCTGCTGTACCCAAAATATTGGTTTACAATCAAAAAGACAAAGCAGATTTTTTTCCCACTAATTTTTGAGATACCTTTTTTTTTTTTTTTTAGTAGGTCTACTGCTGAGATCTGTGGGAAGATACCTATCACTATTTAACTTTACTATAGGAATTACTGGATTAACATCCTTTTCTGAAGGATGCTCTCTCTTCCTGATATATCTCACTTCCTGAAATATCTGTGTGTCCATCACCATGAGTTTTTGTGATCTCAGTTGACATTGTTTTCTTTGGTGAATTTCTGGAATCTTCAAAGCAAGTTACATCCTGAAATGACTGCAATAAAGGAACACTTGAAGCCAGTTTTTACACAAAACTTTCTTAGTAATTGCTGAGTAGCATAGGTAGTGACTTTCTGTAACAACTGTATATGTATTACATTTAAATTTTAAGACTATCCAGTTGTGGAATTATATTCCAGACTAATTCATGTGCACATGCTCTCATTACAATATTGTAAATTGTACATGTAAAACTGATACTGTCTACAACTTCCTCACGAGGGGAAACTGAGGAGCAGGACAGATATCTTCTCCTGGTGACCAACGACAGAACACAGGGGAATGGCATGAAGCTGAGTCAGGGGAGGTTCAGGTTAGATATAAGGAAAAGATTTTTCACCCAGAGGGTGGTTGAGCACCAGAACAGGCTCCCCAGGGAAGTGGTGACAGAACCAAGCCTGGCAGAGTTCAAGAAGCATTTGGACAATGCTCTCAGTCACATGGTGTGACTCTTGAGGCTATCCTGTGCAGGCCAGGAGTTGGGCTTTGATGATTCTAGTGGGTCTCATCCAACTCAGGATATTCTATAATTCTGTGATACAGTGGCACACTGGAATTCTTTTCTTAAAGCAAATACTTGAACTCTGTGTGTACACATAATATTTATAACATTGTGTTTCAATATATGGCAATATTATGCTTTAAATCTACACTTGACTCTGCATGGCATTTGATTTTCCACAGTATTAAGAAGTTTCGATGTTCCATTGTTGCACTTTGGTTTGATTTTTGTACCTTTTTTTCAGTCTCAGGATTTTTATCAGTGTGTCAGTCTGTCAGTTCACATGTAAAGATGTATTTTGTGAACCTGTAAAATTGTGAACTAAGCCTCTGAAGTTTTTTCAAATAATTACAGGCACTCTCTTTTTTTTTTCTGCTTTGCATTAGCCCTGTTTTGGTTTTTATTTCACACTTTTCCTTTCAGTATTAGGACACATAAAATTCCAACTTGCAATCCAGTTTTTACTCTGCAGTAATTCTATGTATTGGTGCCCATATCACAAAAATTTTAAGCATCCAAAGAGATGCAGTAATTATCTAAAGATAGTGCACTTTACTAAAGGTCTTTATACATCTTATAAATGCAGAGAGCAGGATTTTCTATTACCAAAAAGGTTTACAACTCTTTTTGTTATTAAAAGGACCACTTTTGGTAAGATGCCTACAGCCAGGGTCAGTCTAGGAAATTCTAGATTAAGTCTTAATTTTTAACACATTTCAGAATTTATACATGCTGAGATAAGACTCAGTGATAATTCTCAGAATATTCTGGCATAAAAGGGTGGTCTAGCCAGGGGAATATAACCATATAAGTAACTAACTAGTCAGGCTGCTTGTAGATGAGCAGTTTCTCTTGACACTAAGCAGATTATAATAATTATGGAATACGTTTATCTCAGTTAAAGAATTCAATTCTGATTGTGCAAAAAAATGTCTATTCTAACTGCTTACATAGCTTAAAATTCCCGTTTGGCATCTGAATATACTTTGCATCATGTGATTCAAGAATTTTGACTTGTTGCATTTGACATGTGTCACAAAGAGAAAGAGCAGTGTTTTTCAACTGGGAAAAACCTTCGCAGAAAAAGAAAAACCACCATGAAATGCTAACTCTTGTATACAAAGTTTCCTGCAAAGGAACACTGTATGGCATTTGAGCTTGCTATGACTGGAATCCAAATTCCCAGATGAAGATTCTAAGTAATGAAAGGTAGAAGATGTTCTGTGAAGGAAAGATGAAGCACATCCAGTAGCAAACTGGCTTGGCTATGGTGCTTGTATGGCAGCATTTAACCTAAGAGAGAGACAGATAAGACCCAGCTACAAGTCCAGGACCAGGCAATAAGTGCACAATAACAGCATTATTCCAGCTTTGAAGAACTGCGCTGATAAAAATTTTTACGATATCTATTTCATGTAGAGGCTTACCTTACAAAGCTTACTTACAATTAAGGTAAACTGGAAAAAGAAAATCTGTCAGCCTTCTCAGTTCTGAGTGATATTTAATAACAGAAAGTTGTTATTGCTTTGTGTAAGTCTGTACTTCTTTTGTGCTGTCGCACTGGAAAATAGATTATTTTCTCAGTCTTTTACCAGCTCTTGGATTTTTAAACTTTTTCTTGCTTCATGGTGCTCAGATAATTAAACTATGAATCACACTATCTGCAGCCGTCTGGGATTCTGGGAGGCAATTAATGAAAAATTGAGCAGAGTCTGGGGAGGGTCTTCAGTGAGCTTGTCTCCAAAACAATTGGTCTGTTGTCTCAAGCTTTTGGTCCAAGATGATGTGAACTTCCCCATGCCATAAAGGATAAGATTTTTACAAGGTTGGTAGTTCCAAAAATTTGATCCATTTGAGCTATCACAAAGGGGTAATGTTCAGTAATATTATTTACAGTAAATAATGGAGAACTACTTCTTTCTTTACTCCTTTTTTTAATTTTTTTTTTCTTTCAATATTTGCATTGTAAGAATTTGAGCATAGGACATAAGATAATATCATAAATCCAGATTGTTATTCCTTAATCTCTTATCAAAATAGTCACATTGGAAGTGTGGAGGGGTTCCACCTGTTATGAAAATGTCTCATTGAAAAATATCACAAATGAAATATGTCAAGCAAATTTGAAAGGCATTGGCTTTTAATTGAACATAAATGCTACCAGTAGAGACCAGAAGGTATGGAGAATATCAAAAAGCAGAAAAAAAAATCAAAACAAAACAAAAAAGGTAGCTGCTATCACAGAATTAGGGTGCATTGTAATTTGTGAAATCTGAAAGTACTGTTTTAATGGCAATATAGAAATAAAATAAAATATAATTATTTGGCTCAATTTGTGGAGATGTAAACGAAGTTGAAGAAATTAAAATATATGAATAATGTCCTAGAAACATTGTACAAATTCCAGAGGAGGGAACTGTCTCTAACATCCTTCAGATCAAAGCCACCTCTGATATATTTCTGAACAGAAACAGCAAAATCTCTAATTGAAAGTAATTAATTAGGAAAAATCTCTGCAATAGTCCCTATTTTGGAGCAATTATGGCTAGCAGATCACTCAGGAAAACAGGTGTAAACTTGAACTGGTAGGGGATATTTCAGAGTTTTCTTTTCTTGTTAATGAAAAAAAAAGCCATCACACATATTTTAAAGGTTTTCAAGATCTAAATGGAAAGATCCTTATGATAAGCAGCCATTTAAATTAGATACAATTGTTCTTTTTTAGTTCTTAATTAACTAAATAATATCTGAATACAGATTCTATTAAGAAAAGCATGTTGCTCATTTTTTAACAGAAACAAGCCAATAAGGCCTTAGAATATTTAGTCTTCCTGGAGACTGTAATAGTATACAGTTACAGCAAGTTCAGGATTTGTAAGGTTTACCAGTTAAGCTGAAAGTAAAACATGTTTGTTGGGCTCTAAAAATAGTGTCCTGATGACCAACCTGTGTTTTAAAATAATGATATTTATTTTTTGGATGTCAAAGCATTCTTGATAACAATTTGCAGACTGCTGCCTCCTGTGTTAAGCATAAGAAACAAATTATTTTGTAGGCATACAATTATATTTGTGACTATCAGTTAATAGACAAGCATTGCTTTAAGTTTCCAGGTGTTTTAAAGGAAGTAGCATTTGCTGTGCATGTTGGTAAATGCTTTGCAATAGTTTCTGTGATTATTCTGCATGTATTATAAATAATGTCACCACTGTATCTTGTACTCCTAAACAGCTGTTGTGATGGGATCAGTTCAAACACTTCCCAACTGTTTTGTATTCTGCCTGTCTGGACAGGGAGCCCAGCAGAGCTGAAATGAATGTTTACATTAGTGTTGCATTAGTCTGACTTGACTACACCACAAAGCATGGATCTCTTTATTTTCTTTTGTTATGGGCAAAGGTAAAAAGTATTGATTTTAGGTGCCGTGTGGATATTAAAAAAAACTTAAACAACATAAAAAAATGTTTATTCTAAAATGCTGCATTCAGTATAAATTCGTTGGCCATTTGGATTATATTGATTTTTTTTTTTTCCTAAAGAGAAGCCTAGTTTTGGCATGAATTTTAAAGCATGGGCAAAAGTAATTGTCTCAAAACCCAAACTTGCTGGATTATTTTTGAAGCTATTAAATAGGAAATACACAACTTTTTTTAGTGTTCATTACAAAAAAAGTTGAATTTACACTTGTGCTACAGATTATTTAATGAACAAAATAAATTAAATATATTGGTCTTGGAGAAGGAAAAAAGTGTATACATATTGTTTGTCAAATTATTATAATTGTCACTTGTTTTCCTTACTGCAAACTACCCTTTTCAGAATATACATAATGCCCTCACAGAATTATTCTGACCATGGTAGCAATCTCCATAATAAATGCCAAATCAAAAGCAATTCATTAGATTAATGTTAATGTAAAAAATGATGAAATGCAAAATTGAACTCACCGTTAAATTGTTTATATTTAACATATTCCTGGGGGCAAAAAACCCTTTTATTTTCTTGTTATATCTGCCATGTACATCTCCTAATTTGCTAGAAATAAAAAAAAAAGACAAATCCCAAAACTTTTTAAAATTTATTTTTATACCACAAATTGCACATCAGCATTTCTGAACGATAACAACAAAAATTACAAAATGTTGAGAATCTCAACATTAAGTGCTTTTCATTAAATTAAATTTTGTTTATGTCATTCTCTTTTTTTTGTTTTGTAGGATAGCTTAGAGTAAGCATGGTATTGAACAATGAGGACTAAATAACTTCAGGAACACTAGATAATTAAAATTATATTTTTCCTTCATGTAATCATACAGGTAAAATCATATTTTGTGGAGAAAGTGACTGCCTTCAAATCATGATAATTTCTAGCATCCACCTAATTGCAATGTAAAGATCAAACAAAAATCAAAATTCAGCCTATAGGGTATATAATTTTATTATTTGATCATATGAAGACAATATTCCCTTTCTTTAAAAAGTGGTAGAAAATACCACCCCTTTTGAAAAATACCTACCCCTTTTGAAAATTATAAATAATTTCCAAATAAATGGACTTTGATATGCCAAAAAAAGTCAGGAAATGGGTTGGAAAATTTTCAAGATATGAAAAGAACTTTCAAGCCCTGGTTCTGCTGAAGGTAAATATTTTGTTAGGCTTTGAGAATACTAGGCATAACTGTATTCCTATGTCTCCACTTACTTATGCAGAACAGAGTCTTTAAAGCAGTTTAGATGAGAATTGGGTGAATTATGGCAGAGATATAAATTAAATGTGTCAAATCTTATTTAAAACAAACAAAACAAAAAACTCTTGGCCACAAGTTTGAGATTTTTCATTAAAGGTTATGAAGGCAATGTACCGATATATTCACTGTTGGGTCCCCAGTATATGAAAAACATTTGATAAACTGGAGGGAATTCAGGGGAGACCATGAAGATTGTGAGGTCTAGAACACTTTTCCAATGAGGAGAGGCTGGCAGAGCTGGGCTTTGTCAGCCAGGAGCAGGATGGCTTCAGTCAAGATAACAACAGCCCCCAGTATACCTACAATGAGTAATCATGATGTTAGAGCCATGTTCTTCAGAAAAGACAGTGGACACAAGTGAGCAGTCCTGACTGGTTGTATAGAGTAGATTTTTCCCCATGAGCAGTGTCAAGACATGGCACAGATTGCCAAGAGAGGTAGAGCAGTGTCTCCATCCTTCAACGTTTTCAGGACATGACTGAATACAAACTGGTCCAACCTCAGAGCAGACCCTACTGTGAGAAGGAGCTTGAACCAGAGACTTTCTGAGAACCCTTCCAGCCTGAGTTATGCAGTGAGTTTACTGAGCAAACAGATATTTTTTGAATGTATAAAGTACTTTGAAGTGCAGGAAAAATACTGTAAATTAAATCAACCAGGGCAATTCATGCAACAAAATACAAATAAAATATGTAGCTACTTTCTGCCTTTCTTAATGAAATCCACAGCCTCTGAAAGGTATTTGTCTTAAGAGATTTCAAACTAAGGCATTTCTCCATCTTTAACAGGAGAGAAGAGGTGACCTTGAAAGGAGTATGCAATAGTCCTACACGTGACCCTTGCTCTGTTCAAGTTAATAGCTCCCTGAAGCTATTCCTTTGGACAAGCATTTCCTGATGTCACTTACCGTTATGCCTGTGGAATTAATTGAACAAAAAGACTTATGGCTTTGTTCAAAGCTTATTTTTTTTTTTTTACAGAATGATATAGTGTCATTATCAAGGGTAATGTAATGCAAATTGATTGATTTTTGCTGCAAAGAAAGAATTATGGGGGAATTTAAGGAAAAAAAAACCAAATAAAAACAACTCAGCTATTCTTATTCAATAAAGCATGAAATGGATCCTGAGAAAGAGCAGATGAACGTATGCTTTTACTATCTGAAAGCAATGACTTCTGTAAAGCTTACATCATGAATAACAGGTGTTATTTGAAAGAGGGAACAGTAGGTGAAGTTTGATACAAGAATGCTAATTACTCACAATGGTATTCAAATATAAACATTTTTAGTCTCCCTCTTTATCATGAAGAGAAAGGGTGTTGATAAATGTTTGAACCATGGTACTCAGATAAGTTATCTACTTACACTCCAGTCTCCATATTTTTTTCCATTTACCTTTCACCGTAGTGAATTTAGATCAGAGAACACGTCATCATATCATAAAGTCATAGAGTCATCTAATATGCTGAGTCATAAGAGGCCCACCAGGATCACTGAGTTGAATTCCTCACTCCACACAGGACAACCTAAAAGTTAAGCTATATGTCTAAGAGAATTGTCTAAATGCCTCTTGACAAGTGTGAGGCCATGGGCCACTTCATTGGGGAGTGTGTTCAAGTTCTTAGTGAAGAACTTTTTCCCAGAATCCAGTCTGGACTTCCGCTCACACAGCTTTTAGATATCCCTCGTCTCCTATAATGGGAAAGGAGAGTAGCACCTCCATCTCCACTCCTCCTCATTAGTAAGCTGTAGACAGCAACCCATCACTTTCCTCTCCTATAAGCTGAACAAACCAGTATCCTCAGCTGCTACTGCTAAATCAGGCCTTCTAATCCTTTTGCCATCTTCCTTGTCCTCTTCTGGACACATACTAATATTTTTATATCCTTATATTGTGGAGCCCCAGAGGGCACACAGTACTGGAGTTGAGGCTACCAATGCTGAGTGTAGTGGAGCAATCACTTCTTTCCATCATGTAGCTACACTGTGCCCAGTGCATCCCAGGATACTGCCAGCTCATTTAGCCACCAGAGCATATTGTTGATTCGTGTTGAGTTTGCCGTCAACCAAATCTCCCAAATCTCTTCTTGCAGGGCTTCACTCCAGCCTCTTGTCCCTCAGTCTGTATGTACATCCAGGATTACACCTTCCCAGGTGTAGAATCTGACATTTGTCCTTAATTTATGCCATTGAAGGTATAGATATGTACACACATAACATTAAATACACGTGTAAACATTTTGTGGTGTCATGTACCAAAGAATTTCTTATCTGTTCCATTAAAAGCTTTTTTTAAAAACAGATTTCACTCAACATCCTTTCCCAGAGCTTGTCCCACTGACTCTGTTTTTTGCCATTTTGCAAACTTAGTTTTCATTAGCAGCTGAAAGATAAAAAAATCACTATAATTAGTAAGGGACGGGGTTAGGAAATTATACCAAAAATATTGCATTCCAATTACACACACAAAAAATAAATATAGGTGAGTATTAGCATTTTCTGTTACACCATTCTACTACAAACAGAGGAATGTGAGAAAAGCATTAGAGCTTCTGCAGGGAGGAGTCTTGGCCTATTTATTCAAGAAAGGCAAAAAAATACGGGGGAACATGACAGATATAAAAACTGCAGATAGGCTAGCAAAAGTAGTACAATTATATCTATAATGATGAGAAAGAAAGAAGCATTACACTTAGTACAGATCTCTGGGGTTTTTTCTCTTTCTTAATGCAGCCTATAATTAACAAGAAGATAAATTTCTGCAATCCAGAAGTCTTTGTAACAATAAAACCTAAAATGTTAGTGCCTATAAATTATTTAGGCATCACAGTTTCAATCATCTATTGGTAACTGACAAGAACTGGGAAAAAATGGAGTTTTCCAAATGTGATAACACCATTCTGGATAAGATGTGTGATTTTATGTTGTCCATTAGCTTGCTATGTCACTGAGTAATTTCAGAAAATCCCTGTTACAGACAGTTAAGAAGCTAATCACCACTAGGAAGAGTCTCCTTTCTAACTCCAGTTCAATTTTAACTCCTGAAGAGTTATGTTTCTCCTCCTTTCAAAAGCTGTTATCACTGATACAGTTCTTCCAGTTCATGTACATCCCCCACCTTTTTTTGAATCCCACCTCTCTTGTCCTGTCAATATTCTATGGTAATGAACTCCACAGCCATGTCTTATTTCTTCTGTTTTTGATATTTTTTTCTATTTTCTTGTATGCCTCCTCATTTCTGAACTGCACTATAGGACACTTTCCATTTCTTTAACAATGTATTATTTCATATATTTGTCTCACTTATTTGTGCTCAATGCAGTAGCCTCGAAAAGTTAGCTATGAAAAGCCCTTAGAGTTCAACATTCTAATGTTTATATTGCAACAGCTTTCATACCCGTGTAGAATTTTATATTTTTGACAAACAAAATGAAGAGGAAAACACACTTTGTGGAATCAAATATGTCTGATTAGAATAATATCTCAGCTTTTGCCAAAAGAAAAACCCTACAGTATTATTCTAAAAGACAATTTAATTCTTGTTTAATATATATATATATATATATATATATAAACTTCTTGTACAGTTTCATTCTTTGGACGATTATCTCACATTGCAAACTGCAACTAAAGCAGAAACTTACCAATACACATTTAGGTTCTAGCACAATGGGCCTATACACTACTTAAATTTTTCAAATACTCTGAAAATAGTAATTACTTGTTGCTCTGATTGGTCCTAGATCTTCACACTGTAAAATTAAAAATCTAAGAATGTCAGAAGGTATAATTTATCACAACTTTGCTGTACTGTAACAGAGGACATGGAGAATATGTTGAGGAAAGTGTGAATATGTTGAGAAACAGTGATTAAAAAAAAAAAAAAGCCACAGCAAAAATGAAGAGAAGTGTGTGAGAAAAAAGGTGTTTTATATTGATGGAAGGCTTATTTCTGCCCAATAAATTGTAAAAAATGTTCAAGACAAGTTTATCTTTGAAAAAATATGGCCTCCTGTAACACTGCTACAGTCAAATAGACCTTTAGTGAACTTCTGAGCAAATAATCATCATGTGAGTTGAAACTGCCTAAGGTCAGTTTTAACTGAAGCACCCAATTTCTCTATGATTTCCAGTGAGGTCAGAAGAATAAATTCAGAATATAAATACTGTAACGGACACATATCATCTAGTTCCTCTCTTTTTCTCTTCTTCCACCTCAACCTTCTTTCTATCTCTTTATTCTTTTTCTTATTTTGTATATACATATTTAGGTTGCACAGTGGGAGGTTTCCAGGTAAAGAAAAAACTCAGGGGGGCGGATTTTATTCATCAATTAATTGCAGCAGAAAACTATATAGTACCTGTTCTTAAATTCAAAGGCAAGAGAGTCATTATCTCTGAAGAGGAAAAGCAAAAATATGCTGAGCATGCCTCTCCATGTTAATTATCTTGGTTATATCTACAACCTTGCACATTTGTATGCTCACCTTGTCATTCTGTAGAATCTGAACCCCTGATATTGAACAGCAGGTGCATGTGAAATGAATAAAAGAAAGTTAAATCAAAGATAGGATTGAGGGTCTTGTAGTGATGGCACTAGGAAAGGAGGTGATCTAAAGTCAGTTCTTGATGTCGCTGTGTGTGCAGGTGAAGAGCAAGCCACATTTCCGTCTGCTAATCTTTATCCATGGAACACCAATGATATTTTACTTTATTCAAACTTTTTTTTTTTCAGTTTTTCCTTTAGTCTACAAACTTTTAGCAGTGGGAGCAAGAGATGTGTCTTACTGGAGGCTTATGTGGAACTGAGCACAAAGGCACCTGTCAGTTGAGAATTCTCAGCTCTACCAGAATACTGGAAAGCAATAAAAGGCAAAACAGAAAAAAGATGTTCTTATTTCAAGTAACAAGTACAGACAGGTATAATATTACTGAATTTAAATGGGCAACTGAAGGGAGAATAGCAATCAACACAACAGTAACCACCTTCCATCTTTCAGAGACCTTTAAAACAGAGAAAGTGAGAGAAAGATCTAACAGCTATTACATATTTCAGACTTTATTTCCTAAGCCTGAAAGTCAGTGGTTAATGAAATATGATTTGGTTGTATTTATGTGATGTACTTCGTATTTTCAGGTTTCTGGGTTTTACTTTCCTATTTACATGTGTGTGTATATATATATGCAAAATAGATACAAATTTATATAATATATACATGGCATATAGATATGTAATACTGAAGTATGTTTCTATCTAGAACAAGAGGTTTTTCCTTTTAATTTCTTAATGAGGACTCATTAGATGTTATGGGATTAAACGGGTTGATCTGAACAGACTGCCTACAGTTGCTGAATGTGTTGAAAGGTCAGCAAATTCATAACTGTATTTGAGCTTTACTTTTGAGGTCTGTTAAATAATTTCACTGGGATAAAGCTTTAGACTGACTCATTATGAAAGAAAGACATGGTGCATTAACAGTGGCCTAAAAAATACCAAATGCTGGCTTCCTTTATAGCTGATAAAAGTTAAAAGTCAGAAACAAATTATCCAGGGCTTCTCCTAGAAAAGGAAAAAATATGCCAACACAGTACTGCTGCATGACAAATTGTTATTCAATAGGCAGCATGATGAGGGCAGCTTCATAGGTAGCTCAGGGTTAATAATGTTTAATTTTTATAAGACTACAGCTGTCTCTAAATTTTGTCAGGTACTTACAAAGTAATTTTGACATAAAAATAAATAGCTCTTATAAAAACAATCTGTTAAAAATGGATAAATTTAATTCCATGTTAAACTTACTGACATAGAAATCTGAAACTTTCATATGAAAAGTGCATTGATTTTCTGTAATTCAATATTTGGAAATAGTAAGAGAATGACCCTATTAATAAAATTAATGTTGATTTGGCAGCAATTTTCTGACTGCCTTCTTACTTGGCTTCTTTTTCTACTTCGTTTTCTGCTTCTGAGGAGACCAGGAATATATCTGAGATAGAACTGGGACTGAGCACAGAGAAGCCTCAACTATTTTTTATTAGAAGACAGTTCCAGTGGTGGAACTGAGTTTGCAGTTTCCAGTTGTGGACACTGATTTTGGTCAATGAGTGCAGCTGATAATACCCCAATGTTGTAAACAGTGTTCTATATGTTTAACATGGTACATGAGAATTCTGTTTTATGCCAAGTTCAGCCTATTCAATATGCTTGGAACAAGTAAATCATTCAGATCAAAACAAAACAAAATATTCCATTTTTCCTAGTACTTTTTTGCTTTATATAAAAATGGAAGGAAAAATGAAGTAAAGATGCTGTCTCTTTGAAAATTTGCAACATTTTGCTTTTTTATATATTTTTATCTTTTGTTTCCCCTGAATTTAAGCAGTTCTGCAAATAGACACATATTTCTAATTTTGTTGTTGTTGCCAAATCATTGATTTTCACTGGACTTTTTTCTTCAACTCTTGAACTCTTCTATTTTATTTTTACCAGGATGGAAATTTTGAAATGCTCCTTCTGCTTCTCTTCCCCATTACCTCAGTTTGTTTTTATAATAAAATTTTATTATATATACTCTGTGATTAATGTTGTACTGAAAATAGAAATATATTTACCTCAGTAGTACTTTGGTCTTAATATTCTTCTCAAAAGCATCCATTTTTACTGTTTAAAGACAATGAAGGCTAGACTTTTGGATGTAGTAGATTTTGTACCCCAAAAAAACAAAGGTTATGGCACCCACCTCAGCTCAGGTGGTATTCTGGACTCTCCCATTGCAATCCCAGGTCCCAGCCCCCATTAACATTTTCTCCTTTTCCCCCTTTCTCTGGAATTACAGGACTTCAGCTCCAGCTACCTCCCTGCAGTACCTGGAAAGAACATTAGCCAACCCCAACAGAGCAAGACAGGGACAATAAGGATTCTACAGAACAGCTGATTTATTAAAAATCTGTGTAATAAACCTAGACCGTCAACACACTTGATAGTGCAAAAGTTTTAATAAATTGCAAAAAAAATGTCGTCTCACAACGCTCTATGCAGGTGTTACCCAGAGATCCCAAGACTGCAGAATTTGGCATTTATCAGTGAGAATTTCAAACACTGGGCTCTGGCAAGATTAAAATTTGAGGTACTGCTATCATACAAATAGGTTTGCATTGTGCTCTAGAAGGATATTTTTTTTCCAAAATGTTGATCATGTCTTTTTCACACAAAGAGCATTGAGTTGAAAAAGGATGATAGAAAGCCTAAAGAGAGTATGACAGTTTAACAGAAACCTTGGAAGAAAGTCACAAGATAATTTAATAGCTGCTTTCTTTAACAGAGTATGTAGAAAATGTCTGTTATTTTATTTACATTTTAAACACTGAATGAGCTTTCTTTCTGCCTTGAAAGGCTCTGTCTGAGAACTGCCAAAGTTGAAATATTGCAAGGAGAAAAAGAATGCAGCTAATAGTAAACCTCAAAACTCCAGTATGTATCAAGGATACTTTGTCTGCAAGATAAGACAAAGGTCCACAACAGTATATTCTGTTGAGCAGTTAAATCTGTCAGTCTTAAAAAAAAAAAAAAAACCACAAAAAACCCAACAACAACAACAACAAAACAAAAACAAACAAAAAACCCCAAAATAAACAAACAAAAAAAAAAACAGAGAAAAATTTTCTTACAATTTTTGATGAAGAATTCCCAGAAAGGCTCTGTGAATGTCTTCAGTATTGCTTAACAGAAAACAAACAAAAAAACTCCAAACCAAACCAGAACAACAACAACAAATACACACACACAAAAAGGTAATATCTCAAAAATTTAGACATATAAACCACCTTAACATGCAGTGATCACAAGAGCAAGGTATAAAATATCTATGTTAGAACTAGATATGATGTGTTTTTCCCTTCATCTGAAATCACTACAGACATAAGATATTTGGTAATTGTGCAGAGGCTAATGTGAGAGCAGGGGTAGGATAGAGAATTGCAGATAAGTGAGGAGTGGAGAGGGAAGACAATACTGTCCTATAATCCAAGCACTACCTGTAACATGGGAGACATGTAGCCAGCCTGCTACGGAACAAAGAAGGACTTGAACGTGGGATTTCCACATTCTATCTTAATAGCCCAAGCACTCAGATGCCTGTAATAACCAACTTGTCTTTTTCAAGTGACCTAAAGTCTCTATACTCTCTAAATCTCCAAGTCTGAAAATATTATAAAAGGATACTGGTTGGGTTTTGAGAGTGGGGGTGGGGTTGTTTGTTTTGTTTTTTTTTTTTTTAATTTCATTTTTCAAACACTCAACAAGGCAAGAATGTGAATAAAGGAGCTCCAGAAAGTCTTAAGCACCTACTGGAAAAAAAGAAGTCATAAAAGTGTCAGGAAATAATTAAGCTTAACTGTTTCAAGTAATCACTATGGGTAAAAATCATAGATACAGACAAGCCATCTCACCATTTCAGCTATAGACAGCTCTCTGAAAATAATATCACAGTAGCACTACTTTTGGTAGTACTGGTCCACTTAGACACAACTGGTTTGTGCTGTGTTGAAAATGGAGCTTTTGTCCTGGCTGTGGCACAGCTGGAGAGGACAGGGAACAGCAGAAAGCTGCAGAAAGCAGGAGTAAGCTGAGGAGAGAACTGGAACAGAGCCAGTGCTGAGTGTGAGGTAACAATTGTTAAATGAAACCCAAATAGCTTGCTAAACTTTTACCTAAGCAATCAATTTAAGTCCTTGTCTGGAAATGGAAAGGGATGGGAGTAGAGTGGGAGGGAGGAAGACAGTAACAAAGGAATAAAAAAGGAAAGTCTTCTCTTCATCCATCTTTCCTGGGACCTTAATGGAGTCTTTTCTGCAGCCAAAACCTCAGGGACATGGCATTTACTACACCAGACCAAGGATCAGTCCGATAGCCTATGTTAGAAAAGGACCAATTCTAAATGCTTTGTAGAAAGGCAATAGAGGATTAGGTTGTATCTCCAAAGGTGTCATTTTCTCTCCACAAATATCTTTAGCAAAGCTATTTTCATTACTTAAAGCCATCATCCTCCCAGAAAAATAGAAAGGTTAAAAACTAAGATGGTAATATAAATTGGATTTTTATGCTGGGATTGCAACATGTATCAGAGTCATTATCAGCTTTTTTTTTAAGAGTGATGATAATTTTCAGAAAATGTACAATTATACAATTACTACTGTGCCAGGAAAAACAAATCATTAAAAAATTAGTAATATGACTGCTGATAGGACTGAATAATCCATCATTCTGTAAAAGGGACATATGAATCTCTTTAACATCCAGTCCTGTGCACTAGTGGAGTGGTCAACAATGTCCATGTCAGAACGTTTTTTTCAAACTTGCTATAGTTTTCTGTCATCCCATGGAGAGTTTCCTGTTTCATGCTCAGGCCTGGTGCACTATTGTTTTATTCAGGCAGCACGTGAAAAAAATCTGTCTAAAGCTCCACTGCAATTTTTCAGTACCTACTTTTCTCGGGACATATTCTTATGTCTTTTAGAGTAGAAAATATGGGATTATCAAGTTTTGAAAACCATGATTTTAGAAAGCAAAATTCAGAGAGGTATTCCAAAAATCTGTTAATAAAAGCCCCTGCCCATTCTGCAAGAGGAAAAGGATGCAAAGCTTGATGGGTAATTTAACAGCTAGAGGAATTCTGTTAAACCTCTATTTAGGTTCTTGACTAGTAAGTTTTCCAAGGAAAGGATGCTCAGAGAAGCTCATCAACATTAATACAATGCCCAATATCTTTAGAACAAATGTACTATGTCAGCAGGGGGATCCCTGGTGGTCTAGCGGTTAAGATGCTGCGCTCTCAGTGCTGAGGTCACAGGTTCGATTCCCAATCCTGCTTCAGGGATAATCCCCCGGGTAGATGGAGCTCGTCAGCCCCTAAGGCCATCCATCTAAGAGAAGGTCACT
>JAWWLV010000001.1:39103711-39122754 GCA_035041135.1 Platyrinchus mystaceus
TCACCTAAAAAATCCATTGCGCAGGCTTGAAAGGTAAAAACACCTTTCCCAGATCTTCGTTCGCGAAGACTGGCTACGACTATGTCAGCATAAAGTATCATTAAAAGCGTTTTATATTCTTTAGCTTCAATGATGGAGCAGAGGATCCCTTGTACAACTGTCACCTGGGACATATTAATCACAGATGTCCTTTGGATATACAACATATGTTGAGAACAGCCACGCTTCTATCCATGAGCACACACCCTTAAGACCGCATATTTCACATTCCACTGATATTTGCAAAAATGTTGCAGAAACTGCATGTGACATCATGGCCTTGACAATAATTCGTAGGGAAATGATATTTCCATCTGACAAAGCTGTTCCACTGTAGAAAAAAAATGCCAGGACAAAGCTGCAGGCCTATTTTACAAGTGTTTCCTAAGGCTAGCTTCCAAGTGAAGTTGGGAAAGAGAGAAAAGTTTCTGATTCTGAACATTTAAAATTGGTTTTTGACTGCTGAGTTCAGCTTTACCCAAGAGCTTCTTCATGGCCATAATCAGTCTAGGTGAGAAACATGGGGAGAAAGGAATGAACTCTTGATCATTTTCACTGGCAACTTTATACTTTAAGTATGGTTGTCTCATAAGAAAATGTGAGCTGTTTTTTCTAATTTTTTTGTGCCAGGGTACCATTTTCTCAGGTAAATAAAAATGCCATGACTGCCTGCAATTCTCTGGATTCTTTGTTTTGGACCATTACATCAAGTTTCTAGTATAAAGTTTCTAGTTCCGTGTATTCTCCAATTCATAATGCATGTGGTTCTGCTTCTGCTCTATATCTTTGTCCCTGCTTTATTATATGTTAGAATCCCAAATTCAGCAGTAACTGGGCACTGGAAGACAGTAAACATTGTTTAAGACCTGATTTTTAACTCAGATTAATAAATAAACCAAATGTTACAGATTACATTTTAGCTGGTAGAAGAACAAATAGTTTCACTGAGAATAGTCCTAGACTAATGTTTTCTTCAACCATGACTGTTTGTAAACCTTTTGTACCTGACCTCCCTTTAAACTAGAAGACCAGCATACACCCTGTTTGTCTCTTCAACTGATCCACCTACCTGCATCAATCTCTTTTATATTGACACACCTGAGATATTTTGTGTGCATGCATTTTTGTCTTTTTAACAGGATAAATCAAATCCTATCCTAATTAACATTGCTGCCCTTATTCACTTGGCACATAGAAATGCTAAAATGTCACATATTCTTTTAATGGTAGAGGTGCTAAAGAACATCTGACACTATGGTATCAAGTTAAACCAGAGTAGATAAGGTTTTTCCATCCCCTGGAAGATTCTGAAATTTCAAAACCTTGAGCAGTGTGGAGTGGGAGTGCCCAGTTCACAAAGTTTCATGAAAAACAAAGCTTTCCAGAATAAATTCTGCAGTTCCAGAATTTTACTTTTCTATAGATACATAAGAATATATCAGGTATGGATTCTACAGAACTGTTGAGGTGAAAGAGAAAAATGCTGGAACAATAGATTTTTCCCGCTTCTCTCCAGTCCAGTTCTGGTTGGTTGGTTTTGTGCTGATGTTGAAAGCTGTCAGATTGAAACAAGTAAAAAAAAAAAAAAGCCAAGCAAACAAACGAAACAAAAGTCAAACACCAAAACAAATTAGGGCAGAAAGGTCTGCATTGTAATGCAAGAAGGTTTTCATTGTTTTAAATCTGAGAGAGAAAACTAAATGACCCAAAATGTACTTCTAATGACTTAAGCTTTTCTAAAAAAGAATCTATGCTCTAAAAGAGTTGGTTTAGAGCATAAATCTTTCTGAAAAAGGCTTAGATTGCAGGCGAAATAATTTTCTACCAACTGATATTTTGAGGGCAAACTGTAAGTGACCTCTGTAGCCTTAGTCAGCACCAAACCATTCAACATAGCAAGGACAAGCCAGCACCTGCAGTCCTCTCAGTCAGCTCTTCCTTTGGCCGCTCTAAACTGACCTGCAGCTGTAGGCTGGAGTCTTTTTTCATCCCCAAAGCATAGAGATGCAAGATTTGATAAACACTCATCCGACCTATATGCCTGAGTTTTCCTTTCTATGAAAATCATATTTTGGGAGGAAGGGAGAAGGGGACAACTACTGATACGTCACTGCTGGAGCCCCAGCTTGTTAGGTATTATTTCTATACTCCTGAAAAGACCTATTTATATCTGGTGCCATAAATACAGGTAGTCAATGCACATGCACACAGAAAAAAAAAAAAATGTTTCTCTCCTAAATCATGTCTCTCAGCTTTGGTCCAACAGTTAATACTAAATTGAAGTATTAAGTCTTTACTCTAGCATAAATCAGACAAGGAAAAAAAAAAAGAAAAAAAAGAAAAAGCAAGGGAAACCAAAAAAACCCAAACAAACTCTATTTTGCTGTGAGGGTAGTCATACAATAGGACAGGTGTCCAGAGAAGTTGTGAAACCTTCATCATTGGACTTTTTCAAAACATAGCTGGATATAGCCTTGGGCAGCCTGCACTGAAAGACCCTGCTTTGAACAAAGGATTGGTATGCATCCCTTATCTGGAACAGATGCTTCAGGTACTCATTATCTTGTAGGATCAAGGCTTTTGATCTTCATTTTGCAATTGTGTTTCCTAAAATAAATGCAGAAGATAGACTCATTTTCTTCCTCTACTTTCTTTGCTGATGATAGTAACTTAGAAAGGAGCACTTCTGAAAAACCTGAATGGAAAATACACATGCTGTGCACAAGGAACTATCAACAGTATTTCAAACATATATTTTTGGCAGAAAACAGGATAATTTGAGAACCGGTAGTGGTTTTCCTTGATCAAGTAGGGGGGGAAAAGGCAAAATTTTCTGACAGTCTACTGACTAAAGGATTCCTGTTTTAAGCCTTCTTCAGTATCCTTGGAAGCAGAGGTCAAATAAGAGAATGCAATTAAATGAAAAACTAAACCAAAGTGCACATGCCTCAGGTTAACTACTGGACCACTTGCAACTAACTCCACCTACCTGATTAGGATTAACATATTGGTCTTTGTGTTCTATTTCTTTCTTGGGGTTTTTGGCTCTTTTGTGCTCTGTTATATTCACTAGGACCATGGGAAATCCTTCTCACAAAGATCCGTCCTGAAGGATGTTGTTGACTTTTCACTAAATATTTAATAAAGCCAAACCAGAGAAAACAGAACGTGTCAAATGTATATACTGCTGTACAGTCTATTCCTGAGGAAGTGTGCTACTCACATGTGAGTTAAGCTCTTTTTTATAATGCACATTCCAAGTTTTCTCATATGAACATGAAACAGTTGGAAAGGCATTGGGCACCCATACAAGTACCTACAGATCTGTCATGCATTCTGTCTCTCCAGTGTTCTTCTCATATCAATTTAAAGCACCACTTGCTTTCACTGCATTTCAGAGAAATCATCACAACCTTAGTCTTTTCCAGATTTCTATCTCTAATTTGGAATACTGGAAGACTTGTTTCCCTTTCAGTTTTCCAGACAATTCCTTAAAAGCTGCATTAAGTGTGTTAATCTGAGAAGATGCAGAATAATCCTAGTAATAATTACATGGTTTGCCTCTTTAATAGGTACAATAGGGAAACCTGTAACCTTCAACACTTTTCATACCTTTGACCACTGAACAAATAGTAAGATCCATTTCTCTTTACCCCCTATAATGTTGCATACCTTAGTGCTATATGACTGAAGCTTGAAGTAATAAAGTTTTAGAAAGCCAGAATTCTTTCTTGGAAGTGCTATAGAAATTATTCTCCATTGAAGTCAGGGGAAAAATGAGGAAAACTGTTCAAATCTAGGGGGACAAATTCCTTGGCAACAGCCACAGGTACTGAAATCAGCAGTCTTTCAGATAAACCATGTAAACAGACTTATCCAGATAAGTAGCAGGATCACAGTAGCTGAAATACAGAATTTCAACTTGTCCAGAGACATAATTTAAAGTGTTTTGGTGTGTTGAGCCTGGAAAACACTTTTTCTCAAAGAGGACACTTTTCTCCTGAATTGGTGGGAAAGAGAAGGGAGAAAGGACAAGACTCATCCTATAAGTTTCCCCTTACTATGCTGACCTTTTCACTAAAACCAAAATATGGGTACCTGAACTATCCCTGCCTTTTCCAACCTAGTAACAGATTTTTTCCTCTCTCATTTCTGAAGAGATGAGGACACCCAAGAGGTACCATTTCACAGGTCTAAATGTAGAAGTCTAAGTCTGTTCTTATGAGTGCCGCACTCATATTCTTGCTTTCTTCTGCATGTCAGCTTTATAAGAAGCTTCTTTTGCCTAAGGAAACAGTGCTATATGGTGTCCATAATCTCTCTGTACAATTACTGGAGAAAGAAGGAGGTTTCCAGGGTGTTTTGTCATTTTGTGGAATTTCTGATTACCTATCCCCTAAGTAGAGAGACTAAGGAGATACAAGATTAAACTCAACACACAAATCTGGAGAATTTACTGGAATAGATCCCTCTCTACACGTGTTTATACTGTACACACATATATGTAGTCTGTGAGTAATCAGAAACCAGCTAAAATATGTAGACCAGTAAAGACTATATGGAGTGGAGTCCTGAAGGAAAGAAGAAAACCTATGGCAAAAGCAAGCCATTTCCAACAGCAAACCAGCCTGTCATACCCACAACACCATATTTTTTCTGTGAGAGAATGAGTGACACCAAGATGGGTAAGGATGGGAAAGCCTGTCCATGGGATAGTTATGTAGTGAACTGTGTAATTTCAAGGGTTTCTGTCATTCGGAAAATTTCAATCTTATCAAACATACAGAAATATAAAAATAAATTAAAAGCATTCACAGTAATTTAAAGGGATAAGTAAATCCCTGTGATAGCTTTGTTTGACAATTGATACCTTGCCTGTTTTTGCAGAAATCTGTCAGTACGTGTTGCCTCATGTCTATATATATATGACTATTATAAAAGTTAATCATCACATCCCCTACCAAAAGCCATAATCTTTTATTTGTGATTGCACAATTATTTAACATGGTAATAAATCATATTATTACAGTGTATTATGAATCTAAGTGAGAAATAAGTGGCAAGAGATGGGATTTCTCAAAGGAAGAAAACAGTCTTTAAAGATGAAAGGAAGAAGAAGCATCAAGGAGGACTGAGAGCATGCAACCAGCATCGTTAGCTTTCTTCCACAAGTGTCACTGATTCATTTTTCTTGTACAGTTCTCTGGAATTTACTTGTTTGTCTTGTTCTTAATCCCACAAAAGGCTGAGATTCCTACTGATTTCCCAGTTTTACCTCTTTTCCATTGATCTGCAAGTGACGATGGATGTTTTGACAGAAAGAATAAGCTCATGCAGAACTGTTAGTTTGATGTTGTTTGTATAGGATTCCTCTTTATTGTGTGAATACTTTTACTCCTGAAAGCAGTAATAAACAGAGATCAAGTACAGTTTCCACTAAGTGAGTGGTAAAACTCACATTGACTTCAGTGAAATCAGACCTTCCTATATGTGGATTACAGTCTTTCATCCATGTAGCAAGTCTAGTCTTAGTGATCACCATATGAGCTTCAAATGTTATCTTTCTGTATGTCAGAATCCAACCTACTGATGTGAACAGAGGAGGAGCAATGTCCTCTCAGACCTTTTGTGGCTGGGTGACTTGAAGAGGCAGAGGCTGTCCACTAAAGAGCAGCAACGGTGCTGAGTACAATTGACTGAAGCATTCCTGTCCATTTTGTGTAGGCCAGCACAGAGCTTTAGAGCCACAAAATCATATACAGAGGCCCTTTTACACATATTAATTTACTTACTCAGGTAGTCCCACGAAACATTCTGACACCATTACTGCCTCATAAACATAAAGCTAGAGGGAGAAATAAATCCTTGATTTATTTAATACATGACAGATATTTTTATCAGTTGGCACAAATTCTCAGAGATGAAAATTTAAAAAGCAAACTGTAAAGATCAATGTGCCAAAGAAAATAGTCCTATGTTAGGTACTTTCCCTCATGTGTGTCTTTTCATGTGTGTCTTTTCAACTGTGTTGTGACTAACGGGCTCATTGTGAGGTCTTTGTTGAAGCAACGGGATTCTGGAGGTCCGGTTATTTTCAGAGTTCTGTTTCGGTTTAGTTGTTATTTTATGAGAGTAGGATGTTACTAAAGAGCGTGTTTTTGAAAACTGCTAAATCCAAGTTGTTTTGTGTACTGAACCGATGAACAACATTAAAAACAAACAAAAAACCTACCCAGAAATGAAAAATCTGTTTAAAAAGTTTGCAAGCCAGTCCAGAAGGGAGAGAGAAGGCAAATCAGCTCATAGTGCAACACCTGCTTCTGGCTAAAATGGTAAAATTCAATTCATTTTCATATACCACCTTTCAAACAAAGACTCTCAAAATGTTTCATAGTAAGAGATAATATGACAAGATAACTTGTTACAGAAGAGGTTATTGCAACTCTCACACAGACAGCAAATGAAGGAAACTGTGTACAGCAATAGACTGGTCCAGGGGAAAAAAAAAGGATGCAAATTTAAAGGAGAGAAAAAGTAATATTGTTGCACAGTATAACAGAAAGAAGAGATGAATAATAATCATACAAATGAAGATGAGCATTTATATGAGGATGAGGATAAGAAAGTTTCTCCTTTTATAAAAACTTATATCTACTATATTTATGTCGTAATTAAATTTCAGAGCCCTGCAGGATAGGTAAATTCATTTTGCAAATGGGAAAACCTATACATAAAAAAAATGCTCTAATAAGACTCTTCTAGGAACAAAGACAGCTCCCTACCCACAGCAGCTGGAGAATGAGAACTGAGATAGCCAGTACTTACCAAGAAAAGAATACAAAAGCTTTCTCTGTTACTTTTATCAAATCCAGTGCTTTCTAATTTTTGGTGGAACAGTGTATGGAATATTTCAGCAGGTCTATGAGTGCTTGAATTCCAGTCTAAATGCTTGAATTATTTATTGAGAGAACAATTTTTGCATCTCTGAAAATCACAAAACAAGCCAGTGTCAGGGACATGGATGTGGCTCATGAGCCATCCCCAGTGGTGAGCTCCAGGTGCCTGGCAGATGGCACCAATACACAGATGAAAGGGACAAGGATAGAGACTGGTCTGGGAAAGCCAACTCCCATCCAGATTTGATCACACAATAGTATACAAGGACTGTTTGACGATGTGACAATAGATAGAAGTATTTGTATTCTCTGGGATTGAAAGCAAGAGAAAGGAATGTTGTTTTTAGAAGACTATTTTCACAGCAAAAGGAAACAATATAGAAGTATGGGAAAAAATACAGAAACTATGGAAAAGAAAATGAATGCAAAATGTTAGAAACAAAGCATACTTTTTTTTTTAAATTGTTTACATGCTAAATAATTTTTGACAGACAGTTAGGCACCCTATGTCTGTGCAAGCAGACAAGGTTAGCACTGTGCTTGTGTACTGTCTGCCTTTGGATAACTGGGAGAGTACAAATTCTTCATTTTTAGTCAGTGTACTTTCCCTGGAATTCAGCTTCCGTGGTTTCACTCTATTTTTTTCCTCATTCGTCTTGTTTTGTACCATAAATAATGCATATATGGCTTGCGATCTAGTAATTTCTTGGCATCAGAGACATTCTTGCAAGAGTGTAAACTTCCACACATAGTTGCGCATTTTGAAGAATATGGATATTTCCCTGTGATTGAGAAACCTGGCAGTGCTGACAGGATATTCCCAGAACACGCTATACATGGCAGGGTGCTTGGATCACACCTGCCAAGGAAGCAGGCTCAGCGCCAGCATGCTGTATGCACTCACAACTTACTGAACTAATATAAACCACCATCCTCATCCTGCAGTTGGCAGCCCTGGGACAGTCTGATTCACCCAGTTACAATTCAGCTGTTTGTCCATATGCCATCCGATATGTGACAGACCTATGGCGGCAGGAATGCGACTGATGAGAACAGAGAGGCATTGACATCTCAATATTGTCCTTAAATATATTAGTATATTAACACAAAAACATTGATGATAAAGAGTTCTTATTTTATTATATATATTCTTGTTTTATTATATATGTGCTTTTTATTATATATGCTTACTAGTAAGCATACATAATATAAAATTAGATTTATTATTTGTTTGTTTTATGGCTTTAATATTTTTATTTAAAAAACAACAGTAGATATTGTAAAATTTTATTACACCATAATGTTTTCAGATAACAGAATAGATTACAGCTATGTAGAACTTAAGGTAACATATTTTAGACTCTGTCATGTAAAACCACTACCTTCCTTGTTAGAAATGTATCATTATTATACATTTACATAATTATACTCTAAACATAGTAAAAATATTTCAGTATTCTACTTTTTTTTTGTAGTTTCCACTTGTAAGAAAACAATTATTTAATTTCAAAAGTTGTATTCTTTTTCAAAAGGCATATTTTAGATAGGCAGTAATTATTTTCAGCCTTTCTCTCCATAAAATGGTGATAGATTAGTGAGGTTGGTTTTAATCTACTATGTTTATTTTATTTTTCTATTAACTCCAAGGCGATTCTAAATATACTGTTTAAACTTTTTATAGGCTAAAAATTAGGGTGCATAATGCCTTGTGAGTTCATAATATTTGTGTATTCAGTAGTAAGTTAAAGTGATATAATTGAAAAATCCTCTAGATATGCTCACTATACCCTGTGGTTTGTGTTACTTATCTGTGGGAGCAGTAATAAAATAAACTCTAAGTCAATGTAAATGAGAGTGACAATAGAAATCCCTCATCATTGTCTTCAGGCCACCACCACCAGCAGGTATCATACAGGTAGCACTCTTCCAAACCTGAGAATGATAAGCTGTGTCATGACTAACCCTCTCACTCCTCACAAATGAATTGGGGAAAGGAAGCCTTGGGCAAAGTACATTTGGATTCCCCAAAAGAAAACACTATACAAAGGAACATTTAACCTTCCAGATCCAGTTATCTTTATTGGGCCTCGTGATGGTCTGTGCAACATATGTTCTCTGGGCTGTGAATAAAGGAACATTTCTGCTGTATTTTTTACTGTTCTCAGATACACAATGTCAAGCCTTGTGCCTCAGCTGAAGCTGAACATTCCTTTTTCAAATCCCCAGATTAGTTTTTCCTTTCCTGTTTGTAGAGGTGAGGATTTTTGAACACTTGGGGTTATTTAGTCTGGAGAAAAGAAGGCTCAGGGGAAACCTTATCGCTCTCTACAACTACCTGAAAGGAGGTTGCAGACAGGTGAGGGCTGGTCTCTTCTCCCAAGTAACAAGAAATAGAACAAAAGGAAACACCTTCAAATTACATCAGAGGAGGTTCAGATTTCATATTAGGAGAAATTTCTTCCCTAAAAGGGTTGTCAAACATTGGAACAGGTTACCCAGGGAAGTGGTGGAGTGACTGTCTCTGGAGGGATTTAAAAGATGTATAGGTGTGGTGCTTAGGACATGGTTTAGTGGTGGACTTGGCCGAGCTGGGTTAATGGTTGGACTCAATGATCTTAAAGATCTTTTCCAATCTAAATTTGATTGGATAGATTCTATGATTCTATGCACTGGCCCAGGAAGGATATTAGTTTTTGAAAGGAAGCATGTGCCTAAGCTGCTCTTTCCCAGCTAGCAGATTTTTTGAAATGACATTGACAGGATTTCCATGGCACCCATTGACAGTAAGTCATAAAGATGGCATCTAAGGAGGTGAAAGAATTGAAAGGCTGTACATTGCATACAAAATTTAGAGATATTTTACCACCATTTTCCACATTTTCTCAGCTGGCAGTACATTGTCTGCAGTTTAAACTCTTATTTCATGTTTTTTGTGTATTGTGTCTTCTTCCATCCCCTGCATGTTTTGTCATTGATTTTGAGTCTTATTTTACCAATGACAGCTTGGTGCCCCTGCAGAATGGTTTTATAGGATACATACAGAGCTTCTACAAGCCCCAATATTGGCAGATGCTTCTCCGACCACCATCAACTTATCCTAAATGCATGCTGGCCAGGCAAGTATCACCTTTAAAAATTTAAATGCAAAGACTTGTCAGCATCTTTCATTGTCCTTCCAGGAGTACAACTGACAGGCATATGAAGGCATATTGATAATATATAAATATCAGTTATTTCAATATTAATTCCAGATTTCTCTTTGTGTTAGCATAGTCCATGCCTAACATTGACTTTAATCAGTCAACTTGCTCTATCAGTGCAAGGTGACGATTCATGTAATATAATGCCATGTTTAGCTTCCTTAATCACATACATCTAATTTTTCTGACATTGATTTTTACTTCAGGTTATCCATAGAAGGGTTTATACAGCACATATCTCTAACACCTTTCTGCCCAAGAGATGTTAACAAAGATAATTCAACTTCATTGCAATAATAGCATGCCCTTTACATTAATAAAAATAAGGAGCTAAGTTTCAAGGAGATTTTCTGACTTGTGGTCTGAATGTAGGACTTGACAGTCAGTCTTGCTAAATGGTAAACTGTCTCACATGTAGTGTAACATCTCTGGGGAAACTTTTTAACTCTTCTGTCATGGCATTTCCCTCTGTAAACTTATGTACTGTATCTCACAGAAGTGTCAGGAGAATCAACCCTTGTAAAACTGTAGTGGGGATATCACTAAAAGGGAAAGACTTGGAATTCCAAGGGTTTTGGTGTGATTGCATGGTAGTCTAGATGGGCAGGACTGTGGGTTACACAGACTCCCACAGTATATGTCATGGAGTGAAACAGAGGCACCTTAGGAGCATTCACAGCCACTGAAGTCTCTCGCTCCTTCCCCAATACAGAAAGGGAAGGTGTATAAAATTAAATTTATTTATTGTTAGCTTCATTCGATCTTCTGAAAACCAGAAAAAGTTCTTTCCCAACTTATCTATTCTTGCCAGAGTTTCTATCACCTAGCCAAGACACTAAGATAGTAAAATAAATTGTGCACAGTAATTTGACTGGTGCCTGTGGATGTAAGAAAAGATAGTCCAGCCTTCCTCAGAGTCCTCCCCCACTTTTGCCCCCCCTCACACACACCCTCTCCTTTGCAGTCTCTAATGGACAATTTGATTTCTTCTAAAATAAGAACATCAGGGGGAATTGCAGGAGGAGCTGTTTGTATGTTCACATAATGAATGCACTCCAGAGATGGGGGAGCCGAGATGATTGAAATTTACTTTAGTACACATCGGTCTTCAAAAGGGTATAAAATGCTGCTGGAGCACCACTGGAGATCAGTGGGACAAACTGATCTCCTGAGGTTGTAGACAGCTTCCAGGTTGGTCCTCTGCTGGCAGGGAAGCCTGCAGAGTGCATCCAGCCCAGCAAGAGGCAACACTCACTTTCGAACAGGCAAGCAAAATTGCTAAGATCCGGTCACGTACAGAGATAAAACCCAAAAGTAGCAGCTTCGTAGGTGCTTTGTTGCTTTGTAATTGCACATTCTGCAAGACCAAGGACTGTAAAATTGTATGTTTCTAGCCAAAACCCTTCAGACCTGCTTATATGATATACTGTATTGGCAATATTTAGAAACTGTATTAGCAATAAATCTAATCATAATCATTCACAGTGCCAAAATTAAATATCTAAGAAAATAGGTGAGAACATTTAGATGAACATACATACTTACACAGCTGTCACTTAATAAGACAACAAATGCTTCAAAAACACTTGAGAAGCAATAACTTGGCAGCAAAACACTTCCACTCACATTGATTTAGTTTCTGTGATGCAAAACACAAAGGCAGGTCAGGACTGACACCAGAAAATGCCCAACTCTATTGACAGTCATACACAATTTAAAAAAAAATATAGTGGTGTTCCTATCCAGTCCCCAGTCATTGAATGTATTTAGTGTTTCTAAAGTGGTGTGATATTGGTTTAATGATGCTATTAGTAATAACTGCAGAGAATGTATGAATATAAGCAATTACTTTAAGGATATTCTTTCTTGGTTTAAAAACACCTAATTCCACTAATTGCCTCTACCTCTGTTTCTGTTAACTGTAAACTGTATACATTGCTTATCAGAAGCAATGAATTTTAATTAACATTCATGTATAGAAATATAATTCAAAACAAACATATCCAATCATTTTTTTTATTAAATTATTTCATAGTTATTTCCAGAGCTAAAGCATTATTCCTAGGTATGAATTAACAAAGAGATCTGCAACTCACCATGAAAGAAAGTTAAAAAAACCTGTACATAAAACAGACATCTAGAGACTATCCCTAACTAATGCCTGAAATCAGACTGTTACATTAAACACTACTATGAATACATAATAGGAATTATTACTACATAGTCTTTCAGCTCACAAAATATACTGTAGATTCTGATAAATTTAGGAAAAGTATGAAGAATTGAAAAAACAAATCACTGGTCCAAGGCCATCCAAGAACTTTATAGCAGGGCAAGAAATTGAATCCAGATCTCATGAAAACTGGTTCAGTACTTTTACTACCAGATGTTAGAGATACGACTGATCAGTCATTGGGATTTTATAGAGACTTGAAATGTGAAGCAGTTTCAGAGTGTAATTTCAGCTTCCTCCCTGCATAAACCCACAGAAACTGGAGTAAGTGGTTCATGGAATTTGGAGAATTAAAGCTATCCTGTTTCTCTTACTTGTTTTAATTCTCTTAACACCATGTTGTTGTGACTAATACTGATATAAGGATAGCAATACACAATTAAGTATTCCTTTGATGTTGCAGTACGAATAAATGTTTGAAAATATACCTGAATTTTACTAGCTGATTTATAGGAAGACTGGAGATTTTGCCTAAAAGCTAGTAAAATGAATGTGAGTCACCTTTGACTCTAAGGAAATTCTGATAAGATCCTTGAAATGTGCATCACCCATGGCTGTGTACTTGGCTGATTTCCACAATACCTTACATGATTTTGGAAATGTTAACATTCTTCTTTTCAGAACTATTATTACTCTTCTTTGCAGATTCTGGAGTAAATCACCCATGAAAGCTCTAGGTACTTTTCAAAACCCAATGTAAATGTCTAAAATTAATCCTCTCACCATTTGAATCACTAGTGATATTATATATATTCAAGACTACATTTATTGTGATGGATTTCACGAAAGAATAAAAATAGATTCAGCACCACTATTTAAAAAAGAACACAAAGTCTCAGGTGTGACTATTTTCTCACTGTCTAGCAAAGGTTTGCTTTTATTGGAACCTTAGTACTCCTGATCAATGTAATTTAATTCCTGACATGCACACAGCAAACAGAACCAGCAATCCTATACATTTCTCCACTCCTCTTACACATGTGTGAACATAAACGGACAGTGTGGATCCACTGTTGGAACCATGAAACTTCAGTCACACTGACACTCAGAAAGTTGTCATGAACTGACATATGGAGACAATATGACTCTTCTTAAGGTACAAGAGATGACACAAAGTGGCATGCTGCTATTAAATACATTTAACAGCCAAGACACACACCTTTCAGTCACTGTCAGTGTTACAGTCATTTCAAGTGGGCAAAGGCAGCTCTCATACATCATCAAGAAAATTGTCAGTAATCCCTGGAGTAATCTCTGTTATAATTGGCACTGGTAGAGAAGGAGGATGTGTCAGGTAGAAAGATATTCACACACCATCCTGAGATGGCAATAGGGGCAGTTAACACTCCTTCAGACTTTCAAAACTGCTGTGGAAGTCATAGCATAAATATGAAGCATCAAGATAGCATTTTTTACAGCTGCTTCTCACAGTATCGTGACATTTAAAGTGCATGCTAAAATCTACAAAGCACATTTAAAACATAATTATGCTGTAACATGCATTATAAACCTAATATGAGCAGGATTAGTCTATTAGTGTTTTGAATTTGTAATGCAGACAATAGAATACAATGTCTTCAAAAATGTTATTTCTAAGTTTATTATTCAATTAACATGTATACTCTTCTTAAGAAAATAAAACCTTTTGAGTGACACAAAATATTTTTACTGAACATGTAGAGCATGCAATTTAATTCTTAACAATTGCTTCTGCCTTTAAATTATGTTATTAGTATGCTAAGAAAATTCTTGCATGTTGTCATGACTCTTTAAATTTTACTAAAAGGTACTTGCTATGCATCTGCCAAAATGTGTCTCACATGTAAAGGGTTTTGCTTTCTGTCTGTTCAATTAAAACCAGAAATGTATTTGTCTAAACCTTATTCCTATGCTGATACAGATTCTATAGAACAGATTTGAGTTAATTTTTAATACTATTACCAACCTTTCCTATGTTAAAGGATTTACACTAACTGGATGATGTTTCAGAACAATAACCAGAATCCTACTAAATACTTTTACATCCTTTACCTAGTTTCTCAGATGTAGTTCAGTATAGTATAAAAATATCTTTTTTTTTTTTTTTAATAAATTTTCTGAGGTAGAACCTTAAGACAGAGCTCTGAGGTGGATCCTCTTAGTTCTTTATGTGCACTCCTAAGACCAGAAGCTGATTTTTTATGGAATAGAAACTAAAAAATAGACTTTTTAAAAGAGTGGAACCTGACAACAAGATAAAACCAACAACAAAACTCTCTACATTTACTGTTATGTTCTTACAGAGTGCTGCCTTTTCAAAAAAGAAATCCCAGGCTGACTATAAAAGCTGGTTGCTGTGTCCCTGAGCCCCTTTGTGAGCTTGCTCTCAGAAGCCTGTACCACACCGCAGTTTCCATGCTGGCTGTTTCTCTCTGTCTGTCCCTTCCCCCACTTTTGACTTGAAGAGACAATTGAAACTTTTCTTAGTCTTCTCTTCCATGGCATTTTAATAGCCCCTGGAGAACGACAGTTCTTCTCTTCAGAGGATCCCGTCTAACTCAGCCTCCAGGGGCAAGAAGCAAGGCAACCATCCATCTATCTGGGTGGCCATTCCTTGTCAAAGGAACATATACCGCTGTGCATGAAAAAATTAAACAGTTATCCAGCCTGTCACATCTTTTACAAAGAAAACCAACATAAGACAGCTATTTTAAAGCCCGTATGTTACATCCTTTATGCTAACACTTTGAAAGGAAAAGAGAAAGATGCTTAATAATCACTTTCATTGCTAATAATACAACTGATAATTTAATACGAAAAGATTTTATCACAAATGGAATTGCTAGTGTCTTTGGAGTTATTCTTCCTTACTACTTCTTATTAGAAGATTCCAACCGAAACTTCTTTTAACTTTGCCAAAATCGTACTTTTGGATTGAAATTTTCTCCACTGGGTGTCTGTCAGGAAGATGATTTATTTAATTTTTTGTACAAATGTTTCAGCAAAAAATGATTCAGTCATTTCTGCACAAAGCTAACACAAAGATACACTTTCACTGATTTTAAATTGTAACAAATTCAGAAGTTGCTTTAAGAACATTTTGCAGCAAAGTCTTGACCTTTTAGCAGAATTTGTTTTTAAGCCAGAGGTGTTTCTGTTATCATTCCAGTGATAAAACTGCTTTTTTCCATTCTGGAAAACACTGAAAAATATCCTTCCACAGTAGCTTGGGAAGTTCTAAATGTTTGACAGAAATATGCCTCAGTTTCTGCCTTCCAACTCAGAGCTTTGACTTATTTGAGCAAGTTTCACCCCTGGAAAGTGACTGAATCTGGTCCAGAACACAGCTACAAAGACCAAAGAAGACTCTTCCTGAATTTCAATGTGGTCCATGGGATGTGAACCTGTGAACTAATCAATAGTTTATTTTCTAGAGCTCTAGGTTATTTTTTTGGTGCTCAAGTGACATGGCAGTGCAGAAAATATGAAAAAAAGCATCACAACATCTGAGTCAAGGACAAAAAACAGATGGCAAGAGGCAACTGTTGAGGCAAGGAGCAGATTGGGAAAAGGAACCTGAGGGAGTGCGAGAAGGTTGAAGATGGGGAAGAGACTGTAATTAATAAGCAAAGAAATGGACTCTGAGAAGAGGAACATAAGGAACACGGGAATTAGTGCTGTGAAAGCTACACAAGTCATGAATTGAAATCAAAATGAGGAAAAAAGGCATAATAATAATAGAAATGTAAGATTTGTACTGAAAATTTGGAATAGTTATAAAGACAGAGAGGTCTCAACTGTGTAAGAATATAACTTAAACATTTGCAATGACAGACAGATTGCAATACGTGGGACACTGCTAGTCGATACTCAGAGAAGCAGATATAATGGATTAAGTTGACATCCCAATCCAAGGCCTGAAGGAAAAATCAACAGTGAAAACATATGCTGTATAAATGTAATGGAATCACACCTTTCTGGGGTATGATTTTATACCTGTTTGCATTCGTTATTATTTGTGAGTTAGGAGAGTTTTTGAAGCAGATTTAAAAATCTAATACATTTTCTTGAATGTCTTTATGATTATATGATGGGATTTTTAATTTTGATTTTTTTTTTTTTTTTGCATGTGTGTTTCTTTTTTCTTTTTTGAAGATGCAAGTTACACTTTGAAAAACAGGTTAAAAAAACAGAATTGTAGTGTCAAAACATTGAAAAGTAAGTGATAGCATAAAAGTTTCCTACATTACTTCAGTCTCTTCCCCCATTTTTGCTCCAAAGATGAATTTTTGTTTGTTTGGACACATGAGAAGTTTATGTTTGAGCATGAGAATTGGAAAAAGCCACTAAGAATTTTTGTTTCTGACTTTCTAGCAAACACAGATGTGTTTAGGAAATTGTCTTGCAGCTCAGCTCATAACCCTTGAAGTTCCCTTGAAATAGATCAATTCACTTTAGTAGCATGTGTAAGCATATTGTAGTAGCTGTGATCACAATACTAGTAAGACATCATCTGCTTTAAAACCCAATAGTTTTGAATGTTGCAGATGGTATCGAGACATTAACAAAGTATGGTATGTTCCTTGGTATTGGTTATTGGTGCAGCTGTTAAGTTAATCAAGTCAGTACATATTCAGTTTTAATTGTAGACACATTTTATTTGAGCTTTCATAGAACAGATGTGAAATAAGTGCTATAATTAATGTTCTGTCGTTTACACCGAAATCTGTATATATATATATAATAATATATGCATAATATATGATAAATTCTGTTCAATTTATTTAGTTTCTTGTCCCTAAGATGAAAGGTCATCAGATAATTGCACTTTCTTCAGAAAACATTTAGAAGTTTCAAAGTCATCTTCATTTGTGCTTTCACCTGCCAAGTCACCATCAATAAAATTTACTATTAGATGAAATCAATTTCCTTTATTAAATTAATGCCATCTTTACATACCTATATTTATCATGTACTCAACAAGCTAATACAGGCTATTCTAGTTGTACTTGAAGAAATAACCCCATTCTAGTTTTCTTTTGTATTAAGTTCATATAGGGTGTTCCAAATTTACTACTCCTAGGAAACTGTCATATAAAGGGTAAAGCTCAAAGGGAAAGTCAAATGAATTTAATCCCTTTGCAGGGGAAAGCAGGTAGGTAAACTAGGGAATATTGTGCTTTTGTTGTTTTAATCATAGCTACTAGAAACCCTCACTTTCAGGCATTCTCGGTCAAATGCTTTCTTCTATGTGGTAACGTCAACTCTTTTGGGAGACTGACACTGAGACTGAGTATAATCTGAGATTTTCTCAGACTCAAGCAAGTGATTTATAGATGTAGTTTTTCTTCCCCCCTCCTTCTGCCCTTTTTCTGTTTTCATTTGGAAAAAGGGTTGTTTGGCTTGTTTGTTTTTTTATTTTCAAATGAGTTCACAAATTCAGTTATATACACTTCACCAAATATAAGACTTCATACCAGTGTCATTTAGGTTTCTTGGAGGTAACATTATTCAGCTTTACTTATGCATTACATTATTTATTGTATTGTCTTGTACATTTTGTTATATTCCATATTTCCTGTTTTTCTTTGTGTATCTCTGAAATGCTCAAGTGACTATTGCAGAAGGCAATGGACGTCTGAAAACTACAGGAACTCGTCTTCTTAGTATTTCCTTCACAGAGTCACAAATCTTCTGTAACAAAATATAATGGCATTTCTGCGGGATACATAAGTTGCCTATGTCATAGGTTTCAGATTTTTGTTATTTTCCTCAACAGGAAAATCACCTAGGGCTGAAAGCTCATTATTTAAAAATAACGAAAAACTTAATTCACTACTAGTGTAGTTACATGTGTTCTATACTCCTATGAAGGTTTTTGGTGGCAAGGATCCTCCACACACCAAGCCTCCTCTTTTGGTATATTTCCATTGAACTTAGAGTCAGAGGCAGCATGACAAGAAAAAAAACAAACATTTTTTACTGCCCACTGAGGGCCATGGCAATTCTGCTCCTCGCTTACTTCATTTACAGGAAAATAGAAAAAAAATATTTTCTTTTTCTTCTTTGGGAGGCACAATGGTATCCAAATATTTTACAAAGTAGGCTGCGAAGGTCTGGTCTGTAAGGGCAGAATTCTGTCTACCATTGTTAGATATTTAAACAAAAACGTCTTTTTTTTTTTTTTTCTCTTAAGTAGTAACATAAATCAGAGGAACCTGGAATTGTTCAACATCTTTGAAAAAAATCAGGGCATTTATGTTTAGGTATTGAAATATGAGTTAGGACACTAAATTTATTATCTACCACTGTTTGCATTCAGCAGTCATGGACTCTGACCATCCTGTAATTCAATGGAGGACACTGTTTTCATCCTTTTGTGCTCATGGCACTTTGGAGATGCTTGTTAGGAAGATACTGTGTTTAATCTTTGTTACTATTGAGTTTTCATTGCTGCTGGAATATTCAGGTATATTTATGGGTTGATTTTTTAAATTCTATGGTCCTCAGAGAACCTCTTTTTTCCTTTTTCTTTTGTCTACTTTGAAGATTATGAATCCTCACAACCCCTTACTAGTTCTCTATTCAGAACAGCTCATGATACCATGAGATGGCTGCAGCTGTAAGCAGATCTGGGTTTTTTCCAGTCTTTACCCCTTTGTGCATTTTGCTCCCATATTTGTAGAAGCTAAAATC
>JAWWLV010000001.1:39122854-39168851 GCA_035041135.1 Platyrinchus mystaceus
TATTATCTACCACTGTTTGCATTCAGCAGTCATGGACTCTGACCATCCTGTAATTCAATGGAGGACACTGTTTTCATTCTTTTGTGCTCATGGCACTTTGGAGATGCTTGTTAGGAAGATACTGTGTTTAATCTTTGTTACTATTGAATTTTCATTGCTGCTGGAATATTCAGGTATAATTATGGGTTGATTTTTTTAATTCTATGGTCCTCAGAGAACCTCTTTTTTCCTTTTTCTTTTCTCTACTTTGAAGATTATGAATCACCACAACCCCTTACTAGTTCTCTATTCAGAACAGCTCATGATACCATGGGATGGCTGCTGCTGTAAGCAGATCTGGGTTTTTTCCAGTCTTTACCCCTTTGTGCATTTTGCTCCCATATTTGTAGAAGCTAAAATCAGTCTCCAGGGGACACTAGATCCTTCCTGTACATATAGAGAAGATCAAGCTGGAAGGAATAAGGAAAATGATGGGTTTTCTTTTCCTGGCGTATTAACTAGTAGTTGTATCACAGCATCAAAAGCAATGTATTGTATCTCATAACAGGTGTTCCATGCATGTTAAGGTTAGGAAAGCCAGGAGAGAATATGAATCTGCCAATCCATTCTGATCTTTATTCTGCCTCTGAAACTACAAAACTATATTGCACTTGCACAGAGCATGAACAGAAAAGATGAACCCTCTCTAATGGTCAGTTCATCCTTGTTTCTGTCAGTAGCCAGAAGACTGACATTTGAGAACCTGTTCCTCTGGTTTCCTTTAGACAGTTCCTCACAAAGCCAGTAACGCTCAGTGGAGCATCAGTGCATAAATGGTTTGGCATAAGGTTAAGATACATCTGTCACTTTCCTATGTCTCTCCCACTGTCTGTGACTTCTGCAAAAACAAGGGAGAGCTCAGCCTGACCCCTTCTCTTAATAATTGAATACCACAGCATTGCTAGTTAGCTCTTTAATGACCATTATTTTGGTAGAAACATATTGCCTATACCTGGATATATCAAAATATATAGTACCGAGTACCCAGCCTATTTTCTCTTCAACCAGGCAGCAGTGGAAATTTATACTGGGGTATTCACCAAGTAGCTGAATGGCCTCATCATCCTTACGGTGCTTGACGAACTGCAGTACAGTTCTGTCATCCTCTCTTACTTAGATCATTGTTCACAGAAACAACACATTCAGTTTACAAGTTTCTCTTACTGAATCAGAAGGACCATTGTGGCATGCTATAAACCTGAGATATGAAACATGCTTCATTCTGCTGCTTCAAAACTTTTTCAAATAGGTTAATTTTCTCCCAGTCTTTATGTCAGACCAGATGTCATCTGTCAGCATTTCTGAAAATTTAGGAGTCTAAAGTCCCCAGAGGCTTTTTTTTTTTTTAATGCAGCAACTTCTTCCCATTGTTAATGTCTCCTGTTTGTTAATTATCTGCTATAACTGAAAGCTTTCATAGTAGGCTCTGAATCTTCTGCTGTTTGCCAAAGGCCTGAAGAATTATGTGTCACATAATTCTTCTTCTGCCCCTACAAAATTTCCCTATAACTCTAATTATACAGCCACGAGGAGTATATCCAAATGTTCTAGGAGAGGACAAAATATAGTGGTTACCACAAAAATTATACAACTGTGTACTAAAACAGGGCCAATGCCCACCTTTCAAGAGGTAGTGTTTTCAAAAACTGTTCTCCAGGTACCTCAAAGAAATTCTCATAAATGGGAGGGGAAGAGTAAGAAAAGGTTTCATTATACTCTAAACCTACACCCCCTAGTGTGTTGCAGACACAGATGAGAGGGAGAAATTTCTGCAGCCAACTATTTTCTTCAAAATTCACTCACTATCTTCTACTTATATTCTGCAACGGGTTAAGAAAGAGCAGTGAAATATCCCAATAATAATGGTACTGCTCAGATAGCTCTGCATATGGCAAAGAAAAAGAATATATTATGCTCTGCTTAAAAGAAGGGGAGAGATTGAATGAAAAGGAAAGAAGTACAAAACAAATGAGAGGAGCGCAGAAACAACTCGGACTCTGCAGATGTGCTGCATCTCTTTGCTTGTCCACTGGGGACACTGAGATAGAGAGAATAAGACATTTATTCAGATAGTTAGACAACTAGACCAGTTATGCAAAATGCAGCTAGGTTGACTTAAAGTCCATGGCAATAATTGTACTGTAACAAAGGGGTGAATATAATTTCACTGACTATGCATTAAACATGGAACATACCTGCCATAAAACAGATCACAATCTTACAGTGGTGGAGTAAAGCACGAACTCACCTTGCAAAGGATACACACAATCAAATGAAGTTTTAACCCATTTTAAATCTGTGAAAGATAAAATTGGTACTCATACAAATCCAGTGCCTTCCTAATTATATTAAAAGAAAAGGTACAAATATCTCCTTGTAGAAATATTGCTGACATGAAGTTAAAAAGAAGGAAGCAAACATTAAAAGCTGTCATTCAAAAGAAATGAGCACTTTGACAAGAACTCTGGTGAAAATGAGCCAAAAGCAAAAATAGCGTGTAACCCAATGGGTATAACATAGGGGCCTTAGTGTAGTCTTTAAAAATAACCCTGATCTATAAACTTCACAAAGGAAGATAAAGGCCATAAATTCCAGTCTTTATGACTTAAAAAAAATTTGCATTCTTTT
The DNA here is from genome assembly GCA_035041135.1 of Platyrinchus mystaceus. NCBI lineage: Eukaryota > Metazoa > Chordata > Aves > Passeriformes > Tyrannidae > Platyrinchus > Platyrinchus mystaceus. The sequence goes on from JAWWLV010000001.1 coordinate 39,125,522, forward strand.
AATTCTGTCTCTACCTGTAAAAAGAAGCAACCAATGAAAGTCACCTCTTCACAAGTAATTCCTCACTATTGTCATAAATAACTACAGTATGCAAAAAAATACATTTATTAGCAAAAATGCTTCTGGCTTTAATGTTCACTTTGGAAATATTGAGAACTGGAGCCTCATAAGTTATTCATAAGATGAGAATTAATGCAGTCACTATTCCTGGCTTCTGATTAAGTGCTGTCTTGTAACCTAGTAACACTGGAAATAATGACCAGATGATCATTTTCTGCAAATTGAGTCAATGAAGAGAATCTTTGATATGTCAACTTGCAACACTCCTTGCCCAACAGAAATAGCCTGGAGACCCATTTACAGTTGTGGAGACAATTTTCTTCTGTGTTTGTATGGGACAGTGTATACACGAAGTCCATCTCTCATGATGGTTCATTCTCACTGTTCCACTGTGATAGTTAAGAAAGTGGGAGATGGTGATGAAGGAACAAAAATCTACAATCTTAGAATAATGAAAAAAAGGAATTTAAGTTTTTTTCAGCTCATCCTCACTGATAATAGTCGGCAGAATTCATTGAACTGCTGAGCTGTAAATCCTCTGATGGACTTCCACATAGTATACAGTTCCACAAAAGTGTATAAAACTGTCTTATCAGTAGTATCCTATCTTGCTAGAGGCTTCAATATAAAAGACAAACAAAAGACACAGAGGAAAAACTTCTATTAGTATTGCCAGTTTAAGACTGGACTTGTGTAAGAATCCCCAGTAGATTCCAGAATGAATCCAGAATATTTTATCATTAATCTAAAAAAATGAAGGTCAGTTTCTAAAAACTAGTCAGAAAGTACTCGGGACAGGAAAAATAAACAAGTAAAGACAAATTAGTAAAGAAAAATGCACACACACATATATACATATATGTACAACACAGAGGTTCAGAAAGCATGCACAGTTGAAATGGAGTCACTGAAGCAAGGAAAAATCTCAGAGAATAGGAACTACACAATAGTTACTCAGTTAATGCGTTCCACTACTTGTGGAAGGCAAAGGGGAAAAAATTGCAAGGAAAGAAAACACAGAAGGACAGAAAAGTATTAAATGTTAAAGCAGAAAGTTGCCATTGCCACAGGAAAAAAAAAAAAAAAAAAAAAAAAAAGGATTAAAATCAGCTTGAAACCTGAGGGCAGCCATTAGAGAGAGGCAAAGAGTGGGAACCCACTACTTGTATGGTTAGATGAGAAGCGGCCGAGGAAGACGCGGAAGGCTGATGCGGAGGAGCGGAGCCGCCAGCCCCGCTGCGGGCTCGGCCGGGCGGTGCTGCGGGGGGCGGCGCTGCGGGGGCGGGCGCGGGGCGAGGCGGGGCGCTGCCACGGGCTGGAGAGGGATGCGGTTAACAGCGGGTGGATGATGGGGAAGGGAGCAGAGAGGGAAGAGGCTGCCGGAGCCGCTGCATTACGGCTACTGGCCTCGGGCTGGCTGCCCCGGGTGTGCCTCCAGCCAGAGCAGCCGCCGTGTAAAGACGGAGATCGCACGGTGCGGTGCGGTGCGGTGCGGTGCGGGCAGCAGCCGAGGCTCCCGGCTCCCTGGCTCCGTCTGCAGAGCGAGGGGGTACGGAGGATCATCACCACGGGAGGGGAATAAAATGCATTACCAAAAAAAAAAATAAATCTTTAATAAACAATCTACTGGAAGGAGGATGGACAAGGGGATGAGGAGAGGATGGGGTCAGAAAGTGGTGGGTGGGAAAAACTGGTGGTCTGGATGAGGGGAGCAGGAGATCAGGGGACAGCACTCCCCAACTGGCCCTCTTGCCTTCACGCTCCGGGGCAGAGGAGTGAAGAGGAGAAAATCAGGGAGGAAGGTGGAGAGGAGCAAGAGGAGGAGGAGGAAGGGGCGGGAGGGGGGTGCTTGCGCGCTTAGGGGTAGGGGCGAGCGGCGGGCGGCAGTGTGAGATGGCACTCGCATGAACACATATCCACATCATCTATACATCCGCACGCGTCTGGGTAGGGGCGGGCAGAGCCTCCGCCGCCCCCCCGGGAGCAGCCGGGGGAGGCGCCTCGGTCCCCCCGCCGGGAGGGGGCACGGCGGGGCCGGGAGGGGCTCGCGGGAGCTGCTGGCGCGGATGCCTTCACCTGGGGCTCTCCATCAGTGAGCGAGGCGAGAAGAGGCGGTCGGGTCTGGAGAACTACCTCTGGATGGTTTAAAAAAAAAAAAAAAAAAAAAAAAGAAAAAGGAAAAACCCAACTCTGCAATCCTCTGCTCCCCCAGGCTCAGCACCATAAGGGACTGATATATTTGAGGCTGTCAGAAGGATGGGAGAGAGAAACTGAGAGTCAGGGCGAGAGAGACGGTGCCACAGAAGCGGTAAGTGTCTCTGCCGTTCCCCCAGCCGGGCACTGATTTCCCTGGTTAGACTTTGGAGTGTGTGCAGATTATTCGTTTTCATATCCATCGCGGCATCTCTGTGAGTAGTCTACTGTGAAGCCGGTAACGGTGAGAGATCCCAGTTTTGGGCTCCTACTGCAGGTTTATGTGTTTTGGTTTTTTTTGTTTTGAATTTTACATTGAAATTGTTGGCATAATTGAGAAGAAAAGTTGAAGCAGAAATTACTGTGGTCTGCTGTATGCTTCCTGTCATTTAACTAGCAAAACAAACTACTGCAGTGAATGAGTTGTGGAGAGAAATGTGAGGCTTTTAGAAAAAATACATACTCCAGAGAATAAATGCCTGTTTCAATGTACTATTTTTTTGTTTGAGAGAATTACCATGTCAATGCTTGAGGTTAAATCAGGAAATAACCCAGCATATTGAGTTTATAGTGATTCACTTAAAGTTGTGTTGTTTTGGAGTTAAGAATGGTACTTGGCTTTGGGATAAACAGTTATCTCTAGAATTATAAAAGTATGGTGCCTTGACCGTTATCCTTTGCTGACAGATAGAAGAGATGTAATTACATAAAGATGCACTGATTTTTCCTCTCTGATGTGAGGACAGTTGATAAAACTATGTGGAATGTTCATGAACTTGCTAGAAGATGAACTGAGAGTTATTGGAACATAGAGCATGAAACGGTTTTTAAGATTTTTATATCAGGGAAAAAAAAATCATCCAATACTGTATCTGTACTTTAGATGTTTAGTTTCATTCCTCTTGAGCACAGAAACTTCATACAACAGAAATTACACAAGATAGTGTAATGTGAGGACTAAAGTTTTCTATGTGCTGCAATATTTTAAAAAATTAACAAAGTTTTTGCAAAGCAATTTTTTTTTTAAATTTTGAAAATAATACTTTTACTTAAATGACATACTTTCAGGGTTTTTTTTGTTTTGTTTTGTTTTGTTTTGTTTTTTTTTTGTTTTTTTTTTTTAAATGAAGGACCTGGTGCTAGGTTTTTTTCTGAGGAGTTACAACATTCTTCTAGACTTCAGTGAGCTTTTGATGTGACTCTGAAGTTTGAAAGTACATATAAATTACACACTCACTATTAGCCGAAAGCCAAGGAGGGATTCCTGATAAGTAAAATTTGAATGATATTTTCTAACTAATAAAAGTGCAATTAATTCTTATTGAGTTGTAGTACAACTCCTTCAAAAGTACTTTGTGGCAATCAATATTAATGCAAAATCAGTTCATCATGATTAATGTTATTACAGTGGATATTGAAAAAATTAGCAATAATTGGACCATTACTTTAAAGAGCTATCAAATTATCTATTAGAATTTCTAAAAGTATATTTAATAAATATACTTTAATTATCATAACAGCTACAAAGTTTCAAAAAACCTTTCTCTCTCTTGTTGTGAGGGAAAACTCTTGTTTACTAGTGTGAGGTATTCCAAAAGGAAGACAGAAAACTAGGATGTGAACTATAGTAACCGAGGAATGTTTCATGTACAGAGGCCCTCAATGGCAATATACTTTTAACTATGGCAGTGTTTAAGAGATGTGGTTAAAAAAATAAAATCTAGGAAGACAACAAATATATTAAGGAAAGTAAAGTGTTAAGCATCCTTGGAGGTGATAACAACTAAGTAGTTTTATAAGGGGACTATTCAACATGCAACGCTTCTATTTCATATACTTACAAAGCAAATGTCCATGCAAAAAGTCAGAACTAGCAGAGCATGATATAAAAGTGTGAAGATAGCTGAGGATAGTTGGGAGATTAAGAATGTAGATTTTAGTTTTATTGGTCAGTATGAAGTTGAAGGTCCTACTTTTAATTCTATGTTAACATGTCAGGGGTAGGGATCTTAACTTCATTTTATAACGAGGGCAGATGTACTAAAAATAAAAATGGAAAATTAAAAAACCCGACTGGCTGAATGATAGTTGAAAATTTGAAAGAAAGGAGCTTTGAAACCAGGTCTTAAGGAAAAATATCCTAGCAGCTAAGATAAAAGGTATGATTAAAAGCTCTCCTGTTAGGAAATAATAAAGGGCAACTTTAAGAAATATGTAACTTGGAAGACTGTTAGCACAGATTTAATACAGGAAGGTCATGACTGGCAAATTTGCTTGAGTCCCCTGAATAAGTTGCTGACATGATAAACTATTTGGGAATCTGTAAGATGATTTATGGGAGTTTCTGAAAATGTCCAGTTCTGTGCTCCACAAAATATTGATTTGGAAAGTAAAATTTTTAAGGAATGCTGGAATGAATTCAAACCCGACTTAGACATAGGGACCAGAGGGTGTCAGTAAAGGTAAAGAGCTCTGGATGGAAGGAGGAGGTTAAAAGTATGATGCTTTAAGTGACAGTCTGAGATCCAGTTTTCCTTCTTGCTTGTTATAAAGCTGGCATGTTCAAAAAGGGTAAATCTGATATGCTAGCAGTACAGAAAAATCCGTCCCACTAAACAAGTGCAACACACTGGAAGTTTTCCGATTAGGTTTATGACAGGAATATTTATTTTAAATAATTAATGCAAAAGGCATCATAGAAAACCATATGTTAAGAATATACATGCCAAGGCATTGAGCCCACTGAGGTGATTGGTTCAGTGGCATTGAAAAAAAAAATAGTTCTTCAGAATGATTTTATCTTTCTACATGTAGCCTGCAACACAGACCTTAGTTCCTGTGAATGCACTGCGTAATTTGCCACTGCTGGTCTGCTCCCTCCATATGCTCCTGCTAACTGCTTCTGCATTGCACTTTCTGTCAGTTTAAGAATAACCTCAAATCATTTAAACAGTTTCTTGTACTCTAAAATACTAAACTGAAATCCATCACAGTTTATACTGCATTTTTAATTTCCTGAGAATCAATATCAAATAGAAATTTGCTTGCTAATATTATATTAGTAGGTGCTTTACAGAATTTATTTTCCTCCTTGTGTGCATGGCTTCTCTGATGCTTTTTTCAGGGTCTGTTACACCCTGGATTATTAACTTCTTGGCACTTTACAAGGGAAAAATACTCTTTCTAGAAGTGATGGAGTCTCTACAGGTTCTTATCTTCTGAGTGATTTTGATCAATGACACTGTATTAGGGAATAAAGTCTTTTCAAAAATTATGAAGTTGTTAAAACTTGGTAAGATAAATACATTCTTATTTTGCTTAAAGATTTAAAAGCCTCACAGTGTTCACGTATGTATGTATAGATGTGTTTATACACATATATGAGAGCAATGAGTCTGTGTCTTTGTAAACTGGAATGAAAGCAACAGTAACATTTTCTGGTTAATGGAAGGAAATGTCATCTGTTTGTTTTTATAATTAATTTCTTGGCTGATTTATGAAAATATCCCAAAGTGTGTGAACCTTAAGAAAATCTAATCTTTGGTTATGTGCTGCTTTCGAAAAGGAAATTCGGGATGATTCACTGTACTTCATAAAGGCAATAAATCAATTCTAAGGTGTTGCAAGTGGATATTAAAAAAGGGAAATACAATGTCAGTTTCTGTATGTTATGAATAATAAAACACTAGAATCACCATCCATGTTACAGCTGGTGTTCTTGATCACACATGCCTATACTTATTCTATATAGTCATCCACTTGGACTAGCTCCTAAGCTTACAGAGCCATGAGGTTATGTCAGAATGACAGAGTAATGCATGCTGTCATGTGCTAGTTAAAACATCATAACTCACCTCTTTACATCTCCTTCAGGACCAAACTTACACGTCAGTCTAGGGAAAAATTGATAACTCTTCTCCATTCCCATACCTAGAAATAGAAAATACATCAAACTCTTCCAATCCATCAAAATCTCTTCTGGGAATTTCCTTTTTCAGCATGCTCTTAAAGGTTTTATTGTAAATGGTGTTAAAACATGATGTTATCGTTGGAGAACCTTCTGCTGCTGGAACTAAAAACAGACAAACTTTGCTGATCGTAGTTCCTGAGAGGGGTAAAGGATGACAACTCTTCACTCAACTGTGGCTTCAGCCTCCTTGTGAGTGAGAATCATTCAGGTTTTAATAGTTAAAGATTTACTATATATTCAGTGGGACTCCTAGCCTTCAAATACTTTTGATCAAGACTAAATATATGACTTTGTAATTGATGTATCAGGGCAGTCTTTTAGGTGTCTTCCTTTACCAAATAGCATCACTTTGCAGGAATTCATGAATCCCATTTTACTTTTTTCAGTTTTTTAGTCTTCATTAAGTACATGAGGGACATTGTCCTGCGGCTGCAACATTCCTGCTATAGGTTGTAACCAACCTGCTATAGCAAAGAATTCAACCAAGAAAAATCAGAGTGTGTGTGTTTTACCTCTTCTTCTGAGATAGTTCTCACAGAGAAAATTTTCCAAAAGTTAAGTATTTTAGACACTCCAAAAAATTACTCTGGGCATGCTGAAACATTTGTATGACATTGAGCGTTGTTGGTCTGATAGAGTAATTTAGCTTTGTCAAACTCATATTACTGTGATTTAATTGTGATTATTCATTTATCTTTATGTTTATTCTTGTGATGGCCTGGACAGGGGACAAAATGTACAGATGGAATGGAAGAAATGGATAGAATAGAAAATACTGAAAATTTCATGAACTGTCTTGTTCCTATACAGGAATTTTAGCATGTTTAGCACAGAAATTCATTTGAAGTTATGGACATAGAAACAATTTGTTTTTCCTATGCTTACTAATATTTTTCCACAAGCATTCATTGCCTGGAATATTATACTACAGCCCACTTTCTGGACCAAATTAATTATAGTAAACTTTGTATGTAAACTTTCAAAACTTGTATAAAACCATATATAGTTCTGTACCTACTACTTAGGTTACTTTGATGTACAGTTTACCAATTGCATATATAAATTGTAGAATTTCTTTTTTGGCTTAACTTGTAGGTACATCTATTTACATATATTAAAAAAAAAAATGCAGATGCCGCTTCAAAATGCATTTGCCTCAGCTGTCCAATTCACATCATAAGTCCATACTAAATACTATTTAGATTAGAACTCTGATTGCCATAGAAGATTTTTTTTTGTTTTTTTTATGAGCAAGGTCCTTTATTTCATTATAAATCTTACCATCATCGTGGCAGAAGGCATAATGATCATAAATCAAGATTGCATTGTACTAGCGGCTGCAAACATGAAATGGTCCCTGAATCAGAGAACATATGGCTTAACTAAAACAAATTCCTTTTTTTTCCTGTTATTTGTGACCTTTGAAAAGCGTACATCTAAGGGAAGACATCTGTGTTTCACAACCATGCTACTATGATCGTGCACGGATTTCTTCAAGATCACCTCCCACACCAGAAAAAAGCCCAAGATATGATCTGGAACACAATGACATGTGTAATGATCACACGTATGTGCTATAAAATGTCTTGCAAATTTGTATGAAGACTCTACCACCAGTCCACAATTTCTTCTGAAATGTGTATTTCTTAGACCTCTTTTCTAAATTGACTTATTCTTCAAGTTTCCAAAATCTCATGCAGATTAAATTTAATTAAAAAAAGTATATAGATTTTCATAAGACATTCTTTTAAAAGATAAGTTCTCCTTATTAAAATTTTTTATTTGTTTTGGTCAATCAAAAAATCATGAATTAAAAAAAAAAAATTACCCTTGTGCCACGGCCTTATTCTTTGATTGGTTTTTGTTTTTACTTTTGCAAATATTAGGTGATACAAGATCTTGATTTCTCAGCCCCATACTGTGCAAGATGCTTAAAATGTTCTTACTCCCCTGTAACACATGCAATGTCATGTATTGTTGTCACTTACATAAAACTCAACTCAGGGAATGTGGGAATAAAGCCATGACTTCTCTTATGTCATAAAGTCACTCTGATAAGTGTGATCTTCTCAAATCAAGACCGATTGTGTAGCATTTTCTCTGTCTGGACTTTGGAAGCTATTTCTTGGACCTAGAAATAGCTTCAGACTCAGGAAGACTGCCTTGTTACATGATTTTGATAAAAGGCATAATTGAAAACTTAGATCACATCAGATAACCAGGGAGGATAATTTATTAAGAGGACCATCGGCATACAGGGATAATTTGGAAAACATGGTATATAGCTGAAATGTCTGCAGTCTTGTTTTCCCTCTTGCATATCACAATTGACTGATTGCTAAGATCTAAGTATTTATTTGCCTTATCAATCACTTTGCGCCCGAGTCATTCACTGATGGGCATAATCCTCTGTTTGTGACTTCAAAAGGCATCTCTGGAGGAAATTTGAATGTCATCAGCAACAAATTGAGACATTACTGAAAGCATCAGGTAGCAGAGAGATGTTTGCACAAGGGGCATATTAATCAGCAACTGGAGAAAATAAGCAGTGTCAAAGCAGCGCAATTCAGTTGAATTTGAATTAAATTCTTGCATATTTTCTGCAAAGTAGAAGCAAGACAGACAGATTGATCAAGTCATGCAAAAAAACAAAGCCCATTCCTAGAAAATAGGTATAGATTAAGCAAATCGTGAAGCATTAAGTGTATGGGAGTACTAAAGATTCTACCCTTAGAATGTGATTACTTAATTTCTGTTATCTTTGTAAGTTTTCATTAAGCATCCATAAATTGCTATGAAGATTCTTTCCCTGTCAATCTTTTCCAAAAACTTCTTTTGAAACAGTATAACTTCAATTGTAAAGGAATGTAAGGGTATTTGCTAATGATTTCTTTCAAAGCTTACAAAAATATGTTGAAATTATAAACAATACGGGTATTATGATTATGTAGGATTATAGGATTTGTAAACAAGAATAAGGTATGAGAGAAAAAGGAAACCATCATAGTTTTTTTGTTATTTTGCTTCAACAGAAAATGATTAGTAGTTTCATATGTGATATTCTGCATTTAGTAAAAGCTGGCATATAAGAAAATACAGTCAGCAGAACACTTTTAATGTTTACTGAAGATAATGTCCATTTCAACAACTGCATGCTAGTTTCCTGTGTGTTATCTAAGATTTCAGAAAAGATAACAGGCTTTTTTGTGAGGATTGGCTTAAAGTCAAAAGAATGTGGGTTATGAGAAACCTCTCTAGAACCTCTAATGCTTGCTCCTTGTAGCTTACAGTAGACTAACCGAGAAGCTTAGGGGATCCGAAAAATTAATCTGAAAACTACCTGTAGAGGGTATAATAAGATCTGGAATATTTTGCAGTGGAAGAAACAGACTGTCAATAGCTATATACAAGGCAGTGATTTTGGACTTTTTGTTATTATTTCTGGGTTTATTTTAGTATTGTGATGAGGTAACAGCAAAGCAAATACAAAGGTTTACTTTTTATTGGACCTAATCTTGTTCTTTGAATTGGCTGAGAAAAAGTCCATCCATCAACTTAAAAATAAAAATTAAACCAAATAAAATTCACTTTCAGGATTACAGACACTAAACATAGACCTGTTTTACTTCTTTATCATATAGGACAGATTTAAAGGCCCCTCAGAGATATAGGAAGAAATCGTTTTTCCTTGTTTAAGAAAACAAACAGCCTGACAGTTCATTCAGTAGAAGCTTTGGCAGGTTATAGAGAGAAGGTTCTATTGCAGGAGATTTTTAATGCTTTCTAATAATTTTTCTTTTTAATTTATTAGTTACTAATGTATAAAAATATTACTGGATTTGCCATCTTTAGGTATAATTGTTTCCTCTTAGTGTATCTGTTTTCCTTGGATTTCTCCATCACCTGATATTTTCCCATATGTTAGCTGTCATGAAATTAGCTTTCTTAATTGAGATGCTTGGTTTGCCATTTCTGTAATTTGTATTTTATTGCTAATGTCAGACAAAAAAGGAGATGAGGGGAGTACTGAGAACACAATCCTTCATCAGTTCCCATAGCCACATATAAAGACAGTAAATAAATGTATTCTGTTAATGCAGTAAAGTCAGAGTCCTTGTGCCTTGAGATACATTAAAGAGACTCTCTAGCACTCCAAGGACTGCCAAATTAGATGATGCCGAGGGAAAAGAAAGAAAAAAGAAATAAGAAAAAAGCTCTTTCATATAAAATTCACACTGCATTTAACAAGCATAAGAGAAAAACACTTATCCAAAGTGGAAAGCACAGGTCACTTCAGCTTGAGTTTAAGAGCCAGGCTTTCCACTGAGTGGCTGCAAACATAGGTCAGGTAGTACAGAAATGGTGAAGACCAAGCAGTGATGAATCTGTGTTTCTCTGCTCAGTACTAAGTGAGGGGAAGAAGGGGAAAGCCCACATAAATTATTCATCTTCTGTGTCACAGACCTGCACCTGCAAATGGATAATCTCTCTATTAGGGTTGTGGAAGGTCACATAGCACATACACAAAACACTGTTCTGGGTTATTGAGTTTTTTTGATATACTGGGTAGAAGCTGTCACCTGAGAACCATTGGGAATCAGGTATTGTGCCTACTAGACTGTCAAGTTATATTTGTCCTAAAAATACATTAGTTACCCTTATGACATGTTCTGGGTATAGAATAGATTTTTATAGGCATATTTCTTCTCACTCAAAGCATGCATTTAAAGACTGTGTCTTTAAATTTAATGAAAATAAGCACTTGAAGTCCATTGACCACTAGCACCTGATGACTCCTGTTTTCCTTAACAGTTTGTGCTTATGCCTCGCACCTCTTCTAGTTCTCCTTTCTCATTACTACTCTAGGGTCACATCTTTGCTTTTTGCCTTGTTGTAATTGTGATCAGGGTTTTTGTGGCTAATCTTTACCCATAAGGACTCAAAACCATCCAGAGCCAAATTCTCTGCTAGCATAAGCAAGTGCAGCAACACTAAATTTGGTGGAATCCTGTCTGCTCATTTTAGGACAGCTGCCCCACCTTGAATTTTCCTGCAATCCTCAACCTCTACTCCTCTATGAAGCATATTTTACCACTGGCTGTGACTGAAAAATTATAGGATGGACTTTAGATCCACTACCAAATGTATTCTGGCTATGCTAGCAACAAGCAGAGCTGCACAAAAATTACCCATTTTTGTTCTGTAAGTGTCCATCTGCAGCAATGATGGTTTTCTGCCTAAATATTTTATTCTTCTGTGAATGTGCAAAAATGTGATTTTTTTTCACCTCCTGCCAGTTCTGCTGACAAGCAGAACTTTTTCATACAACTCTATAATTAGGCTCCAGAGTCCTGTGGAGACACACAACGGAGTGGTAGGCTTTATATTCTGCAACACTCAAAAGTTGCAGTTCACAGACATGTGCACTTACATCTATCCCACCTCTTTGCATGCTATAACTAGTCCTTTACATTCCCTTTAGATCTGTCCCCCTGTGTCTAACAAAAATGAGAATTTTGAGTGTTTCTGGTCCAAAACTGCAAATCAGCACTCGACCACTGTGTGAAACTTTTGAATGGAACAGAGTTTCAGGTCATCATTGAAAATACCAGCTCAGGAATCTTGTGTTGCTTCAGGTTATGTAATGAAACTCTCAAACTTTATATCAAAACATATAACTCTTAGGGGTTTTCACACAGTTCTTTCAGCATGAATGTGAATTTTTATTGTGGTTTCCATCACATTACAGTGTTCTTGATCACAAAACCCAGTGGTGATGTTCCTATGTGGTGTTGCTACAGCAAATAAATAATTGTAAGAAACAGATCACTGGTAGAAGTTGTATGTGAATTATTATATATTGATATTGTATGGCCTATGGGGAAACCAACCATTTTCCTTTAAGATTACCTTCAAAATAATTTGTGTTAAAATACCCAATTTTAGAGAACACAAATCTTTGCTACTTGAGACCACAGATAGCCACAAACACCAGTAAATTAGTAACATTAATTTTACCTCCTAAGTGTGATTAACATCTGAGATTTCACAGCGAGTAAGCTTCTATCCAAACCATTTGGAAACATGGACTAGTATGATTATTTTAGCTTTGTATTGGCACAGTTTGGAGAAAAAGATATTCATGTTATAATATAGTTAATGAGAATTACGGCTTAATCTTTAGCACTCTTACTAGCAAGAAGAACATTTACTGTCCCTAGCTCATTTTTACAGGTTTACTTAATAATGTAGGCAGTGGAGTCTGCCTGCTTGAACTAAAATAATTAGCAGACACTAAACAACACTTTATGTTTCATTTTATGAATGGTGTGGTGCCACTTTAAATATTTAATGTTTTGATCTGAATGACCAATCAATTCATGCAAAGTGCCAGGTTACAACTACAATCCAAGCAAGAAAGCTGAGTTGTGAGAAAAGGTAACTGCTTCCAACTAGCAAGGGATGCAGGAAATAGAAGACCTAAAATGAATGTTAAAAAGAAGGTTATGAAAATGTAGAAGCTATCAGAAAACAAGTGGTAAAAATATGAGAGGGGAGTGGATAGAAAGTTGTTCAGTGCAGCTCAGTGACTGAATATCCATATGAGGTCTTACAGGAGACAAGTATCTCACACATTTGAATTTCAGGTGGTGACTTATTTCTTTGTATATTCAGGGCAGGAAAAACAAAAAATATCCCTCTTAGTCAAATTTACTTGCTTTTCTCATGAATATTGATGGTCTAGGGAAGAGAAAACCCAGAGTGTGCCTGTAAAGTAGTCAAAGCTTAGGTGCTGAAGGTGCCGAAACCAGCAATGATTGTAGTTTTGACTTCAGGACACATGTCCCGAGCAACTTCATACACAGTCTTAAACTAAGCATACACTTTACCAACCTTGACTTCAATTTAGTTAATCTTAGGTGAAGTCCTGAACAACACCTTTAAGAAAGAAATGGCCATTTTGTATTTCTATCAAAAACATTCAAAAACATACTCCTTAATCTTAAAAATGTGTTTATTTTTGTAGATTATGTCTTGTACACCCCAATATTTCTATTGGTTTTTTTCTTTCTTATTTTCGAAATTCCAAAACCATTGAATATCTGATAAACACATAATAAAAATTTTAAACAAGCTGTTTGATTCAGTCAAATGTAGTTCACTTTCAACAGCATAAAATATTCAGAAAAACATGTTTCCATTTGGGGTTTTTTTGTGGAGACTAGATGAAGATGCAGCCAGTGCCATGTGAGGTTAGGGAATAACATTATTTTCTGGCTGATGCACAACTCAAAAAAATGTCCACAAGGGCATTTCTTACTGTGCCCACTTCGATGAATTAGTTCTATTACTGCAGCCTACAATGAGGCTTCTGTTCTGTAACACACAACAGTTTGCCCCTCCAACTCTTTTATTAATCATGATCATACCTAGAAGAGAGCCTTGCCCGTTTTTCACATTTCATACTGAATTTACAGGGTTAACAGAAAACCCACAAAAATATTTGCTAACTTGTTGTGTTTGGTACAAAAACCACTGCACAATGTTTAATATGGCTCCCTGGTGTGTCATTTGTGCATGGTTGTTTTCTAAAGAAAGATCAAGCTTTGGTTGTATTTTTCAGTAGAGCATGCTGCCTTCAACATTTTAAAGACAGTGCTGCAAGTCCCTTGCCATTTGAGTCGGAGAAGTTTCCTGCAAGTGTGCTCTGGAGTGGCGGGAGGTTTGATGGGGCATGGATATAGGCTCGTGCATGTGGGAAACTGGCTCCATCTCATCCTCGTGCTGGGTTGGGAGGCTTTTCACCTGTCAGTGACACCAATACAACATTACTGAAACATTGGATGTCTGTGTCACTGTCACAGGGTTTTTTTCTCCTTTGGAAACAATCAACAAAACATCACAGTCATCTGAGAAAAAGGGAGTCTTAGAAGAGCTCCCTTATGAAGTGGGTCTACTTTTTCTTTATTTATAATAAGCTTTGATGACAGCATTTGGGCACTTGTTTGTTAATGAAAATCCAAAGATAGTGTGAAAAAAAGAAGATTTTATTTTGTTCAATGATTTGTTTCTTTCATATTTTTTTTCTCCAGACTAAAAATATTCTTTTGATATATTAAAAATAAAATTCCATTCCCAACTGGGATTTTACTAATGATTGTCATAAAACCAAAAAATCTATTTTTAATCCAGTTCATCTATTAGCTACCACTGGTTCTGAGCAAACAAGGACTTCATTTTCACTGTATCTATTCTCATATCTGTAGAAACTGATGCAAACATAAGGGGAGAAGTCAGTTACCTATTCATCCTCTCTTCATGGCTTTTTCTGTGACACAGAAAACTCTAAAACTGACAGCAAAGAGCAGTTTGAACAGATCACTTAGTTGCCAAGGTAATAAAATCCGTGAAACAAGAATAAGCAGATTTCTTGTATGATACTTAATGTTCATGGCTGACTAAGAAAAAAGGTAACAGCTTTTTGTAGCAGATAAGGTGCACATCTTTGGGAATAGCAATTCGCAGTATTTGTGCAGTTTGCAGAGCCTGTACTAGATGAGGTGTGAATCAAGAAGAGGAAAAAGTGATATTTAACTACCCAAGATGGCAAAGCCCAATGCATTTGTATCCCAAACAGTTATTTCAAATGTATGTATGTATGTATGAGTGTGCAGGGAAAGACAATGTTGTTTTTTTCAGAATTTCCAGTAACATTCAAAATATTGTGAATTGTGATTGTCACCTGTGATTTCTGAGATATGTCTTACTGTTCTCAGTAAGGAAGACTGACCAGCTAGGAAACAGTCTGTTTGCAATCACTCAGTCTCAATTGGGATTTTGTTTGTGTTATTTTTAACCTATGCTATCCGTGTATAAAAATATGACTTAACTTTTGATTAATATGTTTTTTACTGCACCATTAAGCTTGTGCAGTTTACTAGCAACATGGGGAAACTCACAAATATAATGTTTTTTTCTACTCTCCAAATACAAATAAAGTAGCTTGTGCAGGCGTCCTCGAGGACCTGTGTTCTCAAATACATTTATGGAAGTTAATGTTCAAAGGGTATTTATGGGAAAATTGAAGTAAATCATGTTAAGGCTCATATTACCATGGTACTGAATTGGGGGGAAAGAATTTATATTAGTAGAGATAAAACATCTCTCCAGCCAGAGAAGGAAGGTACTCCAGAGCTCTAGACTGAACCCGCATGCCTTGCCATTGAAATCTCCATGGTTAGTAGCCTGTCCACTGTGGATCTGTGAGTGAGTTTTCCCCTTGGAACTGAAGTTTTAGGAGAGGAATTCACAGCACAGTAAATACTAATGATCTTTGCTAACTCTCATCTGCTTCATTTGTCAAGATGATGAATCTGTATATGCTCAAAGTTTTAAAAGATACTGTGGTTTGCTATTGGCTCTAATAGGGACTTTTTTTTTTAATAGCATGGAATTTTTCTGTTCAGAGTAATTTTGTTTCATTATGCTCATTTTTTTGTGTAAACAGTGATCTGTTGCCATTTGGTTACATACATGCTGTTTTACTACAGAAGCTGTTCATCAAAGTGTTGACATTTCATTTTAGGACACATTTGGAAAACAGATATTGCTGCTGGTGTGATTGTTGTTGTTGTTTTTCTGTGAGTTGGAAATGCCGTATAGTGTGTGAAAGCTCTGTGCACTTGCAGGAGTTTACCTGAGCTCAAATTCCCAGACACTTAAAAAGGAAAATTAGCCACTTCTCCTCAACCTTCTCTCACACCTAGAATGATGTAGCCAGAGTTGAAACAAATTAAAGGGAGTGCTTCCTCACACAGCATGAAGTCAGCCTGAGGAGTGTAGTCTCATAATTCATCGATTTGATTTTTGAAAGGGCTGGATAACTTTATGACCAATAATAGCATTTTTAGTTATGCATAGTAATTGGATTTCCTGCTTCATAGCATCAGCTACAGAGTCACTACATCACTACGGGGGCCGGGAAGGGATTTATTTACACACACACACATATGTTCACACCCATGAGCACTTCTCCTGCATGCAGCAATGAATTTCAGTGATGTGTAGTAGAGAAATTTCTGAATCATTCAGCATAGGTCACTAGCTGTGAATAGTTAAGGCCATATGTCAACAAGAGCCATGCAGAGGAACTGTAGTAATTGCATGTGGAACATGCTAAAACTGTGGGCACTTTGTCTATTTTCCAAATCTCAGCAAGTCTGGACGCAGTTGCAGGAGGAAGAGAATCTGTTTAAGCCCTAGGTTTAATATTCAAAAGATTTCTGGCAATATGAAAAGCCATGCAAACCTCACTCAATACCAGTGTGCCAGCTGTTGGCTGTATACACAGTCACTAAAATGTGATCGTGAGTTTCGTTAGCACATCCTTCACTCTCCCATCATGGTCATTTCAGAAATCAACAGAAATAAAAAAGACAGCATAGCATGGTTGCAACTTTAAAAGTATTAATGGGTTGTTTTTTTTTTTTTTTTTAATTAATACTATAGGTGAAAATTAAAAATTGATTTGAAAATTCAGAGGATAAAGAATTGCTGCGGAGAAAGGCTGGCTATGAGTATGACGAAGTAGCACAGTAAGCCTCTTTTTATTTTATTATTTTTCCTAGCATGCTCAGTGTTATCTACACTGGAACATGAACCTATGGAAGAATAGGTTAATTAGTAAGGTTACTAAAGTATCATATATCATTATCAGCACTTTCAGCTGGATCTTGAAACCTTTTCTATCACTGAGACTCACTATGTAGAATAGGAGAAGCATTAGGCAGCAGCAAGAAGCCAACTAAAATCTGTATGTTCAGCATGTAGATGCCTAGAGCATGCCAAAGGCAAGGAATGATGACAGGGCAAGCCCTATATCTCACTGAGGCCACCACAGTTTGACCTGATCATTCACAATGCATGTCACCAAACCACTTCTTTAGAAAGTCATGCTTTTTAAAAAAAGTATAACATTCATTCTGTTAAAATGCAAGAGGATAAATTTCATTACTGGACTCTCTGTGGTTAAAGCCACTCCCCAAATTTGAGTTATGAGCTTAGTTTTGTGGGGAGTCAGAGAAGATACAAATGCACATGTACATTGCCATAGTATGGTTAATGCTCCCTGATTGTGCAGAAAGGAACTAGCTGCTTGTTGCTGAATGGAGCACATGCTGGAGAATGCTGCTTTATTGCTGCTATTAATTGAATCACTAAGAAGGAGTCCTCAATTCTGCTGCCAGGAATGCATCTGCTAAATAGAAAATAATGAAAGAGCCAGCAGTGGATCCAAGCACTCCAGCCTGAACCTAAAGTTTCTATGGTCTAACCCATTTTGATTTAGTTTATCTCTGATTTCTATTTCATTCACTTTAGAACTAATACAGAAAGATGTGAACTTCAGTTCATACCTCTAACAAAATAGCCTCTTGAAGATCACCTCATCCCTAGCCAGCCTGCTTACACTGTGTTGTAAAATGTGATTGTAAGTAGCACAGTCATAACTGGAAAACTACGGGTAGAAGCATCCCCTTTTAGTTACAGTCTATCCCCCTTACACAGTCAGCAATTTGTTCAGAATTTCACAGTAAACACTAACTACACCAGGAAGCTCAAAGTAATAAAGTACACATGATCTTACATACTCATGTTCTTGCTTAACAATATTAAAAAATCACAAAATCACATAATGGTAAGGTTAGAAGAGACCACAGTCTGTCATCTGCTCCAACCTCAAGAAAATGTAAATTACAAACTGGATCATTCATGTGATATTTAAATTGTCTCAAAAGTGGTAGAGAAGCAAAAGGCAGAAGTATAATTATAAAAGAACCAAAGAGAATTTTATTACATTGATGAAAAGCAACACTGATAGACTTGCCATCGAGAATTATTTGTCTATACCATATGAAACTATTAAAAGTATGTTAAATGGAAAGAAGTAGGTCTGTATATTATTATAATAAGAGATTACTAGGTGAGTCCAGAGGGCAGAGGAAATAAAAAGGGGAAAAAATATCTGTGTAATTTTATCTTGGCAAATTTCTGACTACTCACTTAGAATATTGGAGGGCCAAGAGAAAAGCCCTCCTTGTTCTGTGAAAGGATAAGGCAAAATTGATCACTGTATAGATATTTTTCCTAAAAGAATATAAATCACCTCAAAGAGCATGAAAAATATGGATATTTGTTGGATAATCCAGAGAAAGTTACAAGAGAAATGGGTAGAAAATTTAATTTTTACAGGGATAGTAATTTTGTTCCTTTTGTAGGATTCTGCATGCTGAGGAAAGCCATCACCATAGTCAAAAACCCAAACAGAGTGGAAAATATGTTAGGAGAATTACTGTGAGAAAACAATCGGTTTAGATGGCATTCTTTTATGACAGAAATACAAGGAATTGTATATAGTATTTCAGACTACATGGTCTGAATTCTGTTGAATTCTATTCTGTGTAATCCAGGACTCTATTCTTCTTAGAAAATAAGGCCTCTAAATTCAATACTCTGTTTTCCCTAATTATTACTGAGAGTTAAAGATAAAGCAGAGCATCTGGGATGGTATTATGCAGATTCAAACAAACCCATGAGCTTTCATTCTATTTTAATTTCTGGAAAGACATTATTTAAATAGGAAGGATGAGAGTGGAAAAAAAGCAATAACATGGAGAAGACGACAGAGTAATCTAATTACATTATGTTCCTTCAATTGTAGCTATATACTAGTTTATGCCATCCAATATTTTCATTTATGAGCACTATCAACAGGGAAACAGGTAGTGTGTGTGTGTGTGTGTGTGTGTGTGTGTGTGTGTGTTTACTGGATGTAATTGTAGCAGTGTCATTTCCTGTGTACTGGTGGTCCAAAAGATGATGACAAGTGTGTTATGGAAAGGTTGTGCAACTCATCACAAAGGAAGGAGGAACTGTGTTTCTTTTGGAAACTTTCCTGAATGTTTATTTTCCTCCTTCTTCCTTGCTTTGCTCTTTTAGCACTCCAAATGAAAGGTCATTTCACGTAAAAAATATAAGTTTGTTCTTTGTGTATGGAAAGCATAATTAAATTACTGATACTTTAAAAGATTGAGTTTAGATCCTGTTAAGCAGATTTTTATTTGTATTGATGAATTCATTTGACATCTGTTTACTACCTAAAATATTGCTGCTATCATCTAATGACCAGACATTCTGGCTCCATTCACTAGAAGTGTCATTCAATAGCTGCTCTTTAGCACTAAATGTTGCATTACACAGAATTTATTATATTTTAATTATTTTTCTAATGTCAAGATTGAGTACTATGAAGCAGGTGTTCTAGTAAAAATCAAACACGGTGAATTGTCTACAAAGCAGTTTTACTAAAACAGAAATGTTTGTGTCTGAAGTGTCTGAAAGCTTTAAAATTCATGTAGGGATAGTATCCTCTGCCCAGTTGTTTCTATTGAATATGAATTCATGCCAACTTTCATTTCCATGCACACAAGAATGCTTCAAGAGGACATGAGTGTTCCTTAGGTTTTTCTATTTAATTTGCAAACACTCTACTTTAGCATTCTCTCTGCCACTGCTGAATGCTAAAAAAAAATACTGTAAATCAGTGGAAACACTGCCAGATGTTGGACTGGCATAAAGCACCACATCTTGCTGGACGCAACATTATTTTTATGAGGTGTTGGGCAAATCACTATGCACCAATTCCACAGTAAATGAACTGGACTGCAGATAAACTTCCAGTTTTAGATTAAGGAAAAATATGCTCAACAGGAGTTACAGCAATAAATGACTCTTTAAATGTGAGGTATACTGAGTTATTCACTAAGTAATACTATTTGATTTGGGTGATCTAGTCTTTCTTCACATCAGGGGGAGAACATTCCTCTTGGCCTTTTGCTCAGAAATGAATGACATTATCTTTCATGGAAGAAGGAGGCAAAATTACAACACCTCTACCTTCGAATCAAAGCTAAAGGCCCTTTTCTTTAATGTGCACAGTGAATTGTTAGGTGGAAGGGAAGAAGGAACTTGGACAGGTCAGGAAAGTGAGGGGTGAAACTGATAAAGATGCTGTCAGAGAGCTGTGGGAAAAAGCAAGAGGCCTGAGGAGTGACAGAAGGCTTGTTTACATGACTTTGTCTTAGGTAAGTGGTTTCTAAGATTTTACTTCAGTAGTGACACCATCAAATCTAGGCAAATCATGAGACATGGCACCGCTCTTTGCATAATTATTGTAGGAAAGGACAGAAAACAGGATAATAATAACCATTTGTTATAAATCATGTGGTAACATTAAGGTAAATTATATAAATTGTTGGAGGAAATGGGAGGCATGTATTTTTAAATTGAATTTATTTGAGATTACTTTATCAAAGAAAATCAGAATTCTGAAAGGTTTAGGGATATTTGGTGAGAACGTACATCTAGGCTCCAAAAACCAAACTCCGATACTGAATATAAGTGGACTGACTTTTAGAAAGGCTAAGCTACCAGTGACTCCCTTTGTCTTACTACGGTGGCAGATGATGTCTTTCTGGTTTATGTTTTTATTAGGGTTAGCTGATACAACACCAAATAATGCACTTCTGGAAATCTAACAATTTATTATATTAATTTATTATAGTATTTAATTTGACCTACAGCTTGAGAGGGGATGCTATGTCCCAGCATGTGTCCTTCATCTAAATTTTATTTCTAAAAGTACAGGCAAGAAAGATACTGAAGGAAAGCTACTGGTCAGTTATGCCTGTGAGGATCTAGAAAATATTTACTTAACCAAATATAGGCAATTACTATGTTGGTTTTGGTATTTCACCACAACAGGTGTAATAATTTGCAAAGGAATGAAGTTCATTCTAGATGCCTTATATATATATCTTTTTCTATTGGTGTTTCCCTTTAACACTTCATATATATATATATAGTAAAAATATATATAGCATCTGTATGTACTTTGCAGCTATCTCCATCAGCCCATTTGTTTGACCCCACATTCAGAAAGACCTCATACTTCAGGTTAATTATTAATTACTTAAGAGTGGAATTTATGCTTGCATAACAGATCATTTACCAGCAGCTTGGGCTAACCGGGGAGGTCCCAGGTGACTGCAAGCTAGACAATACGACACCCATCTGCAAGAATGGCAGAAAGAGGATTTGAAGAACTATAGCCCTGTCAGTCTGACCTCGGTTCTGTGGAAGGTCATGGAAGATCATCTGGACTACAATCACATGGCATATGCAGGACAACCAGGGGATCAGGTCCAGGCTGTGTGGGTTTATGAAAGGCAGGTCTTGCTTCACTGACCTGATCTCCTCCTATGACAAGGTGACCTACTTAGTGGATGAAGGAAAGGTTCATCCACTAAGTTCCCATAGTGTCCTCTTGTCTGCTCACGGCTTGGATGGATGTAGTCTTTATTAGATAAAAAAGCAGCTGGACAGCCAGGCCCTAAGAGTCGTGGGGTATAGAGTTCCATTCAGTTGGTGGCTGGTCATAAGTGGTGTTCCCCACGGTTAAGTATTGAGGTCAGGACTATTTAATATCTTTATTGATAATTTGAATGGGCGGATCAAATGCACTCTCAGACACCAAGCTGGGCAGGGGTGTCAATCTGCTGACAGGATGGTTCTGCAGAGGGACCAGGACAGGCTGGATTGGTGGGACAAGGTGAATTGTATGAGGTTCAATACGGCCAAGTGGTGGGTTGTGCACTTGGGTCACAACAACCCCAGGCAGTGCTACAGTCTGGGGGCAGAGTGGCTGGAAAGTGGCCCAGAAGAAAAGGACCTGGGGGTGCTGGCCAACAGCAGCTGAACATGAGCCAGCAGTGTGCCCAGGTGGCCAAGAAGGCCAATGGCATCCTGGCCTGTATCAGCAATAGTGTGGCCAGCAGGACCAGGTTTACTGATTGTCCCGCTGTACTCAGCACTGGTGAGGCCACACCTCGAATCCTGTGTTTGGTTTTCAGCCTCTCACTACAAGAAAGGCACTGAAGTGCTGGAGCATGTCCAGAGAAGGGCAACAGAACTGGGGAAGGGTCTGGAGCACAAGACTGATGAGGAGCAGCAGAGGGAGCTGGGGGTGTTTAGTCTGGAGAAAAGGAAGCTGAGGGGAGAAATTGCGTTTCTCTACAGTTACTTGAAAGGATGTTTGTATCAGGGAGATTGCCAAACTGAAACCAGTACACCCTTGAAAGTTCAATAAAACAACATTTATTACCAAGAAGTAGCAAACAAAATGAGAAACTGAGAGACAGAAAAGAGAAGGGAAACAAGCCTCGAAGACAAACCCCCCCCCCCCCCACTTACTTACAAGGTTGTCTTACCAACCCCAGAATGCTTAGAATTCCCCGGAGGAGAAGCTGCATCCTCAGAGCGTCAGCAGCCTCACACAATAGCAGGCGTCCCTGCAGAGGTAATGTTGTCCTCCATGAGAAGCTTGAATCCGCTCCCAGCAAGAGCTATCTGCTTTTTATACAATAAACCTATGATGTCCACCTGGGCAGGTATGGCCAGCACCGCCCAGTTAGAGGCCTTCAGTCC
The DNA here is from genome assembly GCA_035041135.1 of Platyrinchus mystaceus. Lineage (NCBI taxonomy): Eukaryota > Metazoa > Chordata > Aves > Passeriformes > Tyrannidae > Platyrinchus > Platyrinchus mystaceus. Next base: position 39,148,287 of record JAWWLV010000001.1, read on the forward strand.
CTCTCCCCATTATTTAAGTGGTGCCCCTTCTGCACGTGCATGTGTGCATTGGAATTTCTCTGCGCCTGCGTGCTACACCTCGGGGGGCCTTTTCTAAATGAATCTGGGGGCTTACTTCATCATCCTCCTCTTCACTTTCTCCTTCAAATGTCCTTGGAGGACCATCAACCAATCATCAGGCCTCAATTAATTTCAATTTATACAAGATGCTTCCTTCAAGGACGAAGTTCTCATTTATCAGTGCTTGTTTTCACATAAGTTGGCAGGAAAAGAACAGAGTCTCGCAGGTGGCTGGGCCAAACACAGACCAAAAAGTAACAGCGCCTAATTAAATGCTTTTCTCTAAGGTCAGAATAAATACTTTCCAGGAATTCTGTGGCCATTCCTTTTATTCTTAAACAGAGAATTTTTTTTAATTACAGATTAATTTGTTAATTTTCCAGTGGTACAGTGGAAATATGGTAGCAAGGGGAGAAGAAGCACGCTACACGGACCAAGGAGAGACTGAGTCTGCAAGGCAGTCCCTGTGGGAATTTGTAAAGCCTCTGAGTCTTAGTCTCAGTACCTGTGAAACAGATACGATAGTTATCCATCTTGAAAATCTCCAGTGACTACAGCTTAAGGAAAGTTTGCATTACTGAGCCTGAGCTGGTGATGTTCAAATGCAGGTAGAGTCACATTGCCTGCTTTCTCAGACAAGCCTAGTGAGATGCACACTAAAATGGACACCATGGGCTCACTGAACTCAGTAGAAACACTCCCAATGTGTTAATCAGGCTTTAATTCAAAATATTAATGCTGAATATTAACATGGGCTACATTTTTAACATTGGCAGTAACGCTGCTTTCTATTCATGAATTCATGTCGAGTGTTGCTTTGTTTGTCAAGGCAGTGCAGTGTTCTGTTTACAGATCAATTTTCTCAAAAGCAGTAAAAAAGAGTTTCACAAAAAGAGAGAATGTTCTGGTTTAAGGTGGCAAACCTTTTTCAATATATCGTTCACTGTATTTCTTTTGAAATTTCATTATATGGATTTCTGTGTTGATTCTAAAGGGTTGAATTCACTATTTGAAATGAAAATATGACTGGTTTATTTTTTTTTTGTCCTGTTATATATGATTTTGTATTTTACATTTTCAAGTGAATACTTCAACACTGTAAATCTTCCTAACTGAAATCTCACTTGTTCTGAGATATTTGCAGAGAAAATACCCCTGTAAGCAAACAAAAGGCAAATGAAAAATTTCAAATGAAAATGAAATGAAAACATTTTTTCACTTTAAAAATATTTTCTTTAGCTTTCATTATAACTACTGAGGGATTTGTTACTTAAATGTAAATGAAAAAGTTTAGGAAAAGAGAATATCACCTTTAAGTATTCTTGACTCCCAATTTACTTGTCATATGCAATAGAACTAAATCAGCATTGTATTTAAAATTTTAGATATAGATTTTTAAAAGATGTATTTAGGAAGAAGTATTGTACAGGTTTATGTGTGTGTGTGTGTGTATACAGATTTATACACATAGTGATTTAGTACACATACACACGTAAACACCTACTCTTTATTTTTGCTTACAATGGTAGCTCATGAATGACACAGGAATATGCTGCCATATCTATAATTCAGGAGCATAATAAAATCATGCATGTAAAGCAATGTTCAGAATAACTCTCTTCAAGTCTTTCATTTTGCCCAAAGCATTTTACAGTCAATGCACAGCTACAACTTGTACTTCCTAAGATGTCAGACTGTTTATACTGGTTCAGAGATTAAATGGGAGATGACCTAAACTACAAAAGGGACCAGATGCTGCAATGAGTTCCACATATATGATTTTTATTGTAATAATATGTATTTAACTAAACATGAATTTCAGAATTATGACTATGGGTTTGATATTTGGCCAAAACCGTAATTCAGTGTCTGAGTCATCATGCAGATTAAGTCTTCCACTAATGTGATTCCTTGATTCAGAATTTCATATTGCTGTTAAATCTAGCAGAGTCTTGACCACCGGATATTAATTTTACAACTTTATAACGTCTCTTATTTCTTCAAATGCTTAAATAACAATTTCAATTACATTCTCTAGGACTTTGAACTGAGAAACAAGTTACTAGATCTTGAAAATATTGTGCATCGTAGTAAAATGTTAGAGTATTCTTTCATTATTTTGCTTTGTTGACTAAATAAGTAAACATCACATTTCTCAAACGGTAATACTAAAGCTTTGAAATCTTTTATTAGATCAACTTCTCTAATGAGAGAGCATAAAGTTGCTCATGCTCAGAAACATCTTTTATTTTGTTAAATAATAATCAGTTATTTTCATTACTTCCATAACCTACCAGTGCCTTTTTGGTTACTAAGAGTTTTAAGACTGCAGTACAGTTTGCCTTTCAAAATGTTCCATTTATATAACACATACATTATTTGCCTTTAAGAAGAGTAAGAGAGATGATCAAATATCTTACACAAAAAATATGAAAGTAATTATGCTTAAAATATTTAACAAAACTTACTTTAATAGATAAATATTTCTGGGAGTTCAGCAATACAGAGTCCTTAAAGAGATAAATACATATACGCTCAGGAATTAATTAATTACTTTTTCCTTATAAAACTCTGTGAATTCTGTAGGCTAACTTAATTCAAATTCAAATTTAGAATAGTAATTAAGAGGAGCAATTAAAGAAATCTGTATGAAAAAAATACTATGCAAAAAGCATCCTAACAATATTAAACCCTTTTTCCATTGCAAACTGTGCAACAATATTCTGTGATTCTGTGATAGCCATCTTCAACTGGAGATCTTTTACTATTTCAAATGTTTAGCTCAGTGTTTCTAAACAGTTCCTGTTATCCCCCTCCCCTTAAATCTGAGGCAACACTGCGTGCTGAAAAAAACATCAGGTAGATGATGATTCCCCCCTTCCTAGATGGATTTTCTTCCTCTGGTAGGTTATTTACAATGGCTGTTCTGCTTACAGCTGACCTGGGAAGACTCCAAAGACCAAAAACCAGATCTTGACTTTTCTGAAGGATAAAGATACTCAAATTTTTCCTATAATAAGAAGTAGCAGTGATGAAATGTATGTTCAAGGATACTTATTGAGGGCTATGTTACAGAGCAGGCAAAATCAGTCTTATTTTCCCTTAAATGCTGAAGGCAGTACTGAACAAATGGTATAAATGCTAGTAATTAATGAAATCTTCATTATATTAACAATTAGATTGTTGGTGCTTAGAGCTCTTTTACTCAGTTTCTCTCAACTGACATTTTTTCCAATCAGTTTCAGATGACAAATACATTCTTTTAAAGTCTTTTAATTGGCATAGTGATGTGTCTTTGCAGAAAAGTGGCTTAGGTAATCTAAATGCTTCCTTATATCTTGACAGATATATGCTTATTGTAATTGCTTACTTTGTGTCCTGTACATGGAAAGACTGTGAATCTCAGAAATAAAGCACTATGTAATGAATTAACTCTGGTGATAACTACTCTTTTTATTATACAGCAGAGTAAACAGCCATTAATTTAAAACACGTAAATTGGAAATCTGAGAACCATATCACTAGATGTAGTGGGACATATTCCTACAGAGCATGATTACTTCTATAATTCTTGAATATATAAAAATTGCCGTGAAGCAGAACAGTCAGATATTCCCATCAAGAGGCATCAACTACTAGGTCATTAAAGGAAAAAAAAGAATCTGTGGTCATGGGAAGAATCTACAAGTCATTCCATTTCTAAATTGACATCTAAAACAGTTTGAGTATAACAGGAATAAAGATAAAAGTTTGAAAGCTTTTTGCTTCCTGTGAAGAAAAAGCACATTCAACATATTTTTGAAAGGGTCGAAATATCATGACAAACCCCTACATAGCTCACAAACAATTGCATTTGACCTCTGCAAAATGGACATGCTTATAACTGAAGGTACTCTCTAAGAAAGAAAGGAAAAAAACACCAAAAAAAATGAAACCTGATTCAGTATGTCATAGAAGTATATACGCAGTGAAAGAATGCATTTAAAGAGATATCTCCATTTTTCAGATCTTTAGGGTTATTCTAGACCTTATGCTTTGTTTATCAGTAGCTACCGGTGGGTGTTTATGACATTAGATGTTAATTGGCTGAACACTGAGGAATTCCAGGGAGCACAACTCTAAAATGTCTTTTCTTAAACTGTCTTCAGAGTACTCATTGACTCTCGGGGTTCTGATCTGTCCTCTGGAGACCTCTGGGGTTCTTCTTTCACTAAGCAGCCTATGTGTGAATTTTAGAATCCTGATGTAGGAAGTCAGGATTGTGTCATGGGGAAGAAACATTTTAGATTTTTTAGATACCAGGACATCTAACTTAGGCAGTCTGTGTATGATCCTGAAAAGCTTCATGTATAGGTTTCATTATTTTTTAGAACGGTGGAGCATTTGCAAAGATTTACTAAGTAAGTTTTTTTTTTTCCCTTTGCAAAACCACAACTTTACAAAATTCTTTCCGTATCACTAAAAATATTTAATTTTTTTCCTTTAAATTTATGAGCACTGATTACCACATAATATATACTAGTAAGACAAAATAAAGCAAATGCAGTTATATAGTTACTGTGCAGAGAAAGTCACTTTTGTTAAGTTTTACTGTAGTATTTTAATATCCCGAAAAAAAAATAATGACATTTGATGAGACATACCTCACATTAGGCAAGTTCTTTGACTGGTCAGTTTTGTTAGTGTAAAGTGATAGCTTGGAATAGCACACTGAAGGATGTAGCTTCAGTTTTGGACTAGCTGTGTTGTCTCTCCTGGTTTTTCCTCTTACTCTACTCCTTAAGTATGCAGTGCAATGCATTCATTTAAATTCAGTATTTGATATTGGCCAGAATATAAGAGAGGTTCAGTGAAATTCATTATCAGAGGCTCTAAGATGCACAGAGTCCCCTGCTAACTCCTTATTTTTCCAGTCCCAAGTCCTGAGTGGGCGCTGTCCTGAAGATATGTCCATCCCAGCTCATTGCTAAGGCCTGAGCGATTCCTGCCCTAAAGCTCTCTCCTTTCAAACTTTCTGCTAGGGTCTAACATTTTTTTGCCCTCGGGCTCTATTCTTTCAGACTGATCATCAGGGTTTGAATGAATGTTGCCTCTGGGTTGTCTCTTTTCAGTTTCAATTTCTGAGTTGGAGCTCTCACTGCCCTCAGATTTTCACCTTTCAGTTTCAGTATTTGGGTTTAAAGACCCACTGGCTATAAAAGACTTTCCATTTTAATATTTTCTTGTGTTAGATGTAGTTGCATTGCTCTTATTGATGATGCCTCACTTTTCACATTTCTCAATATTCACTGAGTTGGTTTGCTCAGGATTTTTATTATTTTCACTTCTATTCTTCACTCTGTGTTGCAATATAGTAAGAATCTTCATTGATTATTTATTTAAGAATTTCTTGAAATCACTTGCAAGTTTTACTTGTATTTGGACAAGCAAACTGTCATAGGCAGAGAGTATGCTTTCCCTTTTATGAAGAAATGTGTACACTTACACATTTTAGAATGCCACATCAAACTTGATAGGATTTGTTCATCTCTTTGTGCAATCATACCTTCTCATTCTTTGTGAAGATTTCCATTTCAAAAAAAAGTTTTCGTTACTGAACTTTACATAACAGCACTGTAACTAAATGTGCCTCTGCATTGTCAAACACAGGTAGCACACATGCAAATATTTGGAATGATGTCTTTATAGTTTACCTGCACTCCCACACAACAATGCTTGCTTCTCATAGGTTGTTTTCAGTGTGCTTGACTGGTTAAACCCTACTGATTTTCTAGAAAAAGAATTTATTTCTTCCACTCGCTCCTTGTCCTTCAACATTTCATGTATTTTGTACTCCTATCAAGGCCAAACTATATGCTGGAGCTTTGGAGCAAGAGAAGCTGAGGTAAGATTACACATGAGTAGTTCACAGAGTCACAGAGAGGCTGAGCAGGGATGTTGGCTCTGGAAATCAACTGGTCCAACTCCCTGCTCAGAGCGGAGTCACCTACACCAGGATCCCCAACCTGTGTCCAGTTGTGATTTAAATATTTCCAAGGATGAAGACTCCACAGCCCTCTGGGTAACCTATTTTGGTGTTTGACCACCATCACAGTTAAAAAAGGTGGGTCTTTAGGTTTAAATTCAATTTGTTGTATTTTAATTTGTGCCCATTGTCTCTGATCCTTCCACTGTGCTTTACAGCATATTTGTGTTCAAAACACAGTCAATTACATCTGCTGTGTCCCCTTCAACACACAGAGAGAGTGCAAAGTACATTGTGCTAAAACCTTTCCTTGTCAGAAACGCACAAGCTCAATATTAAAACAGATCAAAACACTGTCTTGGAGATAAACTAGTGTAAAAGTGAATGTGGGCACACACAACCTTTTCAGAAGAATTTTTTTCTGTTTGTTTTTCCCCAGAAGTAATTTTATTCTTGTATCTGAATGCTTGAAGTTTAAATTGCAAAGACACTTGTCTTTGTTCCCCTGGACAAAGACTTGCTGTTTAGACTCTCGAATGTAGGTATCTAACATCAGAGGTTATTTAAATCAGGGCCTATATGTTGGAACTATCAACAGCAGTCATAAGAAGCTCATTGTAACTGTTGAGTGAGTTTCAGTGGGACAAGGGTTTCGAAGGGCCATATTTATCAAGTCAATAAAGATGTTAATAGGATTCTAAACTGATTTATAGAAATATTCACTTATCATTTGCATAAGTTTGTTTTTTCAAGCTGAGGTTCAGTAGCTGTAAGGACTGTATGGGGCCAGCACAGGAGAATCAGGATGCAGAGCATGGTCCAGAGCATGACTCTTGATTATTGTTTAAAATGGGTACATGCATATTGTGTGTGCCAAACACACAAGGTCATTCAGACTGTTTGTTTTGTTTTGTTTTGTTTTGTTTTAAACTCTGGTAATACCTTCCTATAGGAGGCAATCTCTAGTGTGTATTTAGCCATCTCCAGAATGCATTCCATTCCATTCCCCTCTACATGTTTGACATGACAGCAACCCAAACTCTTTTAAATCTAGTCCTACATTCACATCTACCTTACAGTAAGAGAATGTTTGTTTCTTTTGAGTTTAAGATCACTTGCAATAGCCTCTTGGTATTAATGATTCGTAGGAGTTTATTGCTTTTGTTTCCTTTTGTTACGATCACTTTCTCATACGTTCATTGAAGTAAGGAAGATTCAGGATTTTAACTTCCTTATCTGTTAAAAAAACCAACCAACCAACCAACCAATCAAAACCCCCTAGACTTGCTAGATTTATTATTTATATTTGCTATGTTATTTATATTTTACTCCAGGTAGTTTAAAAGGGTCATGGGATGTGGGCATTTAAGAACTTGAGTTTTGACAAATAAGTAGTTACCAGACAGAAAGTAGTTGTTATACATCATGCATTTTGCAGCAAGTTTCCATGGAAATATGATTTGTATTGCCCATTAAAAGTTCAGTGTCATTGCTCTTCTATTAAAGTAAGCTACATCACATTATATCACATATTGTGTGGGATGCTGTGGGAAAGGAAAGACACTTGAAAAGTAACACTGAGTAGCTGAAATGCAGTTATTTGTTACCTTACTAATCTGCAAAAAAACCTTTTCATTTTCAAAAATGGAATTTAAACTCCATATCATGTATGTGTAGAGGGAAATCCCAAGATCTTATTTATCCTCATTTTCAATAGAACTGAATGGTGCCACAGGGGAAAAAACCCAAACTTGAGATATTTCTAAAATGAATAAATATGTATTTTTGTCAACATATATTAATCATGTGATGTGATTTTCCTGATTCAGTACACAGCAAAATGTAAAGGTCATTTTTGCCAAAAATAGGTTTTGTGAGAAATCTTGTGCAACAAGGTCATATGAATCACTTCCAAATTAAAATATGACTACTCTTTTAAGAAATTACTAATTCCATTTTGAAGTACAAATAGTGTGCATTCAGCAGCATGATGTTACCACTATATAAAAAGTGGTAACTTTTATAAAAAAGATAAATAAGAAAAGTCTTTTTCTGTTTGTTTTGTAGGTAAACTAAATTTACGAAATATGTTTGAAAAAGGAGTATGTCTGAAATACTAAGAAGTCTTTGAAAATTCTATTTTGTCTTGCTCAGGATCTGGAATTTGAGAATTCAAATGTATTTAACCTTTGTTCATTTCTTTTCCATGCCATCTTAAGTTTATGCATGTTGAATTAGGTTGTGTTTTTACAGGCCACTCTTTTATTATATTATTTGGAAATACCTAAATGACTGAGGCCTCCAGGCTTTGACCTCTCATTGAAACCCCAGACCATTGTGCTTATTTGTGGTACCTGTGTTTTGCAGGTAGTTCTGTACTAATGATCTCTATTCTGTCTTTTTATCAAACCTTTAGAATTTAAACTCTTTTCAACTGACTTTATATCCAGTCCTTTTTAAAAATGAAAATACTCTTTTGAAATGTTTTCTTGGACTCAGAGTAAATTTTGAGCATCTGATATGGATTATCAGTGAACCTCTTTTTATCTATTTGTCATGGTTTAGGAATGGTATTCTCCAGTTTAGTACTCATAAAATCTGTGCCACTTCCCCACACTCATAGTTGAAGGCACAAAAAGCAAAAATCATAGTTGGAGATAACAATTTGCTGGAAACAGCAATGAGATAAGAAAATGAACAGTAAAAGTAACAATATTAATTAAAAAAGAAAAAAAGAAACCATTTACACAGAAAACTCCCTACTATAACACCTGGGCCCTGGCTGTGGTTCTTCCCAGCTACTGTAAAAAATTAACCCTTCCTGACTGCAGGCAGGATACTATCACAGAAGAGATACCATAGACCAGTCTACTCTGACATATTATACCTCTGTTTACAACCAAGGTCAGATTTGATTTTACTTGTCGCTATTATACTGGGGAAATACTATGTTAGGACACCAGATTGAAAATTATTTTGAGTTACTGACTCAAGATAAGTATTTCTTTGTGTTACAGTGCAATTGTCTCATTTTATGGGCAGGTGTTTATTTGATGAAAACCAACAAAAAAAAATTTAAAATAAATTTTGTTAACAATTAGACAGCAAATTTTTCCACATCTGCCTTTTTTTAATGAATAAGAAAGAACAGTTGGATAAAGACACTACTGAAGAAATTTATGGTAGAATATACACAAAATCTGAGCAATCAAATAAAAGAAAAACTAATTAAAACCTCCTTCTTATTAATTTCCCTCACTGCTGCTAAACCCACTGCTAAAATTCATCCATCCAACTACAGAGAAATTAAATTATTTTCTGTGGAAACAATACATATAGGTTTTGACCTGTCAGATTTCATTAATGGCATGTAATTATTATTTGTTTTTCTTTGTAGTCAGAGCTACAACAATAATACAATCTTTAATATTTTATTGCTATTTAGATATGGTGCACTTAAGGATAACCTGTTATGAAATGGGATGAGATTCAATGTGTGGAGCAAGGAGGTGATGCTATAACTATTGCTTCAGTAAGAATTCTGCAAAGTGTTTGTTTTCTTGATGCATAAACTTACAAACAAAAATCAAAGCCAGTCAATAGTAACAATGTACTCTCTTGTAATCTATTATTTACTGTTACTTTACACTTCTGAAAAATGTTCCTTTTGAAGCTTTTTATCATTTACTTTCATTCCTACAGTAGAACAAATTTGAAAATGCTGCCTTTGTAGACTTCTTTGAATCATGTAGGTATGTTCATCCGTTCAGTGATGAATTATAAAGTCTGACAGTCTTCTCTTACACGTGAGGGGGAAATACTTGCAAGTTTTGTCTAGCACCAATCCAAGCTAAGTCTTTGTGCATTACTACTGGGTAATTGGTGTTCATTGTTTTTGAAGCAAGGTACGATGCAACTGATAAAGGAAAGGTGTTAAAGCTTATTCTTGGCTATGCAAACCAGTACGGATATAGGTGGATATTTTATATGTATCACAGAGGTAAAATCTTTCTTTTTTATTTTTTTTTTTAAATTTTCTTTTCAGGTATGCCATATAATTTCACTCTATTCTTCTCAAAGAGCTGAGCCTTTACACTTTTAAATTTAATTTAAATTATAATAGATCATAACTTTTTGCAGGCAGAAACATGGTAGAATATTTATATCTGCACCATCTCTAGGCAGAAAAAGTAATTTTATTTTTCACAGAAATGACATTTCTTAAGGAATAGACATTGGTACAAAATATAGACTTTTCTCTAGTAAAGGGAGCTAGATTTAAAAATAGTAGATTTTGGTTACACCTGACACAATCACTGAGAGCTATGAGTGAATTTCTGCACTGTAAATATGAAAACCTCTGCATTATAAGTGATACAAAAAAAATTAAATACATTCTTTTCTCAATACATCATAAGGAAACAACAGTTTTTTACAGGTTTAGTACAACACATTCCATGTGTGTTACATTTGCAAATGCTATCTGTGATGACAAAGTAATAGAAAACTGAGGGAAAGACAAGTCCTGAATTAAAAGGTCATTTAGTTCTGGCTCTTTATTTCCTGAGATCATAATATAAAGCTCAAGTTCACGGACTGAAAACTTGTTGATCTACTTAGTTTCAAACTGGCATTGATTTCTCCCCATAGCACTTCCGTTCTGTGTAACATTTGTAAGAACCATAGAAAAAGAAGGTTAAAGAAATGGGTAGTATGATATATTTTTACCATGTAGTCTTGTTAAACATAAATTAGAATTATCAGGAAGTACAAGCATATATAGTAAGAGTAGTAATGAACTGACACTGAGATAAACTTCTGACTAGACTGTTTCCCTTTTGACTTCATCAGGAGACTGTGGTAGGGGAGGCAAGGATTTCCATTGTGTCCACTAGCTAGAACTGATTCCCTCAGTTCTGTGCAGAGTGAACACTGCCATCCTCAGAGGGCAGATTTACAAGAGCCTTCATAATGAATACCCCAGACATGCTTCTCTCTTTTTTGTTGAAGTGTTTAAAACTTCCTTACACTGCCATACCTTTGTCATCTGCAAAACAGACCATTCTTTTTTGTCTTTTACCTTCTACCATGGCAGTTTACGTTGTAAAGCCTTTGGGAGAAGAGCTTTGCCTCGTTAATCTCACTACACTGTAATTTATCCTTTGCGGTGATGGACTTTATAAAATTAAAACCTGTATCAACTAGGAAAAAAAATGCTTATCCTCTGAAAATATTGAGGATTAAAGAAACCATTTGAGTGCCAACCTGAAATGATTAGTCATAACAGAAAGCATGAAGAAAAATGAAATGGGTTAAATGATCAGAATTTCAATATATTATATTTTTCATACAACTTTAATGGAAATTATAGCTTAATCTTTTAGAATGTGCTTTACTAAGCATGGGTTTTAAAACAAAAAAAACCCATTCTGAACCAAGAAAGCCCCATATTATCAATAAAATTATAGGAATACCCTTCTTGGACAGTTAGGTTTTTTTAAAATTAATTTTTCAAGGCAGTTTATTAATGCTTCATCACAAAGGTGTTTTCCTTTTTTTTCATAATTAAGTGTTTTTCCGGAAACAAATAATTAAATGAAATTTTAAATTGCAAGAGTAATAAAATAGTTGACCATAGTAGGATTACCCAGGATTTGTATATCACTTGATATTGATATTGACTGGCATAATGACTTTTTGATATATAATTCTGTCTATCTAGCTAAGAAATCTCACCCAAAAATTCTCTTTCTGTGTCTGTGAAAGTGACAGAATTGTTACTTTTCTCCTCTTATTCTTGTCAAACTTTTTGTTCATGAAAAACACTTCCATATTCTCGTACACCAAATATCATAGAAAACTTACTGTTAAAAAATATGTTTCTTGGTAATGTCATGCTGAAATGCAAACACCCCAAAACTATCTGCTTTGAGTAGATATCCCTTCAGGTATTTAGAGTTAACTTCTGACATTTCTGGGCCATGAATAATTCACATTACAATCAGCATCTCTAGTAACACATCTATAAACTAAAGAGATTTAGTTTATGTTTCTCCTAACTTTCATGAAAAGCCTTCCTTCTTTGTGGCAATTGGGCAATCTCTAAAACGTGAATATGTATATAGTTACATATTTTTGTTACTTACATGTATGCATACATATTTATAATTAAATAAAAAAAAAAGAAAATTATGGTTGTCCTTACCAGATGGTGCAGCCTTTGAGAATACTTTTACAACATAGTTGAAATAATGTGCTTATTTTAAAGCGTTAACATGCATTCTTTGCAGCATAGAAAAAAAAAAAGTCCAGATTTAACTACCCATCTCCTATGATACAACTTTTCAGTGAATGATCAGCATCTTTTCAATACCTGTTAATACAACTGGAAGGAAAACATTTACTAAACTATCATATGGACTGTTGAAGTCAGGCAGCATAACAGCAACAAAGATTAAGATCTGTCAGGAGGAAAATTAATACTGCTATTTATTTTTTATTTAATATAAAGAAGCTCATTAATATTTTACATATTTGCTGTATACGAATCTAAAACTTTTCCTTATGCCACATCTGTCTAGTTTAGATATCACAAGAAATTGAGCACTCATCTTGGTGTGGTGTGGGATGGATATGGCTCATGGCAATTCCTAAAATCCCAGAATTGTGGGAATTCAGCCATTGTACTGATAGGTTGCTGATAGATATTCTGTCATCGTCATGCCTTATATCACCATGTTCAGTGCTGTTGAAGTCTGAGAATCATGTATTTCATCAGTAAATGATTCTGCAAGCAGAGAGAAGTATAGAAAGATTTTCTTAGATATGCAGAAAAACTGATGTGTTTTCTTCTGGTAGCATTTGAGCTTAACTCACCTTTTCTATGAGCTATGCAGCCCTGTCACTCTCCCTGTGTGTATGCTCAGAGACAAAAAACACAGCCATACCTTTAACTTCTTAGCAAATCACTGCTGAATTTTCTCTTGATTATATTTGACCCAAAGGTGGGAGATATGTCTACAACAACATTTTAATTCAAACCAAGAGTGCACATTTTAACTGAATCTCCTTATCATTCACCCTAATTCTGCTTTGAGTCACACCCCAGTGCAGGCTTGGAAAATACAAACTGGATTCCTGTTGGATGAACTAAGCTTGTGCTCCAGGAGCACACCTAATGTGGTGTAACATCTAGGAGGCAATCATGGAGATGGATTTTCTCCCATATGTTACCTAATTTATAAGAAGCTCTTAAAATTTCTCTCAAACTGTGATTTGTAATGTAGAGGGCAATGCAAAAGCGGTGCCATAACTAGTAAGTGACAGTGCTGCTGTCTACTACTCCAGCTCTGTTTTCTAACGTATGTATTTATTTTTCCCAAAAATGGAAAAAAGCTCCCAGAATTGGAGGTCATTTCCAACCCTAACAATCTAAGCATTACGTTCCTTGAAATAAGCATCCTCTTGGCCAGTTTTTTAAAGCCGCTGGTGATGATCTTTTCTTTGGGTCCTGATCCGTCCTCATATGCTTAGGCTTTGTCCAATCACTTATTAGTATCTTAAGAGCATGTCACTTCATTCAAAAACCACAGAATGTTTCATTTTGTCAAATCCTTTACATTATTCTACATTTAAAAGAGCCAGAGAAATCATACTTTGAACTCAGTCATATGAGTTTCATGGAAGCTCCACCAAGACTGGTGGTATTTGGAATATTCATTTCATGGAAAAATGTGACATTTTTATATGAGATAAAGTTCTCAGCAGATTTTTCCACAATTTGTTTCCAGTGTGGAGCTTTTGATTTTTTTTTTTTTTTTTTTTTGTGTTTCGTTAAAGTGGTTTGGTATCAGAACACATTATATTATTTATGTAATCTGTATAATATTGAATACATACAGCTACCAAAAAAGTTATACATTGCTATAAAAGCTGAATTGCAACAAAACAATAAAAATGCAATGTAACTGTTACTACACCAGAGTTGGTCAGTATTTTAAGTACAAACCAGAAAAGCTCATATGATTCTTTTGAACTTTCCCCAGATTAAATTTGTATCAAATAAACATTAGTCAGTTTCATTTTTAACAAAACTGTTTTTTGAAAGAAAGCTGTTTCACCAAGAATTTTTCAACCATTTGTATTTGAGAGCAAAACTAACAAGAACAAGAAATTTTTTTCCAGTTGATGACATGGACTTCACAGAAACACAGAACATGCTGAATTTGAAGGGACCCACAAGGATCATTGAGTCCAACTCCTGACCCTGCACAGAACCATCTCTGAGTCACACCACATGCCCAAGAGTATTGTCCAAACACTTGAACTCTGTCAGGCTTGGTGCTGTCACCACTTCCCTGGAGATCCCAAACAACCTCTGGGTGAGGAAACCTTTTCTAATACCCAACCTAAACCTCTCTTGAGACAACTTCAGGACCACTTCAGGCCAATCCATCAGTTCCTGTCACCGGTCGCCACAGAAAAGAGATCAGTGCCTGCCCCTCCTCTGCCCCTCATGAGGAAGGTGTAGACTGCAATGAGGTCTCCTCTCAGTCTCCTCTTCTCAAGGATGAACAGACTAAGTGACCTCAGCCACTCCTCATACAGTTTCCCCTCAAGGCCTTTCAGCATCTTCATTGCCCTTCTTTAGACTCTCTAAGAGCTTAATATTTTTCTAATATTGTTGTGCCCAAAAACTTCACACAGTATTCAAGGTGAGGCCGCACCAGTGCAAAACAGAGTGGGACAATCCCCTCCCTTGACCGGCTGACGATGCTTTGCCTTATGTCCCCAGAACATGGTTGGCCCTCCTGGCTGCCAGGGCACTGCTGACTCATGTACAACTTGCCATCAACCAGGACACCCAGGTCCCTTTCCGTGGCACTGCTTTCTAGCATCTCATTCTCCAGTCTGTCCCTACATCCAGGGTTGCCCTATCCCAGGTTCAGAGTCCATCACTTTCCCTTGTTGAACTTCATATGGTTGGTGACTGCCCCATCCTCTAATTTGTCAAGGTCCCTCTGCAGATTCTCCCTGCCTTCAAGGGAGTCAACAGCTCTTCCCAGTTTTTGTATCATTTGAATTAATTAATTTACCCTTAAACAAATACTAGATTTTTACCATAACCATGGAAATCCTACAGGATCTGTAACCTTAGCTATTTCTTGGTGCAATAAAATATATCAGTAATAACTTTATATATTATTATGAAATTACACAGTGCTGAGTAAGCGAGCTCATAAAAGATGCAAAAGAGCAGGGTTTCTTCATCCTCATTTTTAAGAACTAATTTAGTTGCAATATCTTAATTACAGCTACTTGATAGTTGCACAAATGCCTTATAAATGAAAACAAATATCTGTTATACATGCACAGTCGCAGTGCAACCAGTTGTGCATTTTAGAAGCTCAAGAAGACTTTTATCCTCTAATACAGTTCTTTACCCTTATAAACATTCATATTTTGTGCATTTTGTAGTTGGATTTTCTCTGCATTCTCAGAAGAGAGTTATCTCATTTATTTTCCTCTATTCCACAGATTCAGTTATTTTTATTTTTTTACAGATGTTGCAAACAAGAACTGAGTGATGCCTAGGCAGTTACAGAGCTACTTGTAATTTACTTTTGTTTCATACTCAGGAGAGCTGACCAAGAGTATCAGTAGTTTTTATCACAAGAAACCGAGAGCTAGGATTTTACTTAGAGCATCTGTTGAGTGCCTAAAGGTATATGCTAACACTTTGAGAGAGACCAAGATGGAGACTTTGATGAAGCTTGAATTTTCATGGCATATATTTTAACTTAACAAAGGGCATGGAATTATAATAAAAGTTTCTAATATGATGCACTGTGGACGTGATCCATATCCCACTGAATCTAGAAGGAGATTTGTGATTGATTTAATTGGAAACTGGAACTGGTCTTATCAGTCATCCATAAGTAGGAGAATTGTACAAGCTTTTAGATAACAATGTAGATATATTTGATGCTGAAATGTTCTGCATATTAATGAAAATATGCTGTTGGTGCCATGTCTGCAAATATTTTCTGTTAGTACCTTTTTATTTATATGGAAGACTGTTTCTGAAATTTCCAAAACTTCCTTTTGTGTTACCAGTCTGAAGAAATAAGCTTGTCATCTTGCATAAATTCCTGCATTCATTGGAATTTACACAATAGCCTGTTCTGAGGATTTTGACTCCTAGAAAAAGTGTATTTTGATTGCATAACATGTCCTTTTTGGTTTTAAGGAGAGAATCCATTTCTGATGCACCTTACCTCTGGTATCACATCACTAGTGTCGACAGATTCAATAACAGTTGCCCTAGACTAGTAGTGTGTGTACATGCAATTCCAACACATCAGATTTTTCAGGTTGCTGGAAAATCAGAACTAGATCACTACTAAACAGAGTTGTCTGTCATACAAAGAGTTAAAGTTTGCAATGCTTACACCAGGAGCTCTCAGGAGTCTAACCATGCCACTGAAGGCCAAAATAAAACTTCTTCTGGAACAGGGGCTCAAGCAAGCAGTCCTTGAGCTACTTGGAGAGGAAAAGGTGGTACAAAGCTTCACCCTGCCTGGATTTTGTGGTATCTATCACTGCTGCAATAAGAAAATTTGGATTTCTTCTCCGTAACTTCCTCCTGCTGGCTGTGAAAACACTGACTATATTGCATGTGTACACTGGAGCGAAAGAGGTGGAATGAGAGAAAAGTATTAGACAGAAAGCAGCACTGAATTCTGTCTTGTGTCATTAATCATAAATATCTGATGACTGAATAGAAAAAATATGATGCTACCCAGATATTTTAATGCTTTCATAATATACCTGAATACTTTTGCTGTTCCTATTGAATGGAAGAAAAAAATGCTATCCTGTCAAGAAAATTAGAGAAAATAAATCCCTCCACTAACAATAATGTTCTCCATTCCTTTAGTGTTTCCTACAAAGTGTAACACTTTAGAATTGTGTGAAACAATAAGCATGCTAGTGTAACTGAGAAGAATCCTACTTCAATTAGTGGAAACCAAAGGCATTGCTATAGTAAAGAGGACTTCTTCTTTCACTGCACAGATTTCGGACCATTCACCAAAATAAGTGTTGCTCTTCTTCTCAGTAAATGAGAGAAAAATGTTGTCAAGAAAGGTAATGTGTTTTGAAGGAGTTTATTGGTATTGTTGGTATTATTTTGAGATAGAAGGTACAGTCCTGTAGCTTACTGGACATTTCTGGAGAGAAAAAAAGCAAACAAAAAAAAAAGTAGTTAGCAAAATCAAGTATTGGTGATATATACAGTATCTATACGTTCTTATATTAAAAAATTAAAAAAAAGGAAAAGTAATTATAAGATCATATGAAGGTCATAAAAGATCTCAGGACAACATCTATTCCAACTTCCTTGTAGATATGTATGTATATTTCAATATTATCTTTGTTGGTAACATCACCAACAGTTTCCACATAAGTAATATATAAAGTTTTATATGTTGACTCCCTCTGATACACCCTAAGAAGATCATATATAGCCAGCATCACTTGAATATAATTTGGTTTTGGACTATACTATCACTTGTGTGTTTTTATGCTTCACTGAGAAGAAAAACATTTGAACATTTGGTTCAGATTCAGAATGAGAAAAAAATCAGAACTTGACTGTGAACTGCAATGAGATGACAAGTTTTTCTTCCAGTTTGTCAATATAAAAACAATCTAAAAAATAAAATGCATTTAGAAAAGACTAAACAGTTTGATGCAACTTGAATTCTCTATTAGAGAACTCTACTAAAAAGAGAGGGACAATAAGGAAAAGTAGAAGATGAGATAAAAATTCCAGGTGTATTCTAAAAAAACCCATAGAATCACAGAATGGTTTGGGTTAAAGATCATCTAGTTTCAACCCTCCTGCCGTGGGCAGGGAACCTTCCACTAGACCAGGTTACTCGAAGCCCCATCCAACCTGTCCTGGAACACTTCCAGGGATGGGGATATGAGGTCATTTGCAGATTACCAGTGATTATTATACTTCTTGATCAGGGATATCTATTACAAAGAAAAGGAGACGTTTGTAACCAAGTACAAGTAATTTTGGAGTCCTTGCCCTTTAGCAAAAACATTTACAGTTAAACTTTGTCAGGTGTTAGTTTTCTCAATTTTCTCTCATTCCCCAGTGAACACAATTCCCTTTACTACGCAAAATTATGTTGCTGTCATGGATTATGTCAACTTTAACCTTTATTATACACTTTCAGTTATAAGCTTTCATGAATGGAACTGAAAACAAAAGAGGGAGAAAATCTCTGAACAAGTGTGATAAAAGCCTAGTTATTCAATTGCTGCTTTCCATTCCGTTGAAGTCTCACTTTATTATATTTTCCTCTTCCCTTATTACACTGTATATTCTTTAGTGGCATTTTACAATTGACAAGTTTTTATTTCTAAAATTTTAGCTTTCACTGAATGAATTTTAAATGCTTTTTTTTTTCTTTTTCCTTTTTTTTTCCCCCCATGAGTATGTCTTCATGGTCAAGAACTGGAATCTTAAAGCTGTGTGACTGTAGGCTGTAACACTACTGACATTTATTATAAATTTCCAACAAGGAAGTACAGATAAAACTATTGTACAGTGGCACTTTTTATGTGCCAGTCCTTTTGAAATGTCTTACAACCAAAGTGTCTGTAAAATGTGATTCAGAAAGAACTGCATGAATTTGGCACACCCATGACTGTAAATATTAGACTTGTCTGCACTTCCTTGGATTAAAAATGTTTTTAGTAATTGCAATGAATTAAAAATCTGGATTTTTGTAAATTTTATTACGGATAATTAATCTATCTCTTATGGGTGTTGACAATATACTCACATCTGATTAACTGACATCTTCCTTGAACTACACTTGTTTATTAAAACAGTTTTATAGATAGAGAAATGCATCTGTTTCTGAAAGGACTTAAGGTTATATATATGACCTCTAATGGTAAAAAAGCATGTTGAAGGAATTCAATCTGTGCTACATTTCAGTTTTATTTTTCAGGTTACTTAAACTTTGAAATAGTTGATCTTAAATAACTTACCTCCTTGTTTTCCTGGAAATATAAAGTGCTTTTGTTTTTGTGATTATATCAAAAAACTGGAACAAGAACAAAATATCACAGTGATTTACTGAATTCACTGAACATTTAAGTCCAGAAAATCTGCTTTCCATTTCTGCCTTTTACCATGTCTGAAAATAATTCCAAGATTCACTCTTACCTCCAGTATATATAAAGGAAGGCCATCTTATAATATCAGTGAAATCATTCTACAGTCTATGACAGGGCAACCTATTTTTTTTTTTAAAGTAAGAATGACATTAAGAAGAATACTGACAAATTTAATTCCTTTTTTTAAACAAATGGGGACATCTTAAGTACCACAAAATGATAATAGAAGAGAAGGACTTCCTACTTAGCAAAAATAACCATAACCAAAAAACCCCCCAAAAAATAATAGAAACAAATAGTTGGAAACTGAAACTTAACTTATATAAGTAAGAAATGAAACACACATTTTTTGTGTATAGTGTGTTTTCTTAGAATCTGCCTTACATAAGTAGTTCAATATACTGTTTTTGGTAGCAAGCAGCATATTTCAATAGTAGCAGCTATTGCTGTTACTATAAAACTGATTGTGCTAGTTATCTGGTGTCCTTATTACAGCTGTTGAGGGAATTTTACTTTGGAGCAGATGTAGTGCAGTCCTGTGAACTGCATTGGCACCTACCATTCTAAGTCTTCTCACCTGTAGCAAAAGTATCTGCTTGATATGAACGTCTTTGAGTGAAATTCTTCGGTCTATGTAAAGTAAGAGGTCAGGTGATGCTGGAATTGCTTTCTGGCTCTGAAAACTGAAAATCTGGATCATGTGAATAGCTTGTGTGAGTACAGTTGGTCTCATATGGGGAGAAGCTGGTGCCATGCTTAATTGTTTGCAGGATTAAGACAGATAATAATTGTAAAGAGTAATGTCTTCACTGCAGCCGTAGATGTTTAAAATACTTTTCATCCTCACTGCAATTGTAAAATCTATAAATGGAATTGTTAGAAAAATGTGGAAAACTATATGTGATTTATCACTTGGCAAATTAGTTAATAAAAGTAGAGTAACATGGAAATATTTTAAATGTCTGCAGATATGAAGTAATTTTATAGTCTCTTTCACTTTGAGATATCCCTATGAAACAAATTTCATTTTAAAATTTCTACTACCTTTTAGGAGTTCTGTTTTCTTATATAAAGCAGGTACATAATGAGCTTCAAGAATGTAATTACATTGCCAGCATACTATTGACAAATAAATTAAAATGCAGAGGTGGAAGAGGAGGATACCAGAACAGCTGTGAAAGACAGTTGTGACCAGCCATTAACTGGTCAGAAATATGAACAAATTTTTACTGCCATAGTCTGAAGAAGGTAGCTAGAAGGTGAGAATAGAATAGAATAGAATAGAATAGAATAGAATAGAATAGAATAGAATAGAATAGAATAGAATAGAATAGAAT